>RAHM01000509.1:49568-111384 GCA_003713295.1 Parotia lawesii | reverse complement strand
TTGGGAAGGAATTCCTGTCTGTGAGGGTGGGGAGGCCCTGGCACAGGGTGCCCAGAGCAGCTGTGGCTGCCCCTGGATCCCTGGCAGTGTCCAAGACCGGGCTGGATGGGGCTTGGAGCAGCCTGGGATAGTGGAAGGTGTCCCTGCCCATGGCAGGGGGTGGGACAAGATGAGCTTTAAGTTGATCTTTTGATCCCTTCCAATCTCAATCATTCTAGGGTTCTATGATATCTCTCTCCACTGTGCAAAGTGGAGACATCACCAACAATCGCTTGCAAACCCTGGTGCAGCAGGGACCTGCCCAAAACGGCCCAAGGGTGAAAATTCAGCCTTGTTTTAGGATTAGGGTTGTAGCAGCTAAAGCAAAAGAACAGCCACCACGCAGGGCAGGAACATTTTTACACCATTAGCTACCCAAAACACTTCTAGACCCCATCCAAAATTTGCCACTGCCACAGAAAATTAATTTTGCCTTGCACCCTGTAGCAAATAGAGCTGCAGGTTGCCTTTTCCAGACACAGCTGTTTGCAGTATGAGTAACAGAAAATGTGTTTTCCCCACATATGGGGAACCATCTGAAAGCCCTGCTACACCAACCTGACAGCAGAACCAAGCAAATGTTTGGTGACATCTCCCTACTGCTGTCTCACAGTTAAATAAGCTTTTAAAAAACCCCTTGCTTTGGTGCTGGCTAAGTCTATTTTATCAGCGTGAAAATCCTCCAGAGCTCAGCAGCATAGATTGAAGCAAGCCAGGTAAAAGTAACGGGAGAAGAGCAAATACGAACCCGAGCATCTCCCCTCTCCTCCAGAGAACAGCAGTGCCTTGCTGTTAGCAATCAAAGAAACAAAAGCCACGGGGCTGCTGCCATCCCCCTGCACACAGCTCTTCCCAGACTTCGGGTGTGGATGACAGCTACTGGATCCGCACTGTGCAAAACGTTCCTCCAGAGGTTTGCGACCTCCACCTCGCCCGCCGTGGCGTTGATGGCTCCCCGTCGCCAGTGGGCACGGGAATTCTCCAGCAATTCCAGAGGGATCCCTCACCCCTCTGCGCATCCCAGCTCCGTCCGCCTCCCCCACCACCACGCGCTTGCTTTTGGGCTGCACTTGGGAGCTCAGCCTGTTAATTAGGGTAAAGGAAGTCAACACGTCCAGCCCTGACCTCCGGTGTCCTCAGCTCCTCTGTTTGGCGGTGTTGCCCTTGCAAAAAGCCTGCCAGTGTTTTTGGCAGGAGCAGGCTGCTTCTCTGCCTCGTGGGAGCAAATGATAACACAGCAGAGAATTACAGCCCCCCCAGACTGCCGAGGGATGGTTCCAACAGGAGAGGAGGGTGCAAAGGATTTCATGCTCTGGTTTGAAAAATCAGCAGCTTTTTCAGAGTAATTTCTGGATAGCTCTGTGATTTCTTTTTTTTTTTTCTTCAATTTCATTTGTTTCCTGCCTATTGAATATTGCACAGTTTCCTCCAGAACACAGAATAAAATTAGTTGAGACTCACTCCGATGGAAAACTCTTTTTTCTTACCAATTCCTCAGACCCAGGGGAACGACTACACTGGAAAGGAGCTGAAGACAGAAACGAGCTGGGGGCTGATCCTCAAAGACCAATTAAGCCTCTGGCATCCCTCATTTTGACGATGCTCCTCCCTGGGCTCCAGCAGGCAGCATGATGCATCTCCTGCCCAAAATGCTAAGGGAAGAGCACACATTACTGCCTGCAAAGAGGGTACATCAAGATCAATGGCTCACTGCAGACCCCAGCGTGAGAATGATGTCACTCCACCGCCAGACGCGTGGTAACGAGCCCTACAAAGGAAAACATCTTGCATCACCGAGCTGTCTGTTGAGCTTACCCTCCAAAAAAAAAAAAGGGGCACTGACCTGAAAAAATCAGAGTTTGCTTTTAGGCGGGTGGGAAGATGGCACTGAGAGAGAATGGGCAGCGCAGCAGCTCAGGAGCGTAAAATCATAGAACAGTTTGGGTTGGAAGGGACCACCCAGTCCCACCCCCTGCCATGGGCAGGGACACCTTCCACTGTCCCAGGCTGCTCCAAGCCCCGTCCAGCCTGGCCTTGGGACACTTTCAGGGATGGGGAACCCCCAACGTGCTGTGCTGGATGGGCTCAGCCAGGACAACGCTCCCTAAGCTGTGCTGCCAGCTCCCCAAGGTGCCTCATTGCCTCCTCCAGCCCCGGAATGATGCCTCAGGAACTCCTGCCCGTGGGTTCATCAGGGACTCATCTGCTTTACTGTGGAGCCCAAGATGGCCAGCGAGGGCTGGGATGCTGCACCGGGCACCATGGTCAGCCCTACAGCCCTGCCACGAAATCCCGAATTTAGGATCGCCAGATGTAATGGGCTGTTCTACATATCCCCGCACGGGTTTTCCATCAGTCGTTTTCACAAATTCCAGACCAGGGCGTTCCAGGAGCTGGAAGAGGTGAATAATTTTTTTTTTTTTTTTTTTTTTGTAATCCAATGACATCTCCTACTTGTATTAAAAGTAGGAGGAAAATGGCTTGAGTCAATGAGAAACAGATCTGGGGAGAAGTGAAAGAGGTTCAGTGACACAGAAAAAAAAGAAAAGCTTACCACCCTCCACATTTTATTTGAATAAAAACTAAATGCCTTAGTCCACTACTACCAAGTCTTGTTTAATCTTTCCTGCTTCTAACTGTTAACTGTAATTCCCAAACAAAAAGTTGAAAAGCTTCATTGAGAAGCTGTCAAAAAGAAAATGTTTTGGCATTTCCAAAATGACACATTTCATTCTGACATTTCACTTGAAATGCCTGGACATTAAAAATAAATTAGCTCCCCCTGGGGATTTTCAACATATCCAGTTGCCAAATTCAATTTAAGCTTATGAATAGTACAGGCTTTCCATAATTCAACTTTTGAATTCACAGAATCACAGAGTGGTTTGGATTGGAAGGGACCTTAAAGCCCATCCCATCCCACCCCCTGCCGTGGGCAGGGACACCTTCCACTATCCCAGGTTGCTCCAAGCCCCGTCTAACCTGGCCTTGGACACTGCTAGGGATTCAGGCACAGCCACAGCTGCTCTGGGAAACCTGTGCCAGAGCCTTACCAAACTCACATTATGAAATGTCTTCCTAATACCCAATCTAAATCTACTTTAATTAACTTACACTGGAAGTTGAGTTCAGTTTTGGTCCAGGCAGTGACGCTGATACCCAAAACTTGATCTCCAGCCAACATCTCAAGCCTAGAAATATTTACACCTTATGAAAATATTATATATGAAGAGAATGAGTTAGCCTATGACCCAATAACAGCCTCTCAAATTATTCTAACATGTGTTTTGCTCCTAATATACTGCTGTCATTCATGGGGATTAATGGTTGTTATTAATCACCTGATGTGAAGGCACGGGAGAAAACCATCTCCCCGTGCACAAGCCAGAGGGAACATTACTTATCTGCTATCACCAACACATAATAAAAACAATTCCTGAGTAGAACTCACCTCTCATACACAGACGACCATGTCACGTCGTGAGTGATTTGCAGGGCTCTGGAGGCATGACAAAACCAGCCAGCAATGACAACCAAGGGTATCGTCTCACGGCCCCTCCTCAGATGAGTAATACTCATGCAGATAAAGCACATCCATCAGCCTGAGGCCTTGCTGAAGACTTCTGGGGACACCAGAGTGGTCACATCCCTTCTGGCTTTCCAAGAGGCTGCTAGTGGGACTCAGCAGAGACCCCAGAGCAGCTGCAAAGTTCACCAGGAACCTGGGCTGTCCAACCTGGTGGAGCTGTCCTACAACTGTGTTCCTAGAAATGTCCTACAGCATCACAGAACGGTTTAGGTTGGAAGGGACCTTAAAG
Source organism: Parotia lawesii (assembly GCA_003713295.1). Classification (NCBI taxonomy): domain Eukaryota; kingdom Metazoa; phylum Chordata; class Aves; order Passeriformes; family Paradisaeidae; genus Parotia; species Parotia lawesii. Next base: position 107,527 of record RAHM01000509.1, on the reverse strand, counting down.
ATCATTCTGTTCCAACCCCAACCACCATGGGAATGATACCCACCAGGTCAGGTAGCTCCAGGCCTCATCCAGCCTGGCCTTGGACACTTCCAGGGATCCAGGGGCAGCCACAGCTGCTCTGGGCACCCTGTGCCAGGGCCTCACCACCCTCACAGGGAAGAATTCCTTCCCAATATCTATTCTAAATCTCTCCTCTTTTAGTTCCAAACCATTCCCCCCCATCATGCTCAGTGGTTCCAATCCAGCTTGGACACACAATGGCTAAGGGAAAACTTGCACCATTAGGCTTAAATCCATCACCACGCTGGTGTGACCTTGCTGCGTGACTGAGGGACCAAAGCCAGCCTAGGGCAGGAGAACCTGTCCCCAGCCACCACCAGCAAGGTACCAACTCTTTCCAACAGCAAGAGATCTGAACACAGGACCAGCAGCTCATCCCCACTTTGCTGTGGAGGCTCCAGGGGGTTGCTTTCCCTGTTTTTACTTTTTAACGCCACAGTTTACTCATGCTGAAAGCACTTAGCACCAAAGACAGATCTGAGAACAGGACAGACAACAAACTTCCACTCTCCTGGATGTCTGTAACATCAGGTCTAAACCAAAATATCCTTGCACTCTCCTGAGCAGAGCTACGGTGGGTCTGAAACTCCGACTCTGCTCCAGCACGAGCTTCACATTGAACTGCACACTAAAGAAAAACTTACATGTTTATACACCTTGCTTGCACAGCACGGTGCTTGTAGGCTAGAGGCTCGAGTTCCTTCTTCTGATTCACTCCTTGAGTGAGTCAAACTATTTATTTGAACTCGAATCCACATGAGGTGCAGAACAGCTCAGGCTTCGGCTCAGTGCCAGCTGCACTCCCATTGTCCACCATATAAAAGCAGGTATCCTGGCACGGACACAGGAGGTATGAAATACAGAAGATGACAAAACACTGCTTTTGTAAGACACCTGCAGAAAAAAAGAACTAATGCAACAGCAAAAAAAAAAAAAAAAGAAAAAAGAAAATAAAGAGAAAGATCTATATTTTGCTTTTCTCTCCTGTTGTCCTTTCTCCGGATCCCTTTACCTCTTGCTTTTTTTGAGATTAGGGACAGAACAACCAGCCTCTTCGCATTCAGCCTTTTCTCCATTCCCCACACACTGCTGTATTTAATCCATGCCCTGAAGCTCAGCCAACATCCCTTATTAAATGAAGTTGGCTCTTCATCTGCTGAACTACAAAAAAAATTAAAAAGCAATCTTATGAGAAATACAGGGCTTCTGGGAATCCTAAAATTATTTGTGTTGGAAGGGACCTTAAAGCCCATCCAGTGCCACCCCCTGCCATGGGCAGGGACACCTTCCACTATCCCAGGCTGCTCCAAGCCCCATCCAACCTGGCCTTGGACACTTTCAGGGATGGGGCAGCCACAGCTGCTGTGGGCACCCTGCGCCAGGGCCTCCCCACCCTCACAGCCAGGAATTCCTTCCCAATTTCTAATCTGAACCTGCCCTCTGTCCGTTTAATATTCCTAAGGAGGCTGCACCTTTTCCCTGGACTCCCAAACTAAAAACCTGTTGGCATAAAGTCAGATCTGGGCTTTTCATCAACTCGAATCCTCCAGCTGAAAACCAAGTGCACGAAGGAAGTCCTCTGGAGCACGCCAGGTGTGTTAGTACTGGACCAGTGCACTGAGGTGGCATATCCAAGACTTGACACACATGCACTCTTCCAGGCAAGGTGAATTAAAGGTTCCTTGACTCTCTTCTGCAAGAACAAGCCCTGGCCTTGTTGATTGGCACAGCAGATAATTTTGGTAACTATTTTGCTCATGTAGAAGTCCTCTGTCATTCCAGGTGAGTGGAGTATCCCCCACATCCTGCTGCACAAGGGGATTTCTCCCACCAATCCCCCATCCAGAAACACCCCATGCACGAGCAGTGACTCACCTGAAGGAGTAATGGCAAGGAAGAGCTCCGGGCTTTGGAAAAGGGGGTCCTGGATACACGTTTTGACATTCAAGGTATAATACAAATGTACTTTCTTGCACACAGTACCTGATGAGCTCTGCTCAAGATCACATCCAAGGAGCAACAGCCCCCAGAGTCCAGCAGAGTACAAATGGTCTCTAACAGGGTATTTGGCTGTTACTTCAGTATTAATCCCCTCAGCAGCTAAATTGTGGGAGGCTCACGAAACCTCTCTTTTCCCCACTGTATCAGTGAAAGGTCTTCAGCAACTTCCATCCAAACAACTGTGCTTTGTGAATAACGGGACCATTCATGGAGTATAATTTTATGACCTCATTCAAGCAATTTTAGCCAAATTGTGCTTCCTCTCTCAAAGAGCTGCCTTTGGTGAGGAGAGATTGTTCGCGACCACAGAAGCAACAAAAATACACATTCTTTACTTCCACAATCTGGTCTTATATTTGGGTTTTTTTGTCATTTATTTCCAAAATACCTGCTGTCTGTCAAAATGATGCTTCTCCTCTGACAGAGCCTATAACCATCCCTCAAAGATCATGGCATCTCCCAAGAGTTCAGTGGAAAACGAGGAAAAACTCCCTGGGTACATAACTGAAGCTTTCATTTGAGGATGGGGGGTGGATTAACTGAAAGAAAATTAAATCAGCTCTAAGGTCTCAGCTCTCTGCTGGTACAAGCAGGTGCAAATTCCAACACAGAGCCAAAGCCACGTCCACACCCATCTCTCTGAAGGCAGCAGGATTATCACTGCAGGAAATAACATCACAGACTGCTTTGGGTTGGAGGGGACCTGAAAGATCATCCCATCTCACCCCCTGTCACAGGCAGGGACACTTTCCACTATCCCAGGCTGCTCCAAGCCCCATCTAGCCTGGCCTTGGACACTCCCAGGGATCCAGGGGCAGCCACAGCTGCTCTGGGCACCCTGTGCCAGTGCCTGAATGCACATTAGGATGCAGAGAAGAGTGCTTTAATCACTAGGCTGACAAGGGGCAAAATATACTTTAAAATTAAGGTGGGACAGGTCTAGGGTGGTTTGATAGGAAAATGAAGAAATAGTTATCCTGGATCTATGCCCCATTGCTTCCCCAGTGTTCTCCCACATCTGCACCCCTCTGGCCTGTCTCCTCTCACATGGTGAACTCTTCAGGATGCTGATTGCATCCTGCATTCTCTCAGCCTGGAGTCCTACCTACTGCCAGGACCTACCTACAGGGAAGAGGCTGGCCCCCCATCTTCCATCTCCCTTCCGTCCCAAAATTTAACACCAGGTTTTGCTTTACACCACGCTCTGTATCTTAAGTCATTCCATGTCATCCCATTCCACTTACCACAAACACTGTCACAATCAAAGCACAAAAAAGAATGGAGAAGTAGAGGTGGAGAGATCCCCTCCAGCATGTATGTGTGACAGGAACCATTCATGTGCCTGCAGACCAGCAGAAAGGAACCCACCAGATGAAGAAGGGACACCAAAATGACAGCATGAGGGATTTTTAAGAACAAAAAGGAGAGGAAAACCATGGCCACGATACAAGCAACTACTTTCCAAGCTACTAAAGACAGACTAGAACACAAGAACAGCTTCTTCTGTGGCCTCTGCCTGCAGTAGGCCAGCAAAAGACTTGAACAAAACCCTGGTTGCATTCCAGGTCTGATGCATTCAGGGAAGATGTGTGCTGTCCCTAAAAGACCCTGCCACCCCAGGCACAGCACACACTGCCACAGACACCCTTTGGCTCTCAGTGACTAAATTTACTAAAAAGACTAAGCAAAACTGCACTTCCCAGCAATAAAACCCTTCTCTGATGGCATCACTGGACACCCCACTCGTGCATTAATTCAGAGGCTGCCTATTACCTATTAATTAGAAGACACTATTATGCAAATAATGAAAATTAATTAAACCCTCACTTATTAATCTAATACAGTCTCCTCCTTGCTGTTCTCAAATACACCCCAGGCAAGCAGCTACAATTTTTTAACTACAAAAGTGACAGTCTATGGGCTGACACTTCTTTAAAGGATGCCTTTAATATCAAAATAAAGTAAAACTGCCTCGTCTCCTGAGTGCAACTGCAATAATGAGCTGTTGAACCAAATCTCTCCCAGACTGCTGGGCTGAGGGAGATGGGATGTTTCGTTCCCAAAAAACCTCATCCTTCTCCTAGGAGACTGCTTCTCCCCACTGAGCATATCTGGGCATGCACAGTCCTGGCTTGATGTTTCTCTGGCTTTCTCCCAAATCAGCTTTATGGGAAACACAGAGCTCCTGGGAATCACAGAATCACAGAATTTTGGGTTGGAAAGGATCTTTAAAGGTCATCTAGTCCAACATCCCTGCCATGGGCAGGGACATCTTCAACTACATGCGGCTCAGAGTCCTGCCTGAACTTGAATATTTTCAGGGATGGGGCATCCACCACTTCTCCAGGCAGCGTCGGGAGGCACCACTGCATCCCTCTTCCTCCTCCTCCAACAGCCACATCTCTGCACTGCCTAACAGCAGCCTGTGCTGCAGGGAGAAGAAGGCACCTCCTGAACCACAGCCTCCTCCCGAGATGCACCACCTCCTCCGGCTGCCACGTGCCTCGTGGTGCTTGTGTGCGCGCTCTGCACCTCGCCACAGACCTGCAACGCAACCCTGGGACAACTTTTAAGAGCCACACTTACTGTCACCGTGGCAAATCACCCCCTGGCTCCCGTTTTACCCCTTGCATTTCTTTTTCCTACCAGACAGGGCCCTCGTTTTTCCCAGGCTGTGTGTGCAGAGCCAGGGCACGGCAAGCAGGGCTGGGAGTGCTCTTCCTCACCGATGTCATCGTCCGCCAGCACGAGCGACAGGGGTGCCTTGTTTTGCAGCTCCTGACGTGACTCAGAACAGCCTGGGAATTACACTTGGAATAAGTGATTAAAAACCCTGACTACTCCTCCATTACCACGCAGGGGCAATGCTCTCAGCAGCACCGATCAGAGCTGCACCTCTCTAAATGAGAGCAAAACGAGGAGAACCAAGAGCTGGTACTCCTCCGGACTGCTCCCTGGCTATGTGGAGGTGGGAACAAGGGCTTGGAAAACCCTCAGAAGGTAATCTCCAGCACACATTTAATCACTCTCTGAACCCCAGCACAGAGACACCTCCTTCAAAAAGCCCTTCTCCAAGATGCCAGGCTCCTCCTGGCCAGGGTCTGCAGGCAGTAGCTGTTTGGAAAAACCAAAGAGCCACTGCAGGCATTTTGAAATGGAGGTGCCCAGACCCTCAATCATATGTTGTATCTATCTCAAACATTAAAATAAGCATCTTGGATTTTCTTGGTAGGGAGGGAATCCTGGTGGGAAGAAGGAAACAGGATTTCAGAGGAGGAAACGCACTGCAAAGGAAGGGTTTGAAGGGGAAGGGAGGAGCCCCTTGACTAGAAGCAAGAAACTACAGCAACATAAACTCGCTCAGATGGTCCCCTGGGGATTTGTGGCCTGAAATTCCAGCCACCTCCACCCACAGACAAGCAAAGAGCTGGAGCAGCAGAGACCTGAAAGATCCACCCTCGGCAGCCTGTGATCACGGGCATCAGCTGGCTTTACAAATCACAATCACAAGGAGTATCTTGGCCAATTCCCCTCTGTTTTTCTCAAAAGCTCCATGATGTTGCAGCCCCATATTTCCAGGTGCTTCATAAACCTCCCAGAGCTTGGGAGAAAAGTATTGTCTCTGCTTCCCCAGTTGGAAAAAAGAGCTCAGAAATTCAATTAGCATATAAGAATGCTCAAGCCTATGTGCTTGAGTCTCCCACAAGGAATTAACTCGTGGGCTTCGCAGCTGAGAACCAGGCAAACGAGAGATTCCAGCCCTTATTTAGGTACCTACCAAAATCAATTTCATGTATCTCAGCCTAGAGCGGCTTGGTCAAGGTCATGCATGGAGCCTGAGCAGAAATTAATTGTGAAGAACCCAAAGAAGATTTAAAAGGGAGAATAAAAGCACTCTCCTTCCCAGACATGAATTACTTTGCATTAACCCAAGCCTGTTCCATCCTGAAGCACCCAACGCACCCATCGAGCAGCTGGACCTCAAGCCTTGCCCTTTGCCCATCAGCCGAAATGAGCCCCAGCACAACGCTCAGCTCCAGCCTTGGATGACAATTCCATACCCCACGTCCTCTCTTTCTGGAGCCATTCCCACCTCCCACCAGCTACCCCGTACACAGCGATGACGCCACATCCCAGTGGGATCACAGAGTTATTCGGATTGGAAAGAGCTCCCAGACCATGGAGTCCAAGCTGTGCCCGACCCCCACCGTGCCACCAGCCCAGAGCCCTGAGTGCCACGCCCAGTCATTCCTTGGACACCCCCAGGGATAAGGACTCCAACACCCCCCTGGGCAGCCCATTCCAATGACTGACCACCCCTTCCATGGAGATGGGCACTCCTTGGCTATAGCTAGGTTAACTGGATGACCAGCAGTCTAAGGCTCCCCATCTCCTTTTCGCTGCCCAAAAACTCCTTCATTTATCTCTTCCCTTCCAGGTCATTTTCCCACCCATGACAACCCATCACTGCCTTCTACAAAGTTTTCAAGGATCAAAGCAACAAACGTTGGGGCTCCTTCTATTTGAGGAGAAAGGGGAAAATCCAAGCCATTTGCTGTTTTGGATTTTATATTTTGTGCAAGTTTTATGAGACAACTATCTAAAAGTCTAAATAGTTAGTGCAAGTCAGGACCATTTCACTGCAGACCTTAACATCTTCCACCTCCTTAGGGATGGAGACATCAGAAGAACCACAACTACTGGCTTTGGGCACTGGCTGAATGTTGTATCCTTACAATTCCCTGCCCATACTACAGAGATGTCCACAGATTTTGCCAAGGGGGCATATTATCATGCTAGGCCAGCTACTACTGCTTTACTTGCAACATCAAAAACAATCCCTGCCCTGGAAAAGCAGAGAGAAGCTCCACAAGCAAGGCAGTGGAAACACAAAACCTGGAGTGACCTGTTGTGGTCACATGGGCAGGTAGTGGCCAAAGGAGGGAAACACCCCAGTGTTCCTTCGGAGCACCCTCACCTCCTGGGGTGAATTACAGCCTTCAACATCAGCTTTTTGCTACTTGTCCTCACCTTACTTCCTCCCACAAGCTGACCTGTCTGTAGTTACCTGTTCTGCAGCAAGTGTGGAGATCAGCAGCATTCCCAGCTGCAGGTAAGAGCTGACTGATGCCAGGATCCAGGTGGAATCACAGACAAGTTAGAGATGGAAGTGGCATGTGAAGGTCAACTAATTCAACTCCCTTCCATGAACAGGGACATCTTCAACTATATGTTGCTGCTCAGAGCCCCACTCAACCTGGCCTTGAATGCTTCCAGGGATGGAGCATGCATTACCTCTCTGGGCAACCTGTGCCAGTGTTTCACCAGCCTCACTGTAAAAACCTTCACCCTTATTGTCTACTTTAAACAGACCCTCTTCTAGTTTAAAACTGCTACCCCTTGTCCTATTGCACCAGGCCCTGCTAACAACTCCGTCCCCATCTTTCATGCAGACCTTTCAGGCACTGGAAGGGGCTCTAAGGTCTCCCTGGAGAGAGGCTGAACACTCCCAGCCTTTTCCCATGGCAGAGATGCTCCATCTTATCCCAGTCCCCTGCAAGCCAAGGTGATCTCAGTAAGCTCCAGCACGTGGCAGAGGGACACACCGTGGTCTGTGCGCTGGGGCAGTGGTCTAACACGACTGAAAAAGTGTGTGCAGTGGTGCTTGTGTGCGCCTTTGTGACTGTGAGAGCACAGGCTGTGCAGCCATCTCCTCCCAGACTCACACCAGCACCTCCCCATCTCCTCCAACACCGAGCACAGCCCTGCCAGGATGGAAATCCACACCAGCTCCAACGCCTTCATCGCTCAGCTCCATCCTTCTGCCTTCCCACTTGGGCACCACAAAACGGGAAACAGCCTTGAAATAATGACTATGATTACAGTTTGGTAGGTCTTAAAAGTAGCAAGAGAAAGACAGCCCTCCTCTTCATGACACTCCCAGTAGAAAATGTCACAACAAATGGCCCAAGGGAAATCTGTGGAGCTGGATGTAAATGTTTTGATGTGCTCATGATAAAGCTTCTCAGTACTTACTGTCCACTGCCAAAAAACGGGGCTGCTCCCCATGCTTGCATCTCTACCCAGGCATGCATCCTCATCTGTTGTACACCAGGAGCCCTGCAAAATCCACCTGGCTCCTAGGAGTATTCATGACTTTCCACTGAAAGAGAGCTATGTTCCTTTTCTGTTCCATTTAAAATAAAATAAAAAATTAGAGAGTGGACAGGCGGCTAGGAATTTCTGAGGTTTGACAGCCCATAATCAGAGATGAACTCGCCTGAAATAGAAGGAAACAAGCAGGAAACAAGCCCCTGAACGGCTCCCCATTCATTTTTAGCAAGCAAACCAGGTGAACACAGCAACTGCTATTTACCCTCTGAGTCACGGGAAACAGCACCCAGAACAGATGCCTTGCCAAAGCTTTGCAAGACTTAAAAAAAAAAAAAAAAAAAATTATACAAACGATTTGAGGCAAGTCTCAGGGCTTGCAAATTCCCTGTGAAATCCAGGCTTGGGATAACGAAGAGCTCCAGGGCTGAGGTCAGGCTGCTGCCGAGCACCTGCACTTAGCAATGCATCATTGACCGAATTCTGCTCGGGGCATCAAAGCCCCACAGACGTCACCGGCTGCACAGTCTGGCCCAGTAACCCGTAATTTCCCTGTAATCAGAAGCAACAGGGTGAGAGTTTCAGTGGCCATGCATAATGCATGTCCTCTGGCACAGCTGGGGGAGCGGGAGATGAGCACCACAGCTGGCAGCACCAGCCACAGTGCCAGAGAACTGGACACCCCAAAACCCACAGAACAGCTCCAAGCGCCCTGCAACACCCCAAAGGCTCCCCTCTCTCTCTCTGCTCCCAGATTTTTCCCCCATATTCCCCATGCAGCAGTCACACACAGATGGTTTCACTGTGGCTGGTACCTACCTGCTCGTGGGCATCTGCTGCTCCTCAGCCTGGATGAGGGTCTGAGCATGTTGTTCACACACACCCCTCTCTCACACACCCCTCTCTCACAGAGTACGGAAAAAGCCAGTTGAATAGTTTATCAGCTGCAAGCACCACTCACTTTTCCAGGTATGACACGCCCCACACTCAAAAGTCTGTGGTAGTTTCACGATGCTCTATGGAACTGCTCCCTTGCAGCCTGCTGCTGCTACTTTCCTTCCCATTCCCCCACCAACCCACCATCGACCTCATCATCATCATCATCATCCCAGGTACCTTCCTGCCATCCAGCCTCCGGCACACACACCCAGACATCAAGATCCAGCCCTCATCCCAGCCATGACCCCTCCTTATCCCCACATGAAGGGAAGCTGCTTTTATTCTGCTTTTCCCTTTATTTTCCCTCATGTATTCTTCCCCAGGCCGCTCTGATCCCTCCCTTCCCACACTCTTGGTCCTTCCCTAAAAATCCCAGTAAGTTTTAGACGTCCCTGGAAACCACTGAGAGCATTTTACAGCAAGTTTTACATAATCCCAAACCACTCTTTGCCCTAAAACTATAATAAACTCACTCCACCAAGGGCAACCGTGCCCTTTAGCTCACCTGGCTTTCCAGAAAGAGACTTCCTCACCTGGATACCCACGGGTGGGTTTCATTCCAGGGCCAAGGTTCTACCAGGTCCCTTCCACGTGCGGAGTCACAACTCCACTGGCACAGAACCCAAACCAGGAGCACACACTAGGGACTCCCTCCTCTGTTTTATATCAAAAACGCACAGGACTGAGACCAGAAATCATCCAGGTCCACCTATCTGGGACACCAGCCACCAGGTCACACTTGGCCACACCACGGCGAGGCAGAAGCTCCTTCAAAACGTTCCTGTAAACCAAGGATGCTCGTTGTGGCAGCTGCAACCCAAGCTCCAGCAGCAGGAGCCTTCTGCTGGAAAAGGGCAGCCAGTAAAACTCCCCAGAAATGGTGGCTAGGTCCTGCTGCAGCCAAAACATCTGGGTTTCTCTGGAAGGAGGGTTCTCCATGATCACATAAGGATCAGCCCTGACAGAACTGCCCAGAGCACAGCATTTACCACCAGGGTGTAGCCTTTGAATACACCTCCTTCAAGTGATCAGCACTGAGCACACTCCCTGCCATCACTGCTGGAAGAGGATCAGGTGAAATCGTGACAGAGCTACCAAAAAACATGGAAACAGAGCACTTGGAGAGCACTGGGTGCTTCCCAGCCCAACCTCGAGCCAATACCAGTGGTGGGAGCAAGGAAAGAATCAATATTTGAGGTTGCTGAAGCAGAGCAGAGCAGACAGTCAACATCAAGTGATGTTTGCTACTGCGAATCTGCCAGCAAAGACAGGGAAAGCCCACCTGATCAACACCTTGGGCTGTGAGACTCAGCACATCTGGGGAAGGTCAGCAGACAGCAAGGAGGAGAGAAGAGGGCAGATGGCACAAACTGGGACCTACTGGAAAACGTCTGCAAGAACTGGTTTCCTACAGAAAACAGGACCTCTGACAACAGTCCTCTTTGCACAGACAGCTCTAAGTGCTGCTCAGGAGGTCAGTTCTCAAAAAACTTCACTCAAAGTCAAGGTTTGCTGTCAGGGAGGAAGACTGATGTGTCTCAGCCCTTGCTGAGGCTACACCTCTCTGCTCAGAGGATGGGAAACAAGAGCCTTCCCACACCACCAGAAGCATCTCCTGCTCTTTGCCTTTCTCTGTGGCAAAGAGAAAGGCATCCTTCTGTTCTGAAGCTGTGCCACCTGGCAGGTATCACACACTTCTTCAACTCCTCTCCCACCTACCCAAGCTGCAGCAAGGGGTGAGCCCCATGCATCGGCTGGGGTGCAAAACCCTGGAACGCTCTTGGTCAGACCCTGTGGCATTGCCTGTGTGGTTTGTATAAAAAATGGATGGGGACCCAAGCAGCAGAAGGGGATTTCAGAGGGGAAAAACCCAGTGACAGATCTACAGTTTGAGTAATCTTCACCAGGCTCTGCCGCTGTCACCAGCCAAGGACCCTCTCCCAGGATATGGGGCCACCACGAGCTCTTCCCTTGCATGTTCCTCACACTCTCCGGAGCAGAGGGATTTACAGGCACAAACACCTCTGGCTCCCCAGAAAACACACCAGTTTTGGGAAGTGTACCACACAGCAACACCTCCAAAAGACCCACGCCCTTCACCCCGCTCCACGTCCTGGCATGCCAGCACGCGACAGGCACAAAACACAACCTCAAGTCCAAAAAACACACTACTACCTAAACCCTCCATCCCCTCCTCGCACACTGAGCAGGTCACAGACACAACTCTCCAGTCTGGTACCGGGTTATATAGGGGTTAAACTTTATGGCCTCAAAACCAACATTTTAAACCCAAAAGAGGAGGTGGAGGGGCGTGACAACGTGCCATGCCCCAAGCTGTGAGCTCCCACACTCGGGGAAATCTCACCTGAATTCTTGCATAAACCCACCCAAGACCCGCAGGTGCACCAAGAAAATTGAAACAAAAACTGAGAAAGTGAAAATAAAACCTGGGAAAACGAAAATTGAACCTAAGAAAATTAAAATGCAAACTACCTCCTGCAATATGACGGCTCCCTGGATCAGTTGCGGTACGTCCTTGGGAGTTTTTGGGGAGGACACCTCCACATCAGCAAACAACCAACCGCATCGAAATGACTGCACCCCATCTTCTGCCTGCAAAAGCTCCGGCTGGTGGGATTTTTTTTTTTTTTTTCCCTACAGCAGTTTGACTCAGAGGTCTGGCCAGACTCGCAGCTCTCAAATTCGCTTAATAAATCATCTCCTAACCCCGCCCAGAAGCAAAAGGCAAATCTCTGTCTCCCAGGCACCTCCTGATTGGACTAACGTGCCTCTTGCTAATGACCCTGCGAGGAATAGCACAGCTCGAGTGACGTGTTTATGAAGATAAATATTTTAACTTCACAGTTTAGCGCTGTAAACTCGTTCCAGCCAGAGAGTCTCTTCAAGTTGGTTCCAGGAGAAAATGCCTCGATAATTAAATTTTTTTTTTTTTTAATTTTTTTTTTTTTAAAAGCTATGAAATATTAATTGCAGTGAAATACGTGGCGTGTCTTTCAGGTGCAATTAGTAGCTGCTGGTGGATGAAAAAACACCCGGCTGGTGAAGCCCAGGGAAGGGATGGGAGTTATTCCTCCCCTCAGCAGAGGGAATGCAGCGCTCTGCCCTATCTAATCTCACTATAGCAACGGGAAGACCTTGGCAACCCCGATCTTTACAGTTATTAAGATGGGAGCGGGAAGAGTCGGGAGCAGAGCACCGAGGGATGCTCGGCCGAGAGCCCGGCTGCCGAGGAAATAAAGCATCCTGTCTCGCTCGGGGTGGGGGGATGCAGGGTCTGCCAAGCTCCCAGGGTGGGGCGGTAGCCCAAGGCTGGCTCCCCAAAACTTTCTTACGGTGGCTTTTTAAGCCAAAGAGGAGACATGCATCTCCCCGTCACATCTTGGAGAAGGATCTCCAATTCCTGCTGCTTGGACCTGCTGGAGGAAGCCATGGAGATGCTCCCAGGGCTGGAGCCCCTCTGCTCTGCAGCCAGCCTGGGACAGCTGGGGGTGTTCACCTGCACAAGAGAAGGCTCCAGGGAGACCCGAGAGCCCCTGCCAGTACCTAAAAGAGGTTTCTAAGAAAGATGGGGACAAACCTTTTAGCAGGGCCTGTTGCAGTAACGATTTCAAATTTAGAGAGGGCAGGTTTAGACTAGGTAGAAGGATGGAATTTTTACACCGAGGGTGGTGAGGCCTCAGTTGCCCAGAGAAGTTGTGGCTGCCCCATCCCTGGAAGCGTTCAAGGTCAGGCTGGGTGGGGCTCTGAGCAACCTGGTCTATTTCAAGACATCCCTCCTCATTGCAGGCGGTTGGAGTAGACGATCTTCCAACCCAAACTCTTCTATGATTCCCTAATACCTCCAAAGACCTGAGAAGAACACTCTGCTTTAGGGACCAGGGGCCAAGTCTGCAGCCAGCTGCTCTCCCTCAGCCCCAGATTCAGCCACAAGGACATGCCCAGACAGGATGGGGACAAGGAGGCTCCCCCATAACTGGCACCCAGCCTGGGGCTGCCAGCAACCTGCCCCACTGCCATCTCCAGAGATTGCTCACTCTTCAGTTCTCACCAGGATGATTCACCCTCAAATGCAAAGGCACAAAGTGCTCAGATCAGTTTATTGCAAAATAGTACATCTTGGTGACTGCCTGGCCCAGAGCCACTTCGGTCCTGGGCTCCCAGACAGCGGGGACAGCCCCAGGGCTAACCTGGAGGCCACCAGCTCCTGCCCATAGCTTGGTCCCACCTGGACAGAGCAGAGAGCTGTGGGACTTCTCTGCTGTCTAAGAGGGGTACTTCACTAAGACCTCATTCATCCTGTATCCCCATAAAAGGGGATTTCAGGCTGCTAGGAGCTGCAAAACCAGACCCTACAGCTCCCTATGCAGCCCTGAACATCTCCCACCCGTTCTGCTGCACCAGCTCACCATGACAGACACCCGCAAGAACACGCTGCTGACTCAGGGAGGGCTGCCTGGGGACCCTCCAAGGCTAAATTGCTACTACTTCCATTCACACTCCCAGTAGAATAATAATAATAATAATAGTAATAGTCCATAACAAACTTCCAAGGCAGCATGAGGCAGTCTTTTTGGTGGCAGAAGTTGTGTTTGTCTCTAGCACTGCTCTTCTTGGCACCTCTAAGTCCTGGGATCACGTTCCTCCCACAGCTTCCTCTGCTATAAATTTCCACACAAATTCAGCTGTTTCTTTCCTTCCAGCAGCCTCATTAGCCCAAAGTTTCTTCGCCAGACTCTGAAGAACTGCCCCACAACCCAACCCCAGCAGAGGTGCGTGTCCCCAGCTCACAGCAGCTGGGACAGCCCTTGATGCTCCATGCTACCTTCTACTCCCCAGCCAGAGTACTGGAACTTTCCTCACCACCAAAGTCCCCAGCTGACTTCCAGCCACATTCCTTGTGATCCCAGTGTTAACTCCTCCAGGGTTTTACCAGCATTACAACACAAAGCAGGCAACTGGGCCAGCTCCAGACAGAACTAGATGCTGCTGGTCATTTTTTCCAAGGAAAAGAAACAGAGGAAGCCCCCACTTAGCTCTGTTGGGTGAAAAACATCAGGGCAGGCCGTGTTAAAATACCACTATGAATGGAGAAGCAGCAGGAAAAAACCACTAGATTAGACAAAGCAATTTGATCCCCATTCAAGAAGGTGTAGAAAACTTTGATCTAAGATTCCCACCCCTCAGCCAGCTCTTCAGATGGTGAGTACTGACCAAATTCCATGGAGCTCTGCTGATAATCACCCACACATCCAACCCCTTAGGACTCATCTGAGTGTACAAAAGAGCTTTTGCTTGCTTTTATTTTTTATTTCTGACTGGGCTGGAAAGTACCTCAGTCAAAACACACAATGCCCTTGGTGCACATTAAAACCAAAAGCACTCAAAAGGAGACGAATGTCAAGATTTAAATAATTTGACCTTATCTGGCCGAAATCAACACGCTGCCACCCTCCCTGTGTCCCCTCCGTCCAGGCAGGGACCAGGGCTGCCAGCAGGCTGCCAGGCCATGTGCTAGCTGTCCCAGCAGCGGGAATGCTGCTGGGCAGAGCAGCGGTGGTAAATCAGAACGCAGCGAGACAGTGTGTCATCCCAGGGGCTCGTCCCAGCCTCAGACACCCGCCAGCACCAGGGACCAGCAGGCTCTTTATCTTGTCACCAGTGACTAAGAGCATCCCTGGCATGACGGTACCACAAAAACACAGGTGATGGGAAATGGCCCTTTTCCAAGGAGGACGGATCCTTTATTACGTCCTGTTTATCTCCCATATTACTGAAGGGAAAGCCATGAAGCATACGATCCTTTCAGGTTCTCTGAATCCACTTAGATTTTATCTCTGGAGCTGGAGCTTTCCAGGAATGAAATAGCTGCAAGACACAACGTGGATGAAACGAAATCAAATAGAGAGTCTCCAACATGAAAGGCAAACTAAAAGGATGACAGCACTAGTTATACAGAAGGAGAAATAAGGAGGAAAGGAAATTAAAAGCAATTAAAGGGAATTAATTAGAAGGTATGATGGAGCTACGAAAGAGGAAAAACAGCTATGCAGAGTTCACTAAATACCCCCAAACTTTTAATTGTCACACTCGGAACTGCAAGCCCTGAAGGTTCAAAACCCCCCTGGCAGTTTCCAAATGAAAAAAATTCCCATGGCTTAAACAAATTATGTCTTTGCCTCTAAGTCTGAATGGCAGACAAGATTCTGAGCTTCTACTCCAAACCATGAAGACAGAAGTGCATCCTGCTCTCCCCTTCAGTCCACTGACTGAGGTGGACAGCCCACGCCAGCATCTGATACCAGGAGTTGGGGCTTCAAGCAGAATGTTGATGCTGCAGTCCCAAGATTTGGGCTGAATCATTTGCATCTACCCAATGTTCCTGGTAGGGTTTCCACAGGGCCCTGGGGGTTTTGGGGCCACCACCTGTGCTTGAAGTCACCAGGATGAGACTTGCTGCTGGGTTAGTCCTGGGGGAGATGGCTGGCACCTGGAGCACTTCACCTCTCATCAGAATGCACTGTCTGCATTTTCCACTAAAACCTAACAGTCCTTTCCACAGGACCACAGAATGGTTTGGGTTGGAAGGGACCTTACAGACCATCTCAGCCACGGGCAGGGACACCTTCCACTATCCCAGGGTGCCCCAAGCCCCATCCAGCCTGGCCTCAGACACTTGCAGGGATCCAGGGGCAGCCACAGCTCCTCTGGGCAACCTGTGCCAGGGCCTCACCACCCTCACAGGGAAGGATTTCTTCCCAATATTCCATCTAACCCTGCCCTCTGGCAGTTAAAAACCTGATCATCATCCCCAATTCTGAACCAGAATGAGGTTCTAAGTCACAACATTGCCATGAAAGGGCTGCAGAGAGCAGGAGTCCCCTGTTTCTCCAGGCCTTCCCTTCACCAGCCACCTTGGCTTTAACCCTGAGAAGTGAGGAAGCTCCCTCTGGAGATCAAAAAGTCCCTTATTAAGGGAATAGTGGCGATGGCTGGGAGGAGCAACGAGAGGTCATAAAAAAAGCAGGCAAACACTGTTTGTCTTGGCCTCCTGGAGCTGTATTATTTTCCTGGGATGCAAGCTCCAGCCCCACGCCGAAAGCAAGGACGCATGAAACAGAGATGGGGCTGCCTTGCCAACGTGGAGTTTGTTTCGGAAGAAACTCACCCGGCATTTCCGTGCAGGAAGGAGACAGTGGGGCTGCACAGCCAGAGCTGCTGGATGGTGCCTAGAAAGCACCAGCCAGACCCTCCCTTGGGTTGCATGCACGGGGTCCATGCAGGACCTCAAAAAGCCCATACAGGGAGGTGGGCAAAGTTTAAAGCTCCCTGTGGTCGTCCCATGTTCTCCATCCATCCATCCATGCTCAATTCCATGAGCCACAAGGTAGATCACACACAGGCCGATAGAGACTGGGCCAAAGGCTCTGTCCCCATCCCCTGCACCAGCCCTGCCACCCCCTCTGCCTCGGCCACCACTCCACTGCTGTCTTCAGAGACCCACAAGCCCTGGCTGTGTTTAATTAAGTGACCTCATGCTGATTTACACAACAATAACCCTGTTTCCCAGCATACCAGCTTCAGGCAGCTCCCTCCAGTGACAGAACCACACTACTCCAAGGCAAGGGAGAACTTCATTATGAGTTACCCACTACAATTCAGAACTTTAAAAATATCTTCTTTATATTAAAGGCACAGCTAATTTGACACAAAAATCAACTCATTTTTAACACAAGTCTAGGGAGGATTTTTTTGTTTGGTTTTTTTTTCACTTGAACTGTTTTTGCTCGGACTGTCTCACGCTTTGAAGTTAATTAGAACTATTTAGCTTTACACCTCACTTGCTCAGAAAGTTACAAGCCTCCCAGATCTCCCTGGTTTATTTGGGACCAGGGTTTGAAAGTCACAGCTGTCACCAGCCCAGCTTCCATAGGGAGATTAATCTTACCCGAGATGTGTCTTTGGGAAGGTCTGAATCACAGGGTTGGATCCTGCTCTTGGTTACGAGGCGTTACAGGAATTGCAAGAAGGGGAGGAAAAGCAAAGCTGAGCTGGACTGGTGAGCATCAAACCTCCTGCTGTGGGACTGGATGGGGACACTTGGGACTTTTGAGCAGAATATTTATGCCCTCTGCAGCAAAGCAGAGCCCTGCCCCAGTGCTGGATGTGCCAGGCACTGGGGCAAGTTAGTAAAATTAATAGCAATAACCAAATTGGAAAAGTCAGTAGAGCGTCAACCAGCGGCCTTGTGTACGTGATGGATGGGAAAGTTTTAGCTGCTGGTCCCTGGTGATGCGCATGGAGACCCTCTGCTGCTCTGGCACGTGCCGTGTATGACATTCCTCACTCCTGAATTAGGGGAACCTCCTATTCCTTAGTGCCAAATTAACTCAAATAACAAAGTGGTGAGGGAACACCCCATGCAATGGCAAACACCAGGCACTGCTGGGACAACCAGCTTGTGAACAAGCCCCCCACAAACAGCCTGCACCTCTGTCCCCCCACCCCTGCCAGCTTGTCATCCATCCACAGGAGAAAAATAAAAGCTTTGGGCTTTTAGTTTAAAGAGAAGAGCATCGAATCAGGGTCTTGCCATCCACACTGAGAACACAGGCAGCACCTACAAGGAAGAAGTAAGTTAAAGCCACCAGATCTCAGGCCAGTTCAAAGCAAACCCTGAAGAGTCACCAGATAGTTCCTACATACTCCCACACACAGAGACACCAAAGGGACAAAAGGAACTGCCTGGCAGGGGAGGAACTGGAACAGCTTCAAGTGAAGAGCTGCACTCACAGGGGAGTTGGTACGAAGAGGTACCAGCGTGCAATGCCTCCTTCCTGGCTCTGCTGCCTGCAACATGCAGGGAAACACAAATCAAGGGCAGCTTTTGTGCTGGAGCAGAACCTGCCAAAAGGTTTTCTCAGTGCATCTCAAAGGTAGAGGACTTTCAGCAACTGCCAACCTGAAAATCCAGGAGGGAATCGTGTGTGGTGAGGCTCTGCTGCAGGTTAGTGCAAGGAGAGCACCACCACTGGCCTGGAACCTGGTGTGGAATGGGCTGGTGGTCTTCAACCACATGCACACCTCTGCAACAAGGTTTTGAGGAATGTAATGTTTGATTTGGGCTGGGTTTGCTGCCTGCCAAGTCAGGCTGCTTTGCAAATTAGCCCATTTCTTGCAGGGACCCAGGCCAGGAGCCCAAGAGATACAACTCAGCTGCACCTGCAGCAAACACTGCTGGAGTCAGAAGGCGCAGGGAGATTCTCACCTTTAATTCGGGGAACCTGCAATGGATCAACATCACTTTTTCCTTATGAAAGCAGCAGAATTCAGCTTACAAATTAAAAGGCTGCAGCCCGTAAACAATCAGCATGCACTTCCCACTGCAAAACACTGTAATTGTCAATATAACTGTAAACCTCTTCTTTAAAGCTCAGTCTTACAGAATTATTCTGCCTCTGGCTCCATGGAGTTTGCAGGGCCCTGTATTTGTTCCTCAGCTGAGACAGCTGCAAGTCAAGCGCTGAATGGCGGTGTTGCTGCTACAGGGATTGTGCAGCTAAATAATTCAGTAACCAATTACTGTTTAACAATATCCCTCCCCATCATCCCAGCGTCGATCCATCATCCCAGGCCAAGAGAGCCCAGCAGAAGGGAGGCAGCGAGAAGCCTCCCTGTGATGTAAACACATCGACTTGCGTATAATATACAGCTTATTGATCAGAAGACAAGGTATACAGCACATTTTATTGCATGCTAAATGAGGGCTGTAATGAATTGCTGCTTGCCTCCAGGTCATTTGTTTGATTGCCACCTAAGCAAACTGGTGAGGGCAAAAGGTCCTGCCTCTGGGACGGGTCCTTGGTGAAATGAGCTGCTGATCAAGAGAAACAAGAGAAGCAGAAAGCAGGACAGTCTAATGCTCATTCTGTGCCCAGACCAGGAAAGCTGGCCTTCTCCCTCATTCCCAAAATGTATGAGACACAACTGTAGTTGATGCTTTCACCAATGCCATCAGGGCCACTGCACTCACCCAGGTCCTCAGCAAGGGCATCCAATGCTCCCCAGCTCGGATTCATCCCCCTCAGGACCTGGTCCTGCCAGCCTGTCGCTGTGCCTGGGCTGGGATCTGAAAACACAGCTGGTTTCACACTGAAAGACTCACGGACACACAGCACACATGACCAGCTGCCCTCCTGGCTATGAGACAAGGGCTGAACCTGTTCTTCACGCAGGGCATGGCCAGAGCTCACCCAGCCTTTCTCCACCACCGCAGCTCTGCAGAGAAACACGCCTGGGTTTTAAAGATATCCCTCCTGCCTGCTCGGTTCCTCCTTTGTGTGGCTTTAAGGCTTTCTTCTGCGCAGCTATAAAAGGGTGTGAGAAAACTTGGAAAGGAAGCCCTGGGTGGTACAGACAACTGGAACAAGGAGCAATCTGTGCCTGGGGCAGAGGAGGGGGTGGCAGAGCCCACACGGTGCCAGGCTGAATGGCTGCCGGGGAGGAAATGACACACCACACTATCCTGCTTTTGTCCAGGGGCGAGACCAAAATGCTCCAGAGGAAAAAGAAAAACCAAAAACGGATTATTCTGCCTTGTGTTCTCCCTCCCCTTGCCTCCCTGCCACCCCCAGGCAGGCTACAGGTGATTGCCTCCTCATCCTCGCTCCGCTGGACCGTGGGGCATCGTGATCTGAGCAGCATCTGGTTTGCTTCAGCATCGGGCTTATACTTTCATGCTCCTCAGGTTTCTCCCTGCTTTTTAATTAGGAATCATGGCCACGAGGCCACCCATTGCTGGGTGTGGCTGGGCAGCAGAGCCCGGGTGCAGGAACACCCCTGGCTCCACTGCCAGGGAAATGCCACGGGCAGGGGGTGACAGGCAGTGTCCCCCAGCCCTGCCTGGGTGCAAGGTGACACCAAGCACACGGCAGCCAAGGTGCCCACACAGATGGCCTCCCCAAACCCCACCTCCCAAAGGACTGTGACTCCAGCAGCGTCCCGGCTGCACTCTCTGGAAAAATTAAGACTTAAAAACTTTTCGGCCTCATTTTTCCAAAGTTAAGCTCAAAAAATGGGTGTTTTCCAAACCCCCACTCTCACCTCTCACGCTCCCCCCACCAGAGGCCATCACTGGGGTAATCCCATCCCCAAGGGCTTATCTCCTTCCCTCCCCACAACTGAGGCTTGTCCTTGGGTCAGATCCTTCACCTGCAGCTCATGAACCATCTCCCAAATGCCCAACCACCCTCTGAAGCCCCACCCCACCACATCACATGTTTTCTTCAATCTCTCTCTTTTTCCTGGTGTTTTGGTATCTCACCTGTTATCTTCCCTTGTAAAAGGACCAGAACTGACACTTTGATCCTCAGACAAAACTCTCTCTGTATCAGGGCCACCTCTCACTCTTCGCTTCAAGCATAATGAAAACAAGCAAGGCACAAATGCCATTTTTGTATAAATTAAGAAGCCCACCCTGAAAGGAACCAAAATCTCTATTGCACGTACCCATACTGATGGTGTATCTCATTAAAAACAAAACCCCAGAGGAACCCCAACTGTCCACAGACACAAGTTCTCCTCCTGCATCACTTGAGCACTTCAAAAGGTCAATACTAGGAAGAAATTCCTCCCTGTGAGGCTGGTGAGACCCCGGCACAGGGTGCCCAGAGCAGCTGTGGCTGCCCCTGGATCCCTGGCAGTGTCCAAGGCCAGGTTGGACGGGGCTTGGAGCAGCCTGGGACAGTGGAAGGTGTCCCTGCCCATGAGGTTCAGCACCTTCAGGTGGTACCAATCATCACAGCATCCCTTCAGCCCAGCTCTCACTCTACAGACACCAGGGCTTCTCTGACTACATCAGCTATAAAATCCTGTGTCCACCCCCCCAGCTGGCTGGGGCCCTCAGTGCTAGAAGCTGTAAACAACAAAAAAAAACCCCCGAATTATCAATTGCAGCAGACACATCCAGGTTGTGTTTTTCTTCTTCTGCATGTCAGAGCTTTTTCCTCTTTAATGAAAACCCAATGCTCCCCCTTTTATTCCTCTTTCAAATAACAATTTCCAAACTTTAAAGTCAAAATAACAAAAAACAAACCAGCTCTTCACCCCCATCTTTAGTTTAATACCAGCTGGAGGACAGTGGGCCTTGCAAAGCTGGACAATGAGCTGGATGATGGAAATGGTCTGGCTTTTTCCCATTAAATTCATTTTTGTAGTGTTAATGTACAATGCCACGGCTGTCCCCAGCTCCACCAGCAAAGAGGAGGATGGGCTGGGAGCAAGCACATGGCTTGGGGATTTTGGTGCCTTGTCAGGTCTGACTGAGCCTCAGTGAGCTACGGCCCTTTTGCAAACAAAAACTGGAGGCAGAAGAGGCTCAGAAATGTGCGGGTGTCTCAGCTGACATCACCGGCACAAGGCCACCTTACCGAGCACACCTTGGTGAGGCACAGGCTGAGTAAAGACTGAAGGTCTGACACTTCCACACGGATCCAATCCCGAACAAGAAGGGCTGCAAACCTCCCTCATGGGGCTCTGCAGTGCTCAGTCTGGACTGAGGAGATTCCCTTTCCCTTTTGCCCTCCCTGAAGACTCATCTCGAGCACCTCCAGCTCCGAAGAAGAGCAAAACCTGACCGCTGTCCCTCCAAAGAACAGTGTCCAGCGACAGCACCAGCACAGGACCCTTCCCAAGCCCAACCATGCAGCAGAGCCGCCTACCACAACCTCCTCATCAGCACCCGTGCCTCATCCACAGAGAAAAGCTGCTCCATGCAGATACACGACCTCTCTACATTCCTAACAAATTACTATTGATAACCTATAGGTGCGGCTGGCCAGCCAACCTGCCGTGCCTGCAGCAGAGCCTCCTCTTGCTCAGCTGATGAAGGGCCTGACCTGGACGGGGCTGGACAGTGGGCTCTGCCTCTGGGGAGGGAGGAGGAGAGCCCATGGGAAGGTGGGAAAGAGATCATGCTGGCGATGGACTCTGAGGAAGACCCACAGCACAAGGCCGAAGTGATGGAGACACTTGAGATGGGGGAGCAGGAGAGGACAACCCCGAGCATGAAGCACCGCAAACGGAAGGCAGATTTACCCCTCTGGGTCACCTCAATCACCTGGGTGTCCCCAGGACATGAGTCACCAGACACTCCTTAGTCAGCCCAGCCACTGCAGGCACCACCAGCCCCGGGGCCAGCGCGGTGCGGGGAGCCCTGGGGAAGCACTGAAAGGAGCCGCCAGCCTCAGGGCGCACTGTCTGAGCATCTGCATATTGGAAACCACATGAAAACACCCCCTAATACCAATAAAAATAGCGTAAGAGCAAAGAGAAACGCAACTGCACATCTACCAAGGGTGCACACCCCATGCCCAACCCACCAGGGTGGCTGCCAAAACCCCCAGAGATGTTCCCACCCCCAGGGAGCTCATGGTGGAGCACCAGATGAGGCAGAGGGTGCGAGGAAAAGGTGTTCAGCAGTATTCAGTGTGGCAGAAAAATGGTTTGTGGGTTGGGGTGGTTTGTTTTTTTTTTTTTGTAAACCACACCTGCACATCATCCCCCCATCTGTGCCCCTCCAGACTCATCCACGCACTCACCACTTGCAAGCTGCTTCTCAATGAGGACCAACTTTGTCAAGAAAAAGTACGGGACCTGAGGCAAAATTAGCTTTTTGTCTCCCAAACAGGCAATTATCTCTTGCACAACTATGCAAGTCTAAAACACAGAAGAAGCAATATTAAGCTTTACTAAAATGGTGCCTTTAAAGAACAAGTTGTTGCAACATGTGAAAATAACATGGGGGATTTGCAGTTGTGGAAAATTTGGAGCACTTTTTATTTTATAATTTTCAGGCACACCAGGCTCCCAATTGAGGTGACCCAAAAAAAATCACAACTTTCAGCTGTGCTACGCACGGCACCCCATTTTTAGATTATTTTAGAGGAGGTAAAATGATCTGCTTCTCTGTTCCTCCTGAAGATCCACAGATATGTTCCTTTCAGTATTTAAAGGGAGCATATAAAAAAGATGGAAAGGGACTTTTTACATGGGCATGTAAGGATAGGACAAGGGAGAACCATTTTAAACTCAGAAGGTAAATTTAGATTAGATGTTACAAAGAAATCCTTCCCTGTGAAGGTGGTGAGGCCCTGGCACAGGTTTCCCACAGAAGCTGCGGTTGCCCCATCCCTGGAAGTTTCCAAGGCCAGGCTGGACAAGGCTTGGAGCAACCTGGGACAGCGGAAGGTGTCCTGGATGAGCTTTAAGAACCCTTCCAACCCAAACCATTCTATAGAAGACATTTAAAAAGGCATCAAAACTTAACACAGACCATGTTTCTGGAGTCTGTATGTACATGTACAGACAAATCCGCTTAAATGGGGTCCTCAAGTTGCATCGGCATCACAAAAAATTAAGCTAACACTCTCTTTTTCTTATTTTGAAAAGGAACTAAAATGGGTCATTTCTAACCTGATACCATTAATTTACACGTTGATGTTTGTTTAGTGAAGCCTGTCTATCCTGGGCCACTTAAACCTGAAAACCTGAATACGGGAAACTAATGCATCGCCATACTAATTGTATGTTATGAAAGGACTCATTTTACAGCCTAATAGTTTGAAACAGTTAAAAGAAACCCTGCTGCTGGTGTCCTGCTTACAATTCACATGGCAACTCCGTGCTTCTGATCAGGCTGACCAAGAAGGGTTTATCTCCTTGTGGGGAAAACAAACAACTGCATATCAGACACTCATTTAATTAATCCAGGGCATCAGCCAGCACCAGCTCTGCACCAACCACAGAAGCACAGAATAAATACCCTGACCTGGAAAGCCCCACAAGGACCATCAACGCCCAGCTCCTGGCCCTGCACAGGACAGCCCAAACAACCACAACGCCTGGTGCCTTCGGGTTGGAGAGAAGATCAAGGTCCACAATACGAATTCCAGACCCAAGAAGAAACTCTAAGGTGGAAACATCCAAAGAAAAGGACAATTCACAAAGGCCAGGCTGACCAGCAACAGCGCTGCCCACAAATCCCCGCTGAGCAACCTCAGTGACTACCAGCAATCACGTTTCTCTTCTCCTCTGTTTAACTCATAATCAAGATGCTCAAAAGCGACGATGAACACCCCGAATATGTTCTCTCACATCTTCTGGACTCAACCTCGAGCTCCCTGCTGAGCTGGCAGAGGTCACCATGCTCCTGCCCACCCTTTTCTCGGTTTCACTTTGATCGGGCACTCACCACAGAGCAAGGCAACCTAAAAACAAAGGCCCCAAAGGGATCCATATTTCAAACTTGCCAGTGGCTTCTGACTCGTGCCCCCGTGCCAAGGCACAACAGGCTCTACAGAAGGGCTCGTCTTCGTGGCAGTTCATCTCCTGCCGGTTAGCTTGAGGTCCCTACATTTGCTAATGCTGATTTGGTTACTGCCATCAGACTTGATCAAGCATGCAAATCTTCAGGTCTCACGCTAGACAAAGCCTGGAGAAAGGAGAAGGCCGGAGCAAAAGAATATGCAGAAATTGGATTTCTTTATTAAAATGAAAAAAAAAAAAATGGGCGGGGCGGGGGAGCCAAAAAGCAAACTTTTCTCCTCCCTCCCCACCTCCTCCTCTGGTGCATGTCCTTAAAGATGATGCAATGAGAGGACCTGCACAGCACTGGAAAGGTTCCTGTCACCAGGAAGAGAGACCAAGAGCTCCCACAGGGCAAAGGCCACCCTGCAGACTGGTAGAGGCTGTACCCACTAGACACAAGATCTGCAGGAAGCAGCAACAGCAGGCTGGGAGGCTCCACTTTTCTCAGCAAATCAGTAACTCATAAGGCTACTTAGGGCTTGACTGGCAGGTCAAGGGAGAAAAATTCTGCCCCTTCTACTCTGCTCAGCTAAAACCTCACCTGCAGAGCTGCCCTCAGCTCTGGAGCCCCCAACATAGGAAGGACCTGGAGCTGCTGCAGCCAGTGCAGAAGAGGCCACGGAGATGCTGCCAGGGCTGGAGCCCCTCTGCTCTGCAGCCAGCCTGGGACAGCTGGGGGTGTTCACCTGCACAAGAGAAGGCTCCAGGGAGAGCTCAGAGCCCCTGGCAGGGCCTAAAGGGGCTCCAGGAGAGCTGCAGAGGGACTGGGGACAAGGCATGGAGGGACAGGACACAGGGAATGGCTTCCCAGTGCCAGAGGGCAGGGACAGATGGGATATTGGGGAGGAATTCCTGGCTGTGAGGGTGGGCAGGCCCTGGCACAGGGTGCCCAGAGCAGCTGTGGCTGCCCCTGGATCCCTGGCAGTGTCCAAGGCCAGGCTGGATGGGGCTTGGAGCAGCCTGGGACAGTGGAAGGTGTCCCTGCCCTTGTCAGGGGGTGGCACTGGAGGAGCTTCAAGCCCACCATTCCAGCCCAAACCATTCTATAACTTTCTAGAGCATCGTGCACCCCACAACCCAAAAGACCCCATGTCTCTTGGCTGGCAGAGGCAACAACTTTCATACAAGCCATAGAGCTGCCAGTTTTACTCACTGAAAGACATAAATAAAATGCCCACATCATGTTCATAGGGGTGTCCAATAGTTTCTGATAGGGTTCATGCTATCTGTGGACCAAAATTTTCCCTGTGGCTACAAGTAGACGAAGTAATTTTGCATTTCGGGTCCTGAACCACGGTGCAGCTTTGTTATTAAACAGCTGACACTACCCTGAAGCCTGGGAGCAGCGTTTTATGTGCATGTGAGAGTTTACAGAGCATTTGTGTGTCATTTCTGATGAATGGCGCTGCATAAATGTTAGATCTTCAACCCATTGCTCTTGCAAATACTATTTCTTCTCTTATTTATTTGTATTGCTGTAATTCATTCAGGTGCCAACCATGACTGAGGCCACGCCATCAATATGCAGCCTGACAGCAGCAGCTCTACAGATCACACAGGAGGACAGGAAGCGTCTTGCCTGGTATTGGTGGGGAACGGACCTAAAGCCAGGGAATGTCCTCAAATCCCAAGGAAAACGCCAGCAAAGCAAACAGAAGAACTCTGATGCACAGAGCGCCCATCTAAGTGTTTAACCAGAAGAGCAACAGAAGCCCCACCTCTGGCGTAACCTGGGGTCTCTGACAGACCTTTCAAGTGGAGATGTGTGTGCCCTGGAACACCCAGACCATGAGGAGCTACAGGGCAGCAGCTCAGGCCTCTGCAAAGCCTGTCCCAGATCGAAGAACCACAGAATTGTTATGGCTGGAAAAGCTCTCTAAAATTGAGTTCTACCATTCCCCAAGCACTGCCAAGGCCACCACTAACTCGTGTCCCCCGGTGCCACATCCACACGGCTTCTAAATCTCTCCAGGGATGGGGACTCCAACACTGCCCTGGCAGGTTGTGACAACATTTGCCAACACTTTCTGTGAAGAAATTTTCACTAATATCCAATCTAAGCCTGTCCTGGCTCAACTTGAGGCCATTTCCTCTTGTCTCTGCGATCAGTCCTAGCTGTGACAGCCTCCCTAGCTGCCCTGGAGACCTGCTTCCCTACAGGAGCCATAAGCTCATGCCCCAGTGCTGGTTTCCATGGACCAGCAGGATGAGATGCTATCAGCCCACACCTCTCCTCTGCTCCAGAATGCCCCGAGGCAGCCTGCAAGCCCTGCTGCTGGGGAGCAGTGCAGTGGCTGGATTTGCAACACCCCAGCTCTGGTCTGGCCGGGTGTGGCCCTGCACGCTCCCTGGTGAAGCCAACACCGTGTCCAGAAGCAGGCTGACGTGGTCCACCAGCACCCCTGGGGACGTGGGCTAACTCATGCCAGGCCCTGTGTCACCTCCTGTGCCCGTGCCAGGGGTTCACCCACCTGGAGCATGTGGACACCCCCCAAGCTGCTGCCACCCCGAGCCACACCTCACTGAGTGTCACCACGGCGGGCAGGACCTCCAAGCCACGAAGGTCTGCCAGTATCCCAGTCCTGCTCCCTGGGAATTGTACCACAGCCTGAAACAGCGGCAGAGCTGCCTCCTGGTTGTCCTTGCCACCTGGACAGGCAGTGCCCACTCCACCCTTTTAATTCTTTCTCCTGAGCCCTGCTCTTGGAGCAACTCCCTTTGGTCCTGGAGAACTGCTGGAGAGGGAGCCAGCAGCCTGACAAGGACCACCACTCCCCACCCACCTGCTCATTGCTCCTCCAAAAACCCCAAGCAAAGCCTTTCGGACCACCCAGCTCGGGTAAATAAGCCAAGGCACCTCCTCCCAGTGGCAGTAAGGGAGAACTAAGGTCTCATTAAAGAAATGAAACAGATTAATGAGGAGAGTGACTGTTGTTTCTTTGAGCTGGTCATGGTGAGATAAAAGGCAAAGCAAGACCCGGATCCCTTTTCATAGGAGTGCTGTAAAATGAGTGGCACAGACTCAGCAGACCTGAAAATACAGGGCAGGACACACTTTTCCCTCCAAACACACCTGATGCTTCTTTCTCTGCCCTTCTTTTTCTCTCCCACACCCTCTCTGGAAAAGCCAAAATTCATTCATTTCCTATTTCCTTTTTTATTCTAGTATTTCCTTTTTTTTTTTTTTACAGGCGACCATCTGGGAGTGGGAGAGTAGAAAGGAAGCCCTGGAGCTTTTCAGACACAATAAATAAATTATAAAAAAAAAAAAAAGTATGATTAAAACCAAAAAGCATAAACAAACAAGCCATGTTACCCAGAATAATGACTTCGGGGAAAAGCGCCAAAAAAATTGTATAAGCTTCTGGAGCGTGGCAAGAGAAGAGAACAGAAAGTCCTCACTGCTGAGGAGAATGTACCACTGCAATGGGCCAAGGGCTGGGATCACAGGGATGCCTTGGGCAAGCCAGGAATGAGAAGGGTTTCACATGGGCTTAGATGCCCAAATTTGTCTTCAGGCACCTGATTTTGCTAACTGCAAAGCCCCAGTCTAGGCACTCTCAGATCTTTTCAGTACAGTGTAATTGCATCTGCTCCTCTCTGGTGAGACCCCAGCTGGAGCCAAGCTTGGGAATCCTCCGCACAAGAAGGACATGGAGCTGCTGCAGCCAGTGCAGAGGAGGCCACGGAGATGCTCCCAGGGCTGGAGCCCCTCTGCTCTGCAGCCAGCCTGGGACAGCTGGGGGTGTTCACCTGCACAAGAGAAGGCTCCAGGGAGAGCTCAGAGACCCTGGCAGGGCCTAAAGGGGCTCCAGGAGAGCTGCAGAGGGACTGGGGACAAGGCATGGAGGGACAGGACACAGAGAATGGCTTCCCAGTGCCAGAGGGCAGGGAGAGATGGGATATTGGGAAGGAATTCCTGGCTGTGAGGGTGGGCAGGCCCTGGCACAGGGTGCCCAGAGCAGCTGTGGCTGCCCCTAGATCCCTGGCAGTGTCCAAGACGGGGCTTGGAGCAACCTGGTCTAGTGGAAGATGTCCCTGCTCACGAGGCTCCCTTGGGCCCACTTCTCAAGCTTGTCCAGGTCCCTCTGGATGGCATCCCATCACTCAGGCACGTCAACTGCACTCAGCTCAGCGTCATCTGCAAATACAAACCCCTCTGAGCTATTCTTGTTCTACAGCTCCATCATTCTCAGCAGCAGCATGCCGTATTCTGCAGAGATGACAAACTGGGGGCACGCAGGGAGGATGGCATTACCCAGAACAAATCTGATTTCTTTCTGAAAAACCCGGGGCACAGAGGGATGCACCCATTGCTCCTGTCCTAGCAGGGAAGCATTTTGGGGGGGGGGGATGCTTTGCGCTCAGGGGTTTCCAGCCTGACACGGTGCATTAAAAGTAACAGGGTGCCACAGGAAAGCTGTGGTGAGGAGGAGAGGGGCGGCGTGCAGCACTGAGACAGGGCTAGCAGAAAACGGGCCAGCACAGGCAGCCATGCTCCTGAGATACTGACACTGCAGCAGAGAAGATAAATGACTGGCCCAAGGCCACGCAGCGAGGCAGTGTCCCCTCTACATGACTTTCAATCCCTGCTCCAGCACAGGATTGCTGAGGGATCCTTCAACAAAATGTTATATTGGCTTTGAAATCATGAGATTTATTTTACACCTGAACACACTCACACTTACAAATGCACTTTTTTTCTGCCTCCTTCTCTAGCCTCTACCCAAACGCACTCAAGCACATCTTAAAACCTCTCTGAATAACCAGAAAAAGTAAAAACTTTGTATTTCCCCGCTGAAGGAGAACTCATAGGGGTTAACTTGACTCCAGGAGCTGGGGCTTCACAATGAAGCGGGATGCTGCCAGCAGTCCCACCTGGCAAATCAGTGTCTGTATTTACAATTGCACGCCCAGAGACTCTGCAAATATTTCCTAGAAGCTATAAACCCCATCCCAAACAATTGCAACGGGAGCAGGGATAAATTAGCTGAAGCCTGTCACTTGGTGAAGTCACGCTGGAGGAGATCCATCCAGGTAATCCATCTTTCTGCTGTGTTATACAATGACACAGTAATGGCCAGCCCAGAGGGATTTCCTTCAGGAAAACTCAACTGCTACTAAAATGGTAAGTTAATACCAAGCAAGAACTCAGCCGTCATTAGACCGAAGGATAGGCATGATAGGGAATAAAATATTACAATCCTCATTCAAATATTTTTATTTACAAGAGCAGGAATAAATAGACCTATCTGTAGGCTGAGAAGAGAGGAGGCTGGGATTAAGGGAGAAGAGGAAAAAAAGACCTGCACACATCGATTCCATCTTTGCCATTTTTCCTAATAAATAGCCTGGCACGGCTGTGCTGATGGGTAGCTGGGGTGGAGGAGGGCACGCTGCCCAGCTCTCACAGGGACACAGGACACAAATCTGAGCTCAGGCTCTGCCCTTTTGTGTTGATTAAAAAAAAAAAAAAAAAGCCCTAAGAAGAAAGGAAGAAAGCAAGAAAAGTTATGTGGCTAATAAAGGGCTCTATTGTGCCATCAATTTTTTAAGCTTTAATGATTTCGGGAGGAAGTTCAGCTCAGCAATCAATAGCACAATATGGGCAGGAGGGCTTGGAGGAAATTCAGCGCCGGAGCTGCGGTGAGGGCTGGCGGAAAGGGGGGGCTCAGATGAAGGGGGTTCCCCTCCTTCGGGGGGCAGGGGGGCTCCCAGGGCCCTGCACAGGCTGGAGATCCTGTCCCCCTCCTTGTTCAGCCCGTTCGGTGTGAGCTCCCTCTCCTGCCGCACAGCGTGTGCGGCCAGGGGACAGCGGGGACGTCTGGGGATACCACGGCTGCTGCCACGGCAAGGGAGGTGGAAAAGCACCCACGCCGGCTGGGATGCTCGCCCCACGCCTGACGGGACGGAGCACATCCCAGGAACGCTCGCAGCACACCAGGAACAGCCCAAGGACCATCACCCCACACTGAGCATACCCCAGAAATGATCCCCCCACGCTCCCCACACCAGGGCTGAGCACACCCCAGGGACCATCACCCCACACTGAGCACACCCCAGAAATGATCCCCCCACACTGGGTACATCCCAGGGATGAGCACACTCCCCACACTGGGACTGAGCACACCCCAGGGACCATCACCCCACACTGAGAATATCCCAGAAATGATCACCCCCACACCAGGACTGAGCACACCCCAGGGACCATCNGGACTGAGCACACCCCAGGGACCATCACCCCACACTGAGAATATCCCAGAAATGATCACCCCCACACCAGGACTGAGCACACCCCAGGGACCATCACCCCACACTGAGAATATCCCAGAAATTATCACCCCCACACCAGGACTGAGCACATCCCAGGGACGCTCACACCGCACTGGGCACATCCCAGGGATGATCACCCCGCACTGAGCATATCCTAGAAATGATCACCCCAGACTCCCCGAATGTGGGCTTAGCACATCCCAGAGATGCTCATCCCTCGCTGAGCACATCCCAGAGATGCTCGCCCCACACTCCCACACCCGGGCTGTGCCCATCCCAGGGACGCTCTCCTCCAGGCCCACCCGTCCCTGAGCCCTACAGGCGGGGCACACAGCCAGCCTCCCCCCACACCCTGTGCTCCGGGCAGCCCCGCTCCTGCCCGCAGCGGCAGACGTACCGCATCGCCGAGGCTCGGTGCTGCCGCCGGGATGCGGGGCTGTCCGGGGGATGATCCTGCGCCAGGCAAACCTAAGAGACACGGTGACACAGCGTCAGGCTCTCCAGCATCAGCGGGGACAGCGCCTCGCCCGAGGTGCCAGCCTGGGCAGGAGCCACAGCCGCCTCCCAGTTCTCACAGGCACGGGCAGCAGCTGGGTAAAAACCGGGCTAAAAACCCACAGAGGGCTTCCCAGCAACGGGGGGATCCCGAGCCGTCGGGTCCCTGCCCCGCTGCGAGGGGCAAGGAGAAAGGATGGGATGAGATAGAACGGGACGGGACGGGACGGGACGGGACGGGACGGGACGGGACGGGATCACCCGGCGCATCCCGTCCTTCCCCGCAAGGAAAAGCCGATCCTGTAAGTTGATCCTTGGATCAGGGAGCGCTTCGCGGACTGGGACCGCATCGGCTGCACCGCGAGCCACCGCCGGCAGCAGGAACTCGGGCGAAAGTTTTGCCACGATCCAGGGGAGAAAATAATAAAAATCACTAATAGTAATCAATCAACCAAAAAAGAAAATTAATAAAAATCAATAACAATTGATCAATAAAAATTAACGACCGCTGGAGAAGAAGAACGGGGGAATATCCGACCTGGGAGCCAGCAGCGCCGGTGACAGCGGTGCTGCCTCTGCGTGATGCTGCCGCAGCTCGGGGACCCAGCGGGAGAACCGGGCACGGTCCCCGGGCACCGGGAGGGACGGAGGGAGGGACGGGAGGGGAGGGGRGGGGAGGAGAAGGATGGGGGGGGCTGCCTCCGCCGCCTCCCCCCGCAGGAGGGTCCTGGCGGGGCTGGGGATGGAGGGACCCCTAGGTCCACCCCCGTCGGTGAAGGCAGCAGTTCCCACCCGGGGATTCCGGTAGGGAGGAAACAGAGCGTTATTTTAAAATAGCAAACAAAACAGAAAATAAATAAATAAATAAATAAATAAATAAACAAACAAACAAAATCAGAACTTACCGTCTAAAACGAATCAGCAGGGAGGGATCCGCGGGCAGCGCAGCGGGGGGAGCACCGCCCCCGCCGTGGGACGGGACGGGACGGGACGGGACGGGACGGGACGGGACGGGACGGGACGGGACGGGACGGGACGGGACGGGGCGGGGCAGTTCCGCGCACCTCGAAGGGGCAGCGGCGGGGGATGGCGACGGACACAGCACCGCGACGGGGAGCGCGGCACCGCCCGCCCCGTCCGGCGGCGCTGGCCCGCGGCTGCGGGCGGCTCGGCGGCGGTGGCGAGCGAAGGGCCCGGATGTCGCTGGCCCCGCGCCGGGGGGGCCACACGGGACGCGCGGGGGGGGGGGGAGGCCCCTGCCCGCCCCGTCGGGGCGCCGGGCGCTGCCACGTGGGACCGCCGGGGGGGGGCGCCCCACCCTTCCACCGTTCCCTGTCTCTCCCCCCCGCGCCTCCCCCCCTCCGCCCCCCCCCTCCGGGCTTGACAGGTCCACGCGACCAAACAAACCGCGGCGGACGGGCGGGCGGCGAGGCCAATGGGAGCGCGCGGCGGGGAGGGTCAGCCAATGGGAGCGCGCGGGGGGCGGGACCGCCTGAGGGGAGAGCGGCGGAGGCGCCGCCCCGGGGTCTGAGCGCCGCCCGCTGCCCTCGGGTGCGGGGCCGGGGGGCGTGAGGGCTGAAATGTCAGAGACGGGGAATGGCCTGGGTGGGAATCGGCCCGAGAGATCATCCACTTCCCAGCCCCTGCCGTGGGCAGCGACATCTTCCCTTAGACCAGGGGGCTTCAAGCCCCGTCCAGTCTGGCCTTAGACACTTCGGGAATGGGGCAGCCACAGCTTCTCTGGGCAATGTGTGCCAGGCCCTCACCGCCAGCATTTTCAAGTCCTTTTCCCAGAACTGCTCTTCATCCCCATCCTGGATTGATCTCAGGGGTCACGTCGCCTCAAGTGCAGCTTCAGCTCTTCTTCTTGTTAAACCTCAGAGGTTCCCATGGCCCCACTTCTCAAGTCCTGCACTATTCGATAATTCCAGACAAATAAACCCTTGCATGGGGATAAAAAAAAGCACCAATATATGGGTCGGAGTGGTACTCCAGCACAATCATCCTGCTGCAAGACCCCCAATCCCTGTTGCAGGCAAGGGCTCGGTGGAGCGGGGCACAGCTGATGGCATTGCCCTGTTCCTGCAGGGATCCAGCAGCTCTGGCTCCTCTCTGCGTCCCCTTCCTAAACTGCCTTGCCCTGCCTGTGTTCTCCAGTGAGAAAGGAAGCTTCCTGAGGTGTTTGGCTTCCATGTTCATGTGCATCACAAGCTCCAGGTGCCACCTGCCCTGTGTGTTGTTAGACAAGCATCATCCCTCAAGCCAACCCGACAAAACCTGCGGATGGTCCTTTATCACTCCTCAGCCTTTCGAGGATTGGGCTGTGAGGGAAGAAAATATGATTTGCAGAGCAAATAGACAAAGAACGCACATAAATACAGGAAATCCATGACATTTGGATAGCAAGAAGCCCCCCTTACGTGTCTGATCATCTTAGTCCCAGAACTGGTATTCTAAAAGACACCATTTTTTTCTTTGGCAGGGTGTTTTGGGAATTCAGGATTTTGACTTCCCTTTTTTTTTAAAGTCCGACCTAGCCAACAATCACAATTTGTTTTTATTTCGTCTAGTCTCCTACCCTGTCATCAGGCTCCCGTGCTTTCCCACTGGGTCCCTGAGTGCAGTCAGCGCAGTGCTGAGTCACGGAAGAACATTGTCAGCTTAAATTCCGAGCAGTTGAGGCTTCCCCCTCAATGTCAGCTACTCAGGGAGAGCCTCCCTGTGTGCGTTTAGAACATTTCCAGCATATCTGCACTCAGTTTTTTAGGATTCTCATCAAATGTTTCCAGTGAAACACCATTTCAGGATGTTCCTTTAGGGTTTGTTCTGCAATCCATCTGTTTCAGGTGGAGGAGCCCGGCACAGCAATCCAGCCTGGGATCTCTGCTGTGACACCCGGTAAAACCATTGCTAACAGCTGATCCAGCCTGGGGTCTGCCTCTGAGTGCCTTAATTAGTCAAAAGTCCCCAATTTCAGTCAAAATCCTTCACTAGTAATGTGTTTTTAGATTTAAAGGGAAGGTTTAAATTAGGAATGGTAGGAGCAGCTGCTGTGAGTTTGCTGGTAGAGGAATGTGTCTTCCTAACAAAAAGCAGAGGCAGGATTTGGGATCTTTTTCATCCAGAGAAAGGATGCCATCCAGCTACAAAGTTCCCCATAAGGGGCAGAGGGGATTTTCTGCCCCCTCTCTGCCTCCTAGGAAACACTCCTAAGCTTTATCTCATTCTCTAGATCCAGACTTAGCACCTGATTATTTTTAAAACAACAAGCTTGTGTAAAACACACTGACAGGAACAACGTGATGCTGCCTCTTGATCTCCCCTCTACATCTCCTGCCTTCAAAAACACACTGAGGTGGAATCAAGCATCCGAACCCACTGCAGCCAAAAGCACCTTGGAGAGAGTGAGTGACACAAGACTGACGTGTGCTAAGGATTCCCTCACGCCTTTGTCTGGCAAACACTCACCAGCACAGCAGGCGAGAGGCTGTGAGGGCTGGGAGCTTTGGATGGAGGTGTCACGAGGCAGAGAGTGACGCTTGTGGTTGTTTTTGCCACAGGAAAACTTGAGATGGGATGAAACCAGGGAAGACCTCAGCGTGAGATTGGAAATGGGTGAAATAGAAATATAACTTTTCTTAGTCCACTTTGTATTCAGTTGTTTGGGCCTTGGGTGCATTAATTGGTATTAATTACTCTGACCAACTTTACCTCCACCCATGCACCCTCCACTCATTAGTCCAGAGGCTCTAATTAAGCTCTGGGCATTTTTCCTGAGCTGTGTTGTTGTAGTACTTGGTTGTAGTCCTGCCTGGAGTCCTGTGTCTTGGGTGAGCATCATACCCATGTTGTGACCTTGTTTGCAGTCCTGCTCCTGCTGTTCCCAAGTGGATCCTGGACCCAGTTCGTGCCCTCACCTTGCCTGGAACGCTTGGTAGTTCCTTCTTACCAGCACCTGGCCCTGACATTCCTCTTCAGATCCAGTGGGACTACCCTGCTTGTGCTGTGGTCAGTCTTGGCTCTTGGCTCACCTTAGCATGGCAGGAAGGATCGCTGAACCTTAACGCCCCACAGCACTGGGGAACCATAAGCACGCTGTTCCTAGACCACATTCCCTTCCTCACTCTCCAAGGCACACCTGTCTTGTGTCTGTAGGACTTGACTTGTAGGGTCAGGAAGATGTGGGCACCCCTCTCTTACTGCCATGTTTGTTCCACTTGTACTTAAGGAGGTCTATGGTCAACCCAAGTACTCTCAGCAATTTCCCAACAGATTTCTGATGCGTCAGGTTTATCCCCTCCTGAGAGCAGTAGCTCAGCTCTGTTAGAAATGGCTCAACTCCGGCACCCGCTTGTAATGTAATTGAGTGTGGAAATTGGCAGGAGAGGTAGGGAGGTACCTCACTTTCATGCACATAATCAATAGCAAATCATTACTTAAAAAGTAAAGTGGTTGATGGTGTTTCTGTAGGGCAAGACATGCCCTGCATTTTCAGTCTTTGATTCATACTGCTTAGCATGCCATGAGATGGGGCTCAGAGAGTGACTCACATTGTAAAAGCTCTCCAGTTAGCTCCTGGTGCTCCCTCTCAGCAAGTGTGTCATGGTTGCTTCAGCATGTCTGCGTCTGTTCTCCATCCCAGCTCCCAAAGCCTTCAAGGCCCTTTTAGGGATTTCCTTAAGTCCAGATGCTGGAGGGGTGGCACCAAAGCACACATGGGGCTCTTGCCAGGATCAAGGTGCTCTCACTCTCAATTGGGTCCAGCCTGCATGAAGCAGAGTTTGATACAACTCAGTCCACCTGCAGACACTTGGATGGCTGAGGGAGCTGGGAAAGGGGCTCAGGCTGGAGAAAAGGAGGCTCAGGGGGGACCTTGTGGCTCTGCACAACTCCCTGACAGGAGGGGGCAGCCAGGGCGGGTCAGGCTCTGCTCCCAGGGAACAGGGACAGGAGGAGAGGGAACAGCCTCAGGCTGTGCCAGGGGAGGCTCAGGTTGAATAATAGGGAAAATTTCTTCACTGAGAGTGTTCTCCAGACCTGGCAGAGCTGCCCAGGGCAGTGGCGGTGTCCCCATCCCTGGAAGGATTTTAAAGCCATGTGGATGTGGCACTTGGGGACATGGGTCAGTGGTGACCTTGGCAGTGCTGGAGGAATGGTCTTGGAAGTCATTTCCAACCTGAATAATTCTGTAATTCTCTGTCAGGAAACCCATGGCTTGGGGAGCACAAGCTGTGGCAACCGACTCCATCTTGCAGGAGAAAGGAACCTTGCTCCTGCCTTCCACCATGACCGTGTGAGGGTCAGGCTGTTCCCATGTGAAGAAGGTGGCATGCTGGAAGTGTGTATTAATGTTGTCACATCCATTGCAGATACACCTTGGTGCTTCTAAATTGTCAGCCTTCCTAAACACGAGCTGCCCATCCCGGTGCTCCTGCTCCAGTGAGGGATTCAGCCAAGGAATCCAATGATCCTTCTCTTACCATTGCAAGTTGTTTGCTGTACTTCAGTAACATTGTCACTGATTTTGGTCTGGAGCTGCCTCTTCAACAAGTGACAAAGCTTGGTAGAATTCTTTATTTATACACTGAGGATGCAGGGAGTGTCCCTTCACTGTTGCTTCCTGTTCTCCCCTTGCACTGACAGCAATCTGACTCTGCTTTGGTTCCCTGGAGCTACGCTGGGGTTTCTGTAAGTTTGGGTGGGTCCTTGGACAAGAGGTGGGAATTGGGAGACCCTGGAACCAGGCTGCTTTGGCTGAGAGGAGGACAGCACAGAGGAAGGGCAGCAACCTACTTGGAGCTTGCAAGATCTCCAGCCAACAATGGCCTAAGCTACCCTCTCTGGATTTGCAGTGCGACAGAACCGCCTGCATCCATATCATAAACTCACAGGATGGTTTCGTTTGGGAGAGACCTTAAAGCTCATTCAGTGCCACCCCTGCCATGGGCAGGGACACCTTCCACTATCCCAGGCTGCTCCAAGCCCTGTCCAACCTGGCCTTGGACACTGCCAGGGATCCAGGGGCAGCCACAGCTGCTCTGGGCACCCTGTGCCAGTGTCTTACCTCCCTCGCAATCAGGAATTTCTTCTGAATATCTAATCTAAATCTGCCCTCTTTAAGCCCATTAATCCTCCAGAGGACGCTGCTCGTTTTCTCTGGACTCCTAAACCGAAAGCAGTGACAGAATTCCAGCTGAGCTCCCGAGGAGCATGAAGGGTTACGGAGAGCTGTGCGGTGACAGGCGGTCTTGGGCAAGGCTGAGCACGTCCTGTGGAGGCCAGCCAGCAGGGCTGACCTGATGGAACTGGGGGCTGGCACTGGATGCTTAACTTCAAATGGCCCAGGGACTGAACAGATGGCTCCTCTTTATTTGCATGCTACTTGGATTTGTGAGTCAAACAGAAGAATAACTTAATTTTTGACATTTGCTTCTCCTCGGAGCCCGGCACAATTTATGTTATACTGGCATTTGCGTGAAGGATGTTGCTTTAGGCACAAAACCCATCCTGGCTTTAACCCTAAAAGGAGCCAAATAGGCAGGAATCATATTCCTCTCCAGCTCTTTTGTAGGCTCTGCCAAGGGATATCACACTTACACAGTGACCAAAGAATCAGGAGAAAACAGTCATTTGGGGCTTGTGGAAGGAAGGGGCAGGGTTGGAGTTAAACTGGACTGGAAAATATCTCATTTGTAGGTCTGAAATGAGAGACTGTTTGTGGATGAGGTTTACCTCCTATTAAAAATACCCTTCAAGGCCTGTGCAGTTAGTCTTGAGCACAGGGGATAAATTTAGTAGAGTCTTGTTCCTGCTGACATAAACTTAAGTGAAAATAATATATATAGCCAGGGCACAACATCTGCAAGCCAATTAAAAACCTGGCTGATCGCACCCCAGATGACAGTTGCCATGACTAGTGTGTCTGCGTGCCACCCCTTTGAGAGGGAAAAAACAGATCCTGCTTGGCTGTGCAGCATCTCTATACATCTTCCAATGCCCACGACAGCTAATGGTGATTATTTGATAGCTGGAGTCCCAGCAGCGTGTCCTCCTCACCCCAACGCCTGTGCCTGCTGTCCCCAGTAATCGTGTGTGGTCACATATGTGATATTCATGGGGTTTGACTGTAGGTCTGTTATAAGAGTCACAGGATAAGAGAATAAAGCTCATTTTCTGGCCTGATTGTAAAGATGTGAGAGCCTGGGTGAGGATGTGTGTGCTTTGACCAATGAAAACACACATTTGTCAAAGGCTGTATTTGAAATACTTAGTACAAAGAGATGGTCTTTGTTTTCCAGCGGGCAAAGTGCAGTTCTCCTTCACCTGTAATTTTAAGCAAAATATCAAGTGGTGTTTTTGTGGATGGGAGATAAAGCAGGCAGAGCAGGGAGACCCATACCCTTGAATTCTGGGGCTACAATGTTTTCCA
This sequence comes from Parotia lawesii, assembly GCA_003713295.1. Classification (NCBI taxonomy): domain Eukaryota; kingdom Metazoa; phylum Chordata; class Aves; order Passeriformes; family Paradisaeidae; genus Parotia; species Parotia lawesii. The sequence continues at coordinate 68,835 of RAHM01000509.1, read as the reverse complement.
GACTGTTTTCAGCGTCTCTTGCATTCACCGTGATCCCCCTCTTGTGGTTAGTCCAGCGCCTGCAAAATTTCCCTGTCCGTGCCTGTCAAGGCTCGGTGGCATTGGGTTCCCCGGCCAGTGCAACCAAAATATGGTGGCTTCATGGTCAGCTGCCCTCAGCTGAGCTGCTGTGACTGTCCTCGTATGTTCTAGAAGACAACCCCAGTTGTGAGACAAAGAGCATTGTCCCAAACCTCTCCTGCTGACTGTTGCCACAGCAGCCTCAGTTACCAACCTGGTGTGAGGCTGCTGGCCTTGTGTAAGCTCTTGAGATGCTCCTGTTGGGAAGTGAAACATGTTTTAAAATATATTCATGCAAGTCCAGCTGACGGATTTTCCTCTGCCACACGGGCAGGCCATGAGCGTGCGCAGGAAGGATTTAACAGCCCAGCTCACGGGCCATAACGTGTTATATTACAATAACTTGGTCCCATCTGGCGGCGTGCTTCACGTGCACAAAACATGCCCAGGCCCAGAGCACACAGCTATTGCAGTGTTGCTTGGATGCAAATAAGTCTCCTATATCATCTCCTCTACATCTCATGTGAAGCATGGGTTGGATTTTAGATTGGATGTTGGGAAAAATGTCTTCACTGGAAGGGTGGTCAGGCATTGGCACAGGGCAGTAGTGGAATCCTCATCAGGGATTTAAAAGCCCTGTAGGTGTGGCACTTGACAGTGCTGGGGGAGTGGTTGGACTAGACAAAAGGTCTTTTCGACTGTAAATGATTCTGTGAAAAACTCCCATTTCACTTCTGACCCCATTGAGTTGTTCAGTTTGAAGATGAGACTGACCGCAGCGTTCATGTAGAAGTACTTGGGCTAGGAACCATGGCATGGGGTACTGATTCCCCTGAGCTAGCCCATCATCTCTCTTGTGTCTTCAGGGAGGCCAGGATTGTTGTGGATTGAATTCTACTTCTGGCTATCAAGTGGCTTTTTAAGGTCAGAGCCTGGATTCGTCCCCCTTCATTTGATGCTGCAAGGAGCTGGGACAGATACTCTGTGCTCTGTGTCCTCTTTAGGATCCATCCTTGTGTTTAGATCCAATCTACAGACATCCAGCAACAAGACCTCTTCGAATCTCCTCATAACTTTCCACCTCCTGGGTTGTTTTTGGTTTTTTTTTTTTTTGGAAGCAAGATGCCCAGTGTTGAAATAGCCTGACATTTCGTGTAGGCCCTTTGTGAGACGTGACACAAGTGTTTCGTGATTCTTTGTCATTTTCTCCATCACTCTCACCGTGTGAGACTCTCCACAGCCCCAGGCTTGCACCAGACCCACACACAGCTGAAAAACAGCTCATAGCCAGAGGGATGCAGTGATTAGGAGCAGCGGGGCTGTGCTGCGTGGAGAGAATAAGGAACTGCACTCCCTCTCGTGGCTGTGCTCTCCCCTACCTTTTTCTGGAGCAGAAGACCCTAAAACTTCACTTACGGAGCCAGTGCAATATCCCCAGCATATCCAGAGCTAGCAGCACAACACAGCCCAGCACTCAAGGCACTGGTAATTCAGCTAAAAGTTTTGTCAAACTATTAATTGTTTGGGAAAAAAAATTAAAAAAGCCTTAAGCCAGATGTCTGCCTTTAGGCTGAAATTCTCTCGGAAGTTTCAGCCAAAGTATTTTGTCCATTTCCAAGAATGAGGGGAAAGCACAGTGTTTTGCCCAGTTTTAAAAAGGAATAATTCCATGAAATTGTAATAACAGAGAAAATCCTCTATCTGTTGAAGAAAGAGCATGAAATTTGGCCCCGCTGTCAAAAAAGTGCCATTTGCTACTTCCAGGAAAGTTTGTTTAATTTTGAATTAGTTATAAGCTCTGAAAATCATGGTTTGCATGTGCTCAACAGATCCAGTCACAGATTAACAACTCTGTTCTCTGAGGACTGTCTGCAGCAGGCACGCTCCAACTCAGGCCTGAAAAGGCTGGAGTATGGAATGGCTACTTCCAGCACTGGAAATAAGAGCTGGGGAAGTGAGGAAAGCTGGGGAGAATAGAAGGTTCGGAAGTGAGTGTTGCGATGGAGTCAGAAACAAGTAGGTGCTGCTGGAGGGCTCTTTATGAGAGGGGTAGCACAAGCTGGCCTAGAAAAAAATAGTTATGAAAAAGCTCCTGTGAGAGTTAGACCAAGCATCCTCTCCCTGCTCCTCCAGAAATGCTTCCCTTGGTGGCAGAGAAAGGAAGGACAGATTCCACCAGGTCACGGAAGGTGATTCAAGCAGCAGGGGAGGGGGGATTCTGCCCCTCTGCCCCGCTCAGGTGTGACCCCACCTGCAGAGCTGCCCCAGCCCTGGGCTCCAACAGCACAAGGACCTGGAGCTGCTGCAGCCAGTGCAGAGGAGGCCACGGAGATGCTGCCAGGGCTGGAGCCCCTCTGCTCTGCAGCCAGCCTGGGACAGCTGGGGGTGTTCACCTGCACAAGAGAAGGCTCCAGGGAGAGCTCAGAGCCCCTGGCAGGGCCTAAAGGGGCTCCAGCAGAGCTGCAGAGGGACTGGGGACAAGGCATGGAGGGACAGGACACAGGGAATGGCTTCCCAGTGCCAGAGGGCAGGGACGGATGGGATATTGGGAAGGAATTCCCGTCTGTGAGGGTGGTGAGGGGCTGGAATGGATTTTCCAGAGCAGTTGTGGCTGCCCCTGGATCCCTGGCAGTGTCCAAGGCCAGGCTGGATGGGGCTTGGAGCAGCCTGGGCTAGTGGAAGGTGTCCCTGCCCATGGCAGGAGGTAGAACGAGATGAGCTTTAACCCTTCCCAGCCAAAGCATTTCATGATTGTAAGATCCTGTGTCCCCAACACTAGGTCACCTCCTGAGCTGAGCAGCCTTCCCATGCAGGGAGAGGTTCTTCTCAGAGTTTGGTTGCCGCGCCGTCATCCCAGAGGCAATTTCTGAGGGAAAGCAGGCGTGCCTCAGGAGCATGTCTAGGGTACTTTCCGTTGGTATGTGATGGAGATGCACAGACTGATCCAGGGTGTCCATGGGAGCATTTTCCATCCAGCAGCATGGCACTGCAGAGACTTGGGGCAAACTGACTGGAGCTCTGGGCTGCTCCTCCCGGCACCCTGCCTCTGACATCTAAAGCTTGCACTGGGTGTCTGGACACAGCCCTACAGCATGCCCCGTGGACTCGAGTGCAGATAGCATCTGACTCCCTTGTCCTGGCAAGAAGATTGTCTTGCTTTGTAATGCTGCCATCCAGATGCCAAAAACACACTTTTGCCATCCAGTGGAGGGAAGGTTGTTAAGAATGAAGGCGTTGACACAACCTGCCTTTGGGGGAAATGGCACGGAGCAGCATCCCTAGTTCAAGAGGCTGTCTGAGTTTAGCAATAGTCTCTTGTTCCCAGGCTCTGGGCCAGGGTAAATTGGCTGCAGTGTACTTTGGGAAGGATGGTTTTGCCTCCAGGAGAAAAAGAGCTTAGCACAGCTCTGCTGAGAGCCCCTCTTAAGCTCCTCCACACAAAGGGTTGGGTGCCAGTTCCTCGGATGGGCTTGTTACTGGCCTTCCCTGGATGTAGCAAAAGCTGCCATTAGCAGGTACAATGAGAAAGGGATTGAGAGGCAAGAGGGGCCCACAGGTTTAATTTGCTTTTATGAATTAGCCTGAGCTGATGGAATGGCCTGTCCACGATGGGAAGGAGAGGAAGGCAGAGACTAGGATGACTCCCGTCTCCATGCTCTGAGCTCTGCGTACACGAGCGCGTGTTCCCCACCATGCCATGTATTTTAATGCCCCACACGGTATCTGGGAACGATCAGAGAACAAAGAGCACCAGCCCTACTCCCTGCCCAGCTCCTGCTGCCCTGGATGCAGCCCTGCCCCTGGGCCTAGGTGGTGGATGAGGCAGGAGCCAGGCAAGGTCTGATCTAGTGGAGGGGTCCTGAGGGCTTCTCCATGGGCTCCATCCAACTGCTTTGCGCTGGAAACCTTCAGGTTTCAGGATTGTTTGCCCTGCAAGGGAAGGGTGAATTGGAACAGGCACAACAACTGGAGTCTTATGACCCACATGGTTCCAGTGAGGACTGGAGAGGAGCATGGCTGGAGCTCAGATCTCTGTGTTGCCTAAACAAGGGTCTTTTCTGTTAACTGAGATGTTTGAGGCCATCTCTGGCCTTGCCTTCAGCCACCACTCCGTGACAAGTCTCCTGTGAGCCCTGTGTCGTGCTCACCAGTCTCTGTCTCAGTACCTAAAGCATCTCACGTGGCATTGGAGACCGACCTTTAGGTACCTGAAGTGAGCCCTTGGTGTTCATGCACCTCTTGGTGTTCATGCAACTCTGGTTGTCCTGAGATGGGCCATTTCTGCTGCTCAGCTCAAACAGTAACTTTCTCAGGTGCTCTGTTCAGCCAGGTTTTCTGGATCAATAGACCATGGGAGAGTGGTAGGGATGTTCAGCCACCCCTTCCCAGAGGGCTCCGCGAGTCTGCAGGAGAGATGTCCCCAAAATCTATGTCAGGGATCAGAACAAGCTTCAGTTCTCCACCCTAGACTTCAACCTTCCCTGCACACAGATCAGAAATCCCTGTTTCCTACTTGAGATGCAGTAGGATGGAGACCAAAGATGATCTTTTTAAATGTTTTATACCTAGAGCAGATTTTTGTATTTAAATTACATACACCTTTAAAAATAAAGGGTAACAGCTTCTTGAAAGTCCTAGGCTTATTACATTCTACTAAATTTCCTTAATTACTGAATTTGCAAATGTTACCACAGCAGTGGAGCAGTCACAGTCAAGGTGAAGCCCTTGGTTTCTTGAGGAACTAATGCACCTTTTGACAGAAGCCAACTTTTCCACAGATGCAGGGAGACTATTTATTTCATTTCCATTTGCTTGCCTAGCTCAGCTCAATGGCTTCTTCATCCAGGGCTCTGAAGAGAATTGGCCACTGAAATAAACAACACAGTGGGCTTTAAATAAGAAACGTAGTATGTATTAATCCTCCAGGGATAAAAAAATGAGGTGTGAAAATCCACTTGTTCTAAAAATCTTGTTTGTGGTCACTACATACATCTGTCAAGTCAGGTCACAGACTACAGGACTTTGTTCATTTAAGTTGGTTTTAAAACAAACTGGTGTTTCCTTTTCTATTTATCCAACACATTTAGGCTTCATCCCTGAAAACTCTGGCTGGGAGCAGCCCATGTCCGTGCTGTTTGACTCTCTCATCCTTCAAAACAGGGTGGTCCCCTACAAACTGCTTGCTGGGGCATGGGTCTCACGGGTCCATGAGAATAAGTTTGAATAAACTCATTAATAATCCATTCGCCCGCTGTATTAAATTCCACTAAATTCTGTGATTTGGGACAAATGGGTAAATACATGTGCTACTTCCATTGTTCCATAATGCAAACCATTTATGTTTTACAATCCTGAAAAATGGGTATTCATGTATATGGTGACCTAAACATGTGTTTCTGTCCCAGAGTCATTGCAAAACGGAGCTGGGAGGGACCTCAGCTGTTCAGCTCATCCATTCCCTATACCCCAGACAAGCTTTTCTGTGATTTTTTGCCCATTCTTCTCATATGTTATTACTCATTTCTGGTGATGGATATTCCATGATCTTCACTTTGATGGCATATCACCTAGTGGCCAAAATGTACTAAAGTGTTATAATTAGGTGGAAATCAGCATGCTTTAATAGTTACTAGTAAATATCCTAGAAAAAAATAATTCTCATAGCAAAACAAGATTAAAAATAGTGTTTTCTAACATGACTGCATTTGAAAATTTACTTAATTTGATTGAAACTGTTCTTGGCACCAGAACTCCTTCCCCTGCCCAGCCCCTTCACTCTATTTTTCACCTGGATCAGTTCAGTGGTCTGCTCTAGGACAATTGAAAAGCACAGGGTGATGTAGTGAGCAGTCAGGGTGGGGAGAGAAGCAATTCTTTAAGCTGGCATTGCTGAAAGGGAGACAGTCCTTGCTTTGAACCATCCTGCTGCCCGTTCAACGCGCCTGCTTTGCTCACCTTCCCCTTAACCCAGCAGGCTGCCTGTCTTCACCAGCAAGTTAAAGCAGAGAAGAGCAGCCAGGGATGAGCTCAGGGTCTCCTATTCTTGAAAAATCCCAGCAAAGCATTTTGTTTTTCAAACACTTGTCTAACCCAACAGGAATAAATTGCGAAGGAATCCTGACTCTACTTGTCATTCAGTTCATTATCTTTACGATCCTGTCCCTAAAAGCACTTAATGGTTAATAAACCTTAAGGAAATACAATCTCACAGGCAAATGTTTTGGCTGAGCATCTGCTTCAATACTGGGAAGGGCTGGTCTTTTGTATCTTTAATTGCCTTTTTGACCTTTTCAGAATACAGAGTTTTGTGTTAGCCGTAGGACAGCTGTGCACAATCGGTGACACTGAACCCCTGGCTATGCGTCCCCCACAGATGCTCTTGCTCCACAGCTATTTTAATGCTAACCTTTCTGCAGGTTCTGTTATTCATCCCAGAAAGGCTCTTTAAAAACCCCAAGGAAGTGTCCTGGCATTTCCAACATGTCCATAGGGAGGCCCAGTGGCAGTTTGGAAGAAATCTGAGTTGTGCGATGCCAGCTCTCCAGCCTGTGTCAAGATACAAGTGCAGAGCCTCATTTGCATAAATGCAAGTGCCTTAGAGGAGAGCTCAGCATTGCTGCTCCATGTTTGTAGGAGACTCTCGGTCCCAAGTGAGGTGATCTTTGTGGTCAAAGTTGGACTGTACCACAGGGGGAAGAGTTTCAGAGATCAGCCTTATGCCATCTTCATCTGATCTTGAGAATTCACAGCAAAGACAGTGGGTAAATCTGATCCTGAGTGCAGGATCATCATGGCCTGAGTGGTGTGGCCACCTTAGCAGTCTGGGAGGAGATGAGGAGACCATGGGGATGATGAGTCCTTCAGGATGATTAGACCACAGGGATGATGAGACCACGGGGAGCAAGGAGGTGCACTTGTCCTCTGAGGACTGTGTGTTGCACCGTCTCCTGCAGATTAATGCACAAGCTCACTCCTTGCAAAACAGTCCCATGGGGAAGCTGCGCCTTTTTACTCGTTAACCCATGGGTCAGCACACCCATCTGGAAGTGCTTGAGGAGAGCTTGAAGACCCCTTCCCGGCTTTGAGGAGATGAGCCACCTGGCGAGTTATTCTGGAGTGAGGCTTGCTCAGCTTCTTTCTCTGTTTTGTATAAAATAATTAACTGGAGGGGAGAGAGAGACAGAGGGAGCATGTGAGTTTGCAGCTCATTGCCTAGGCATTAATCTAGAAGGAGAAGACCCAGTCGCTGCTCTTAAGACTGCTTAAACTAACCAGAAAACTGCCACAGCTCCACAGACTCTGCCTAAGGACCTTCTTTGTACACAAAGGAAACCAGAAGTTAAACCAAGACTAATGAGGAGAGGTGACTGTGGAATTTCTGGATCAACAGTGGCCTCCTTCATGTCACTGCCGAGGGAGCAATGGAGCCTGAAGAACACGTGTCTCAGTTGTGGACCTCAGGCCCTTAAGTCTCTTCATGGGTTGAGTGTCATCAACATGGCCAAGAATTGTGAAAGTACTTGGTACCTCGACATCTAAGTGCAAGTGATAAAGCTAAAAGGAATATACTCATTTCCCTTAGTAAGTTCCCAGCAGATTATCCCCACAAGGCAGAAAAGCAAGGAGCAGGGAGTTTCCTGGGACAATACCTCCACAACCACATGGGTTCAGGCAGAGAGTCCTCAGTGGTGGTGGCTGCCTTCCCCTGTCACTCTGTAGCTGCCCTGTCTCCAGCAGGGTTGGCATTGTCTCTGTCCTCCTGAGCAGCAGCCTCAGGTCCAGAGGCCCAGGGGTCCAGCTGGTGGTGATGAGGTGAAGTGTGGGTGCAGCTCTGTCCTGCAGGAGCTCAGGGATTCCTGCTCTTTCTGATGGCAAAGCTGATGTCCAGGGAGTAGAAAGCGTGTCACCAGCCCAGCTTGGCTGGAACACTAAATCGATTTTCTTCCTAGTTACCAACATCTGTTGATGGCAGATAGGAATGGAGAGGGGATACCCTCATTCCTGCCCAGTCCCTGCAAGGGGATTTTTAGAGGGCAAGGCCCTGGAGGAAGGGTTTGCCCTTACTGTAGACATGATTTAGCTGGAGCTGCCTCCTGCCTTCCATCAATGATGTGTCACTGCAATGGGAGCCCTTAGATAGTGGTGTGTTTATAGAACCTTTGTTCTCGTGTTCAGTGAATTGATCTCCATCTGAGAAAGTATCACTCACTGTCAGAATTAAAAAACAGCCCATGAAAAAGAAAAGGAGCAGCCTGACTTCAAAGGGCTGTGGTTCTTTTCTTGTGGCCTCTCCTAACCTGCACGCAGCTGAAAAACTTGTTTGACCCAATTCATTTCAGGCCTCCTTCCTCCCCTCCAACAGACAAAGACGCACAAACAATAAGCTCATTCAGGTGCAGAAGAGGGAGGGAAACCCAGAGACCCAGGCGAGGCTCCCGCTGAACACACCCTGTTCCCACAGATAAGCACAAAGCCGGAGGAGTGACAGGTTATCTTGGGCAGATCCAGCTGTATGCGAGGTCTCCTTGAAGTCAGTGGTGTGTGTCGAGAGATGATATCTTTTATTAGGCCAACTGGTAGAGTCAGAAAAACTAGACAAGCTCTTGGGGGCCCAAAGCCTTATTCAGGCCAGGGAAATATCTGGGTCTCCTGAGGCCGGGAGGTGCATGAGATGTTGTATGGTAAGAGGTGGGTAGAGGTAAGTGTCTTTCAGTGTCTGGTGGATTGGCTTCGCATAAAGGGAGACCTTGTAATGACCTTCCAGTGCCTAACGGGACTCAGAGAGAGCTGCAGAGGGACTTTGGACAAGGGCCTGGAGGGTCAGGATACAGGGAATGGCTTACCACTGCCAGAGGGCAAGGCTAGATGGGATATTGGGAAGGAATTCCTGTCTGTGAGGGTGCTGAGGCCCTGGCACAGGGTGCCCAGAGCAGCTGTGGCTGCCCCTGGATCCCTGGCAGTGTCCCAGGCCAGGTTGGACGGGGCTTGGAGCACCCTTGGATAGTGAAAGGTGTCCCTGCCCATGGCAGGAGGTCAGAACTAGACAGATGATCTTTAAGACCCTTCCAACCCAAACCATTCTGTGATTCTGTGATGTTTAAGTGATTTTTTTTTTCAAGGGGGAGCAATTTAGCTTCTGACTCACTACATGACATCCCATCTCTGACTGGCATGTGGCCAAGGGTGGGACTGCAGCAGCAAACCCTCCCGTCAGTTTAAAGTGCCATGGAAAGGTCCTTCAAGGTCAGCAGCAGGCATTAACAGGGTGCCTGGCCTGGCAGCTGTGACCTTGGAGTTTCCAACACCTGATAACATGCTCAGGAGAGTTATCTCTGCAGCAGAGGTATCAAACCACTCCCAAGCAGGGCTGGCTGCAGCGGACAGCCCTTTCTTCCGGCAGGAGCACAACCTCGTACAGAGATCTCTGGATGTTTTTCCCCTCTTTCTATTTTTAAATGTGCTCCAAGCTAAAATCTTCATTTTTCTCTTCAGTGATGCATGTGCCTGCGTTTCCTCGAGCTGATATTCATTCCTTCCTCCCTTGTCTTTTCCAAGAGAAATGTCTTAACATTTGCAAAAAGCAACTATTGTTTTTGCACTTTAGAAATGTGAATTTGTCACTATAGCAATTATCTCTAAAACCTTGCTAAACAGGCCTAATGCTGCTTAATAGGAACTTTGTCGCCTCTGAGCACTTTTCTCTTCGATAATGAGTCACTGCAAAGCAAATTATCGCTGGTGTCACTGTCTCAGTCCTGCTTCACTGCAGCTCAATGTAGCATTGCCTCTATGCAAGCAGACCTCAGCCACGGATCTGCCCTGTGTGGGGCAAAAGCTCTGCAAGTTCTTTGTTAGATGTTGATGATGAAATGCAAGAAGACCAAATAAAACCGGCCACTGGGTAGCAGCAACCAGGTGAGCATGAGTACCTATTTCCAGGTGCCTGAGAGGGCTTGCTGGCTGGTCCAAAACAGCCAGGAACAGGCTAATAACATGTGAAGCAGTCTGAGTTTGGAGATTATACTGCTGGGAAGAGGGACAAGGGACAAAACCAGCATGGACACTGAACACCTTGAGCTTTGAGGTGGTTCCTCAAGGCTGTAAAATCTGCCTTGCCCCTGAATTCCGTCACTTGGTGGCCGGCACCAAGGAGATGCTCCGTGCTGTTACACACAGCATGAGTGAACACAGCAGATACAACTCCAACCAGCCTGGTCCAGTAATGCCCAGTAAATAACCATGCACAAAAAGCTGTTTGTGAACCTACTTCCTACGGCCTAGAGATGAGTTTATCTCAGTCATGCCCAATCACCCAGCTAGACCTTATTCGTGGAGGAGTTCTGTAAGTAATCATGCCTACGGGTAGAGTTCTTTGCAGACATCAGTGAAGCTCTGCAAGGAGGCAGCAGCCCGAGTGATTTTAAGCTTGCACATCGAGGCCAGGTTGGATAGGTCTTGCAGCAACCTGGTCTAGTAGAAGAGGTTACTCTCATTGCAGGAGGGTTGGACTGGTTGACCTTTAAGGGTCCTTTTGCACCCAAACCATTTGATAATTCCGTGAGCTCTGAGAGGCAAAAGGATTGACCACTGAGTTCACAATCACCTGCAGAGCTATGGTTTCTGTGTCTATGCTCTACACCTGTATCCCTTTTGTTAGTGATCACTTGTTAATAGATTGAAATACCTGGTGCTTCCTGTGGGCTTAAATCGCATATATGTGGAGAGTTACTCAGCTGTGATAGGATGTCATTAAGCTTCTCCAATTAGCTATGCTGGTGCTCTCAGCTTCCTTATTTTCATACAGTCATAGGATCCTGGAATGGACCTTTAAAGGTCATCTAGTCCAACCCACCTGCCGTGAGCAGGGACACCTTCCACTAGACCAGGTTGCTCAGAGCGTATCTTGTCTATCATTCCTGTGTGTTCCTGCTTACATGAGGATTGCACTAGAAAGGGCTGCAGAACTAGGTGAGAGGAGCTATTCTCTCTTCTGATGGCATTTCCCTGAACAAGGGTTAGGAAGGTGATACACAGATTTATCTGTCCTGCCTAGGAGGTGGTGACAGCCCTTGTGTCTGTCACCTGAAGGTTTCCCTTGAGCCCCGATAATCTGAAGTGTTGTAACTCATAACTATTATCAGGCACTTCCAGAATAGCCAGGGTGGGAAGACCTCCCCCAGCAAGCTCCCTGCTTGCTGCACCCAGCTCTCATGCTCCTGAAAGAGAAATAATCTCCTGCCAAGGTATTTCACTGCAGTGGCAAAAGGATTTGGGAAGTGCACAAGAGAGGCTAATCCTGGCATTCATCTCCACAAGGCTCCAAAACCTCGAGCCTCGTGTGCAGCTCTGCAAGGTGTCTTTGAGCCAGTCCCACCAGTGTGGTGCATCAGACTCCATCAAAGCCAGCACAGACATCCCTGGGCAGCCTCTGGGATGGGCAGTTTATCATTTGTCCCTCTATGAGCCTTTACCCAAGGTCCAGATGATGACTCCTGGATCCCCACGCCCAGCCCAGCCTGCTGCTCCGCTGTAGCCTTGCAATTCCTAAGCTATCTATCACGGCACATTTATTCTGACACCCCGTGAGTGTGCAGGTTAGTGCTGCTCTGCCAGGCTCAGCACAGGCTTCTAAATATATTAGTGAAGGGGAAAGATCTGGGATGGCTTCCAATTTTAACCAAGGTCACATTGGCGGGTGCTGGTGTGCAGCGCGAGGATATTATCCACAGCATCTTTCATCAAACTGTATTCCAGCTGCGTGCAGCATTCCTGCGCTGCGACAGAAGGAAATGGGAAAGCTTGGCAGGAGCAAGAAGCCTGGCAGATAACTAAAATTTTGCTGCGGGTGTGTTGTGTACCTCTGGTTATTTTTCTACCAAAAAACCCCAAACGCGAACCGTGTTGCTTACCTGCCTCAAACGGTAGACTCAGGCGTAATGTTTTTCAAAGAGCTCAGAGCTTTGGGCCCTTGGATTCATCCTAGCAGACAATTTTCCCATTAGGAGACAGCCAAATGCTCCAGGGAAACATACATTGCTGGAAACAGCACCTGCATTCCAGATTTACCCAAGTCTCTTGATGATGCATCCTAAGAACAGCTCTCTTCCTAGCCACAAGAAAGGGCTGGGAAAGTTTAGGCAAGGCCAAGGACTGGAGGTGAGACACATCACAGAAGAAGGTTTGAAATCCCCCCTCTGGCAGCAGTGACTCTGCGACTCTCTCCATGGGAAACGGAAGAGATCTGGACTTTTAATTGCAGCCCTGGACTGGAGGAGGAGACCCAGGAGGAGCAGAAAGAGTGAGGAATAAAGAAGAGGTGCATAATTCGAGAGAGCAAGGAATGAGGCAGGAGGCTCCAGCTGAGGACGCTGCTCGGCAGGGGCCAGTTTATGAGCCTGGCAAAAAAGCGTGAGGAGGTTTCACTCTTGTTGGCTTTTGGTGAGGTTCAGGAGCCCCTTAAGGCTGGGGCAACTTCCCCATTCCTTCAGCAGGGCAGTGAAGAGCCCTGTGCTCCCCTGAGAAGGGGCGAAGTCTGGAGTAAAAAGGGATAGGTTGCCATAAATTACCTGTCCATCTTTTCTAGGCTCAGTGACCAAGAGCTGTGCTGGGGCCTTGCTTAGCCCTGATAAATGTGGGGCTGAGAAGGATGCTGGGAACATCCTGGTGATGTGTTTTCCTATGATTATTCATCCATGGTGAGGCAGAAAATGGGGCAGGGGTTAAATTTATTTTCTGCAAGAAACTCCATCTTCTGCCTAACTCCCCCTCTAAAGCTATTAGATATATTTAAGGATGGTGAAGGGCTAGGGATTCCAAATGTGCCCTTATGCCTTAGATGCAAATAAAGCACTAGGTAGAAAAGAAAGACCTTTCCAGTGTCCCAGCGAGGGGAAGGCTGTCAGGGGGGGTTCCTGAAATGTGGATAAGGCAGAGCAGTGTCATGGAGACCCTTGGCCGCAGGACGAGCATCGGGCAGGCTGTGGAGGATCCAGCTGTGCCACGCTAATCTGGTTCTCTGAGGCCACACTTAGTTACTAATGTGGTTTGTCAGGAGAGAGGGCGATGTTTTATCTACTTGCCTCTATTTTTAGCTGCCTTGGGTCAGCAAAACGACTCAGACAGCAGCGCTGGGGGACCTGCATCTCCAGATCCAGTTGTCCGGCTCTGAGCCATACCCTTCGCAGATAGCAGCCTGAAATCAGTAATTCCTCCCTTCTTCCCAGCTCATCCTGCTCCCGCTGGCCAGTGCCTCCACCTCCTCCTGATAGTCCCAGCTCGTGGCTGTGCTACGCTGCCCCAGCCTGACAGTGCAGAGATCTCCAGACCTGGTGCCCCAGGTCTGCTCGTGGCACAATCGTAGCCTTGTTCCGAGGTTTTGCTGGATGGGAGCTGAATGCCTGAGCTCCGGGATGGAGGGGCACACCCCTGATGGGCTGTCTGCATCTTGCTCCTACCCCCTGTGTTGGGACACCCAGGCAGAGGAGCACCCCTGCTCTGTGAAACCCACAGGCTTTCCTCCGTCACGTGAAGAATTGAGTTATTATTGTGCCTCAAGTGCTGGGAGAGGTTACAGAAGCTTTCTGTGGATTTGTCCCCAAGTCAGACTGTACCTGAAATGACTGCATGGCCTTTGGAGCAGCTGGTGTTCAGGATCAGTGCCAAAACCCTGCTCCAGTACTGCTCTGGGTCTCCAGAGCTGGCTGTAGGGCAGGGGCAGTGGCAGGGATGTTGGTCTGCAGTTATCCTTCTGTCTTGGGGTGACAAACCGGCACACCTTCCATTCCATCCCTGAACAGAGGTTGAAAAATCAATGTCACAAGGCACAGTCGGAGCAGGATTGTGTGGACTCTCTGAACTGAAGCATAGTTTTGGTCTAGAAATCATCTAACAGTGTCTTGCAAAACTTCCAGGATTTCATGAGCTGGACTGGAACAGAAATGCCACAGGCAGCTCTGCCAACCCTGAGCATTCAAATGCCATGAGTCAGCCCCCCCCAGCTCCTCCCTGATTCTTGCAAGTCTCTTTTCCTTTCAGGGTATTTTTTTTTTTAACAGCGAGGTTAAACTTGGTTCCTATTTTCCAGGTTTCTCTGCTCCTCTTCTCCCCCACCTTTTGGGGAGGCTAGAAACTTAACTGTTTTCGGAGTGAGGAGGTTGTTTCTGTAATGAAGAGGAAATGCAATGCTCTAAGCCCCTGGAGCAGGGCCCTGAGTAACGTTGTTATGTGGCTTTATGATAAATTTGGGAGATTTGGCAGCGCTTCAGTCTGGCTCCTTGTTTAATTGCCTGCAGATCCTGCCTTGTCATTAACACAAGAGGTCAAGGTACTGGCAGGAGTTCTGTGATTTGTAGAGGCATACTTAGCTTATAAAAACACCTCTGTCTTTGCCTCCCAGCGAGCCTTCCTTGTTCATCCAGCTGTTAACTGTTGTTCTCCCCCTCTCCCGAGCTCCTTCAGCAGACTCTCCCTTGCCTTTGCGAGGTGCCTTATGCAATGCCTGTGCTCAAGCACGCTTTTGGCCAGCTGCACACCCATTGCAGCAGCATCTGGGCGTTCGAAATGCTCATTAAACTTGGTGTATTTTAATAACTGTGGTCCAGGAAATGTTTTCTTTCTCTAAGGAAACGAAGCAGAGAGGATGGCAGGAGAGCAGAGCCCAAGGAGCATCCAGCAGGATCTTCGAATAAAAAAGGAGCATCTACCAGGATGCAGCACACATGCAACAAGCAGCACACAAGTCTACCGAATGACAGAAATATTTTGGTTGGAAAAGACCTTTAAAAGCATCGAGTACAACCATTTCCCCACTGCCAAGACCACCACTAAACCATGTCCCCAAGTGCCACTTCTACATGTGTCTGGTCTTTCTCAGTTCTCCCTGAAGATCAGGGTTTGAGGAGGCTGAGAATTTCCTCAAAACCAGGAGTTGCTCATTATGAATTGTTCTAAGCCCTGTATGACTCCTTTTGTCCACAAACACTTGCTACTTTCTGACAACACAACAGAAAGATATTGCTCCAAAGGGACAGGACTTGGCTAAGCAGCATCCAGCATTATTCTTTTTTTGTTACTCGATTTTTGAAGGGCTGGCTTGCATGGGCTGTTGTAGGGTATCCTAGTACTTAAAGGGAGGTCATAAAAAACACGGAGAGAGAGTTTTTACATGGAAAGATAGTGATAGGCAAGTGGGAAAGGTTTTAAACTGAAAAATGTGATATTTAGATTAGAAATTAGGAGGAATTCTTGTCTGTGAGGGTGGGGAGGCCCTGGCACAGGGTGCCCAGAGAAGCTGTGGCTGCCCCTGGATCCCTGGCAGTGTCCAAGGCCAGGCTGGATGGGGCTTGGAGCAGCCTGGGACAGTGGAAGGTGTCCCTGCCCATGGCAGGGGTGGCAGTGGATGAGATTTAAGGTCCCTTCCAACCCCAGCCATTCTGTGATTCTGCGATACTCCGTGCCCTGCTCTGCACTGAAAGCAGTGCATGGGTCACGCAGCAGCCCATCACTGACATTTCCAGCAGTGCTGCAGTCCCGGCTGTCACAGCTTGCCAGATCTGAAGGGGGTGCACAGCCCAGGATGCCGGACCACTGGAAGGACAGCTCCTTGGGCTGCAGCAGCCGGGGAGCGCGGCTGAGGCGGTGTGGTGCCGGGAGAGCGATGGGTGGAGGGATGCAGGGATGGAGGGATGGATGCTTGCTGTACACAGTCTCTGGCACCGCTGTGTGGCCACCTGCGCAACCACAGCCCAGGCAGCCACCTCAGCCTTCCCCGGCAGCAGCTCCCTGGCGAGGAAAGACCGGGAAGCATTTCTGAGAGGTCTAGAGGGGAGGTTAAATCCTGGCTGTCGAGGCAGCAGGTCCCTGTGAAGAATGGGAGCCCTGTTACCCTCTGTGGAGGGACAGGAGTTACTTTTGGACTCGGACACTGGGAGACAAGAGAATCGTAAAATCACTGAATCCCAGAATGGTTTGGCTGGAAGGACCTTAAACCTCATCCTGTTCCACCCCCTGCCATGGGCAGGGACACCTTCCACTGTCCCAGGCTGCTCCAAGTCCCATCCAGCCTGGCCTTGGACACTGCCAGGGATGCAGGGGCAGCCACAGCTGCTCTGGGCACCCTGTGCCAGGGCCTCCCCACCCTCACAGCCAGGAACTCTTTCTCCCCAAAGAAGAAGAGCTAAGGAAGGGACTGGGCTTCAGGTTTCAGTGTTCCCCTGGCTGCTGTGTTCCTACAGCTGGGGCAGGGATCAGGAAAATAAGCGTCTTGTTACTTTGCTTGGCTGCCGTCAGTAGAGATATAAACTGTATCTACACAGAGAGCTTACAGCGATAGCTGTAACTGGACTAAAATAGCAGAAAGCTGCTGTGTACAACTGTGGGTGGTGTAGCAGTGATGCTGTTAGCTGGGCGTTACCCTCTTGCCCATCCTCTCAAATTACTTCCTTGGTAAGACAGCTGAGAAACCAAAAATAATGAAAAATACACCCACAGTGCAGCCAGACCAGCACCAGGGAGCACAGCCAGGACTGAGACCCCCTCTTTGTCCAAAATCAGGAGGTCCCTGAGGCCTTCCAGTCCCTTTCCAGTCCTCCCCATCACCAGATCCCAGCAGGGAAGCAGGAGCCTCTCCCACGGTGCCTGGCTTGGAGGCAGTCTGTTCCAGCCCCATGCCCTGAGCAATGGGGCCCCCCTTACCCCCTCATTCATCTGGCCTCCACCTCATCCTCCTGTTTAACCCCGTCCTCATGTTAAATCTGCTCACCAAGCTCCTTCCCAACTTAGTTTCCATTCCTAGAGAACTCGTGAAAGGTGGATTTTCCCCCAGCCCTATCCCCTACCCTTCTTTGTGCCTCTTGGGGGAGTCGGGGAAGCACTTGGAGGGGTTGCAGAGGTGTCAGGGTTGGGAGCAGGACCCCGATTTCTGGCCTCTTGACAAGCGCTGAAAATGTCGGTCATGCTCAGTGAGCATGAGGCACGTCCAGCTGTGCCACGTGTGGGCACCAGGGCTCCGTGTGCGGCTGAGGGGCCCTGGAGCAGCCATGCTCGGGGAGGTGATGAGCAAGAGCAAGGAGACCCTGGACAGACTCTTCTCCAAATAGTGGAGAGCGTAGATAAGAGCCCCTGGGCACACAACAGGACCCAGGGCCTTGGCTCAGATTCATTTGGAGGAAAAGATGACTCTGCGGGCTCAGTGTCACTCCAGTGCCACCAAATGCCATGCTCTGCATAGCACCACGGCCATTGAGAGGGTGCTGTGGCCCCTGAGAGGTCACTAAGGCCATCAAGGGGGCACTCTGGCCACTGAGGGGGCATCTGGGCCAAGCAGAGCAACCTGTGCACCACCCACCCCATCAGCACCCATCAGACCACCAGCTTCATCAGTCACAGGCAGGTGCGAGGTCCTCATCCTAAAATCCAAGGCTCTCTTGCTTTGGGTTGCTGGGTGGATGCCTAGGAACCCCGAAAAAGCCCTGGCACAGAGCAGGGCTGGGACCTGGCCAGCTGCTCCAGCAGGGAGGTCAGCTCCACATGGACATAGCCCTGGAGTATTTCCTGTGTGTGGAAGAACTCCCTAGTGTCCCACCAGACCTTGGCTTGCTGGCAGAGTCCTGCACATGGAAATTATTTGTCATTATCTGAAATAAGCTGCAGCCTCAATTACATCTCACGGCACTTTCCCCAGTGCAAATGGTGTTCAGGGAAGTGGAACGGGTTTTGAGCTATGCCCACAAAGTCTGAGAGCAGAGAAAATACAGTGACACATGGGTGTGGAGACAGCCCCTGGAGAACAAAATACTCATTGCTTCCATGGGAAGAATTAGACAGCATCCACAGGACGTTAAGGAGCAACTTAAAACAAATTTTAAAGTATCTTCTTGCGAAGATGCAGCTGTGGGACTTGCTGCTGCAGTGTGTCTCTGCCTTCTCCTCTCCAACCCTGGCTTCAGGAAGGCCCTGAGTTCCTGGAGGAGGGGGTGGCTTGAGGAAAATTAGTTGGGAGCTGCATCCAGTGCACGCTCCGTGGCTGCTGGAAGCTTGGTCACTTCTTCACGTGCTGTTCCTGGTGTTTCCCCAAGCAGTCCCCATGCCTAAAGGATTCGGAGGTGATAGCTGTCCCCGTGGTGGGGGGCAGAGCCTGCTGTACCACCCTGGGCTCTGCAGCCAGGCTGACACCAGGTCTGCAATGGGTCTGACCACAGTGAGCCCTGGAGGGATCTCACAGGGATGCCTTCAGCCTCAGGGTGGCTTGGGCAGGGGAATCCACCCCCAAACTGCTCTCAGGAGCTCAGGACCCTGGCTGGGTGCTGAAATCTCAGTGGTGAACATCTCTGCAGTGGTGGGAGCTGCCTCAGCATCTGGAATGCCCGGATACATCCAGCCTGCCGTGTGTGGTAGCTGGGACTGGAGCAGGTGCAGTGGGATTTTCTGGTGATCTCCATCATCATCAGGGCATTTTGCCTGCTGGCCATTCCCTTTCCCAAACTTTTCCCCAAAGCAGGGCTTACCTGTTAAAGCTCCAAGCAAGAAATCTCTGAATCTTCATCTGACACCCCTGGTCTGGCACTGAGGTGGCAAAGGGACCCACTTGCTGGTCACAGCTGTGGGTCACTGGGGGAAAAGGAGCATCCCCAGGGATGGCTGGGAACACCCGTGCTGGGAACACACATGCTGGGAACACACATCCCCACCACTCTCAGCATCCTTCCCACTCTCATCCCATCATCAACGATCTGGATGAGTGGGTCGAGGGCACCCTCAGTCAGTTCGTAGGTGACGCCAAGTTGGATGGGAGTGTTGATCTGCTGGAGGGCAGGAAGGTTCTGCAGAAGGACCTGGACAGGCTGGATCCGTGGGCTGAGGCCAGTGGGATGAGGGCCAACAAGGCCGAGTGCCGGGTCCTGCTCTTGGATCATATCAATCCCATTGAACGCTCCAGGCTGGGGCAGAGGGGCTGGGAAGCTGGGAAAGGCCCTGGGGGTGCTGGTGCCAACAGCTGGACGTGAGCCCAGGGGTGCCCAGTGGGCCAATGGCCCCTGGGCTGTCCCAGCCAGGATGTGGCCACAGCCCCAGGGCAGGGCCCGTCCCCCGTGCTGGCTCTGCTGAGGCACCTCCAGTGCTGGGGACAGCTCTGGGCCCCTCAGGACAAGAGAGACATGGAGGGGCTGGAGCGTGTCCAGGGCAGGGAACGGAGCTGGGAAGGGGCTGGAGC
>RAHM01000509.1:33324-44767 GCA_003713295.1 Parotia lawesii | reverse complement strand
TCCCTGCCCTCTGGCACTGGGAAGCCATTCCCTGGGTCCTGTCCCTCCATGCCTTGTCCCCAGTCCCTCTGCAGCTCTCCTGGAGCCCCTTTAGGCCCTGCCAGGGGCTCTGAGCTCTCCCTGGAGCCTTCTCTTGTGCAGGTGAACACCCCCAGCTGTCCCAGGCTGGCTGCAGAGCAGAGGGGCTCCAGCCTCGAGGCTGAGTGGTTTGAGCCTGAGGTCTGCCTGTTCTGAATTCCTGAAGGACAGACTGATTCAAGATCATTCAAAGACCATTCAGTTCAATGCTGTAGTTAATGGCAACCACTTCTGATGGCGTTGGTTTGCTTGCAGGGTTTTTTTTTCTTCTGTCTAGAATGTGCGTCAAATATGATCTCATAGATATGTCAGTTTTACCTTTAATGACATTTTTAATCCCATCTTCCCATGGACAGACTCGTGGAGAATCAGGATTTTTCACTGAAAATAAAATACGCTTTTTGCCACTCTATTCCCTATTCAGTTTTAAACACCTGAATGCCAAACCTTGTTTATTTCTGGTTTTCCCCCTTCCTGTTTCTCTATCTACCTAACTCACAGGCAAGGTAAACGTTAAACCTTGGGCTTTGGGCTTGATGTGACTGCAAAACGTTTGGAACCAACTGTGCAATAGTGCTTTTGTTAACGCAGCCGGGGGGTCCGGGCTTGTGGGATGTGAAAGGATTCAGCTGACTGGGAGTATCTCAAATCCTAAAGCTTGGTGAGGTCAAAGGGGCAGGGAGCTCCCCGGCAGGCAAACAACAGGGAAGGTTCACAGGCATCCAATCCCCTCCCGGGTCTCCGCAGGGAGAGGCTCCTTCCTGCCAAAGCAGGGGTTTGCTCCTCTCCACCACCCCCTGTGCTCAAAGTAGGGGTCGGGCATCTCCCAGGGAGGGTTCCTGCCCCGCCCAAGGTTCCAGGTTGGAGTTGGGATGTACAGCAGAGACCTCTTCCCTCCCTCCTTTCAGGAAGGCCACGTGGTGGAGATGGGGGAAAACCAGGGGAGCTGCAATAGGTGAGGGTGGAGAGGGAAAATGAAACTCAGTGTGGATGGAACGTGTCTTTCCAGTGGTTTATGATGTGCCCAGACATCTCGTTTGGGCTTCCACAGTTTGATTTTGGTTTAGAAACTGAGGTATTTTAGAGATCTCCCTAAGATCTCCCCCTCCAGTGGAGGTCCTGGAGGTCCTGTGCCATCCATGTGCCCAGGCAAAGGCCTTAGAGTGTAAAAAAAAATCAAACATAAACATGGCATAAAACACCAGTGTTTGGGCAAATCGCAGAGCCCTTTCTATTTGTGATGCTGGTGCCATTTTGGATACAAACCAGCATCCCCAGGACTCACACTGGAACAGCAAATGCCATTCGGCAGCACAGGAATGTTTGGGTTTGTGCTTAACCAAAGAGCAAGTCAATAAAGGGGCATTCCACCAGACTTAACTCTGACTAGGAGGAAAAGGTTTATACACAAGACAGACCAAAAAATCCTCTTTTTTTGGTTTTGGGGGTTTTTTTGTTTGCTTTTTTTTTTAACAAAATGAGATTTCTCTCCCCCACTCTCCCATATCCATAAGAAAAATATCCTGATGTCCATTCTGCATGTGACTGCTGCCAGACAGAAGATGGGGATTATGGGAACAACATCTGTATGGGAAAAGTGCTCCGGCCAGGAATATGATACTGGAATATGGCAGGAATATGGTTACTGCATGGCTGGAGATGCTGAGGGTTATCATCTCTAAGAATCAGAGAATCCCAGAATGGTTTGGGTTGGAAGGGACACTGAAGTTCACCTTGTTCCACCCCTGCCACGGGCAGGGACACCTTCCACTGTCCCAGGCTGCTCCAAGCCCCATCCAGCCTGGCCTGGGACACTGCCAGGGATCCAGGGGCAGCCACAGCTGCTCTGGGCACCCTGTGCCAGGGCCTCAGCACCCTCACAGACAGGAGTTCCTCCCTGTATATTTTCCCTTATATTATGTGGACCCTTCCTATATTTCTTCCCAGTATATTCCCATGTATTACATGGATGTGGTGTACCAGCTCCTCTGCCTAAGAAAAATGGTCTAAGAAAAATGGTCCAATAAACTGTTTCATCAGTGTTAATGGAGAAGTGTGGCTCCAGGTTAGTTTTCTGAACACCCAGGTGGACACACCAGGAATTGTGTTTCTGCTGGGTGTCCTCAGGTCAGGCATTGAACGGGAATGATCTGTGTGAGCAAACACATCCAAGGCTGGAACAAGCTGAGCACTGCAAGTGAGGGGAACAAGACCAGCTCCTCTGAGTGCTTATTCAGGACCTGACTCAGGTGTCTCTGAGGCTTGGCTGCTGCCACCAAAGGCTCAGATGTGGGAAAAGGGCTGGAAGAGGAGGCTACTGGTGTGTCAGGGTCACGGCACTGAGAACCTGTTCTCATCAATATCACAAGGATTCCTAGAATTCATTCTCTGTGTGACAAACTATGGTGCAAAACCTGTAGAAAGCCAAGAAAAGATCAGCTGCTACAGCTGATGGCTCAGAGGCAGAAATGCAGCTCTGTTTGACTGTGCTTTATGTAAACTGTGCTGCCACGTTTCACCTGCCACGAACTGCGGCAGGAGGCCAGGGCGGTTTCAAAGGGTGATGCCTGCTTTGCTCAAAACTGGAGCTGCCCTTGGATGGGGTGTGGGATGTGGTGCTGCTGGGGCAGGAGAGGCAGCCAGTTCCCTTCTCTTGTCTCAAACAGGTTGTGGTGTTAAGAGGAGTGACGGGGATGGGGAAGGATGGGCTGTGGGTCTCAAGGACATGCTCAACACGGAGTTAGTCCAGTGGGAGCAGGGAGGAGCTCCTCAGTCTGGTGCTTGGTGGAGGTGGTGTTCTCCCAGTGACAGAAAGGGCTTCTGCTGCTCTGAGGATTTTTATATTCCCATTATTATGGGGAGTAACACCAAAGAATCAGAGAATTTCAAAAATGGTTTGTGTGGGAAGGACCTGTAAAGCTCATCCTGTTCCACCCCCTTACAAGGGCACCTTCCACTATCCCAGGTTGCTCCAAGCCCCATCCAGCTTGGCCTGGGACACTTCCAGGGATTCAGGGGCAGCCACAGCTGCTCTGGGCACCCTGTGCCAGGGCCTCCCCACCCTCACAGCCAGGAGTTCCTCCCTGTATATTTTCCCTTATATTATGTGGATCCTTCCTATATTTCTTCCTAGTATATTCCCATGTATTACGTGGATGTGGTGTACCAGCTCCTCTGCCAAGCCCTTTGACCCCACAGGAGTCAGGCAGCAAAAGGCAAAGACACAGAGAAACTACAACTTAATGCTGAAAATGGGGAACAGAAACCTCCTTATATATGTTGGAAGTATCTTTGCTGCTTGTGCCCATTATATGTGTTATCCAGTCTTTGGGCTTGCAGCACTGTGAGGGGTCACGGAATTCCAGTCTGAAGAGACCCCAAGGATCACGTGGTCTAAACCTTCTTGGCAAAAGAAACATTCATTCATACAACCCCGAATCTATTAAAACCCAAAACTCTTGTCTCTCCAGACAGGATCCCTGGAAGTGTCCAAGGCCAGGCTGGACAGGACTTGGAGCAACCCGGTCTAGTGAAGGGTGCCCCTGCCTATGGCAGGGGATTGGACTAGAGGACATTTAAGGTCCTTTCTAACCTGAACCATTCTGGGAATCTATGACTTTTTTAATAGATTTTTTTTTCATTTTTCATGTGTGTTTTCTCCCCAGTCCCTTCAGTGAGACAGTGCCCTCACAGGGTGGTCACAGCCCCAGCACAGCCAAGGGTGCCACAAGGTTTGACGCTTCCCTTTGCATCGGAGAATAACCAAATAATTTATCCAGGATTTCCGACGTGATGTTTGCAGGTGGATCTTTCCCAAGGTCAGCAGGAACAGGCTTGCTGAGTCAAAGCCAGGAGAGATGGTCTGCTCTGATGTCTTTTCTCCCACAGCCCACAAAGCCCTGCCCTGTAATCCCCAAACAATGCCCACCGATTCACTAAAGCCCCAGAACACTGTTTTAGAAGCCTCTATTAAATGCACCCAAAAAGAAAAGAGAAACAACTTGATTAAAGACTCCAGATGATGACGAATCCACCACAGCCCCAGGTCCCACACCCTTAATTTCCTTTGCTCTTAAATGCTTGCAACTAAATTTGTCCGTCTTTCATGTCCTGCCATGCAGACGTGTATTTCTTGATAATTCCTTGTTCCATTAAAATTGCTGTGTCCTGAAGAGAACAAATAGAAGATTTATTCAGGGCTGGTTTTGTAGCAAAGTTCATTCCTTTCTGAAGTCAAATTCCTCTTAGGAGAACACACCTTACTTGGGAGAGGGGACCAGGTTCTTTTGTTCTTTAAAACTGTAGAAAATAATCTCCCATCACCATGCTTCGCAAACGTCGTGGATTTTCTCAGCTCCAGGACCTGGATGGATGATGGAATGAAGGCTTGAGGCTACTATTGCTCTAACTGTCTGCACTTCAACCCCTGTGAACAAAGCCCAGCTGGGGAATACGGGATTATTATACAGAAATTAAACATTATCTGCTGGAAACTATATTATCTGGAATCCAAAAGCAGGCCTTTCATGAAAAGCAGTTTCTCTCTGCGGAGCGCACTTAATTGTGCTGCTAGTACTTTTTAATTAGTATAATTTAGAAATTGAGTCAAATTAGACATTTTATTTGAGCAGCAGAAGAAGGGACACTGGAATATCTGCTGACTGAAGGGCTGTGCCTCTTCACTCCTGATCTAGCTCCAAAGACCTGCTAATAATTATTCATAGGAGCAAAGCCAAGCAGAGATGAACTCAGCATCTTCCCAGGTTTTACTGTCACTTCTGAAACAAGGGAAATTTCCTCACTCGATGCAGGGAGGAAACCATCTCCCTGTGTCCTGTCCCTGGGGAAAAGCAGTTGAGTCCTGCTACACAGGAAAGCCAGGGTGGTGTGGAGTCATCCCCGCCTGGGTGTCCCTAGCTGGGGTACAGCACAGTCATACCATAGTGACATATTAGAAATGCAAGTTTATTTTATGGAGAAAGCTCTGGGGGAAAAAAAAAAAAAGCCTGCCTCTTTTTTTTTTTTTTTTAATAGCATTTAAAGGATTCTGTAGGAAAAATCATGGAAAATATGAGAGCCATTAGCAAACTCGTGTGTAGCACTGAGGATGAGCCTTTTAGCAGGGCCTGTTGCGACAGGATGAGGCGTAAAGGTTTCAAACTAAAAGAGGATGGATTTAGATTAGATACAAAGATGTTTTCTACAATGAGGGTGGTGAGGCCCTGGCACAGGCTGCCCAGAGAGGTGGCAGATGCCCCATCCCTGGAAACCCTCAAGGCCAGCCTCCCCCAGCCCCTCTGGTTCTTCAGTGCCCTGAGCTCCACACTCCAGCCCATGGGGGTGAAAAGTGTCAGTCTGAGCAAGGTGAAAAGACCTCCCATTATTTCTGTCATTTCTGATGCCACACACTCAGTATTTTGGGGCGAACAAATAGAAGCTTTGCTTTCAAGCAGCCAAATCTTTAAGCAATGCCTGTGCTAGAGGGGATAACTCGTGTTGGGCAGGTCAGCTGGCACCCTCACGTTGTTGGTTATTTGGGCAGCTGCAAATTTCCATCTGACGTGTGCCTGCTACCCTGTGTGTAGATATGAGGGTATCAGCATGTCTCTATTTTGTCCCAGCATGGTTGATATAAACCTGCCCCGCACTGATTCCCAGAGGCCAGAACATGATAAAATACCTGCCATGTGCCTGTAGTTTGATATTGTTATCTCTTTTTTTCTCCTATCAAAAGCAAGAGCGTGTCAAACCCATTTTTTTTTCTAACAGCTTTTGCAGCAAGCAGGGACTGAAAATATATTTCCCTTTCCTCCTCAGTCACCTTACTGGGAAGGCAGTGGGGTCGAAACGGGGGTGCTAGCCCTCGGCAGCTGCTGAGGAGAGGAGGGCAGGACTCCAGCAGGGTGTGTTTTTACCAAAGCAACACGATAAGGAGCAAAGCCCGCGTGAAGATAAGCTCGCTTATTTTATTAGCAGACAAAGGATAAATCCTGGGCTCTTGTCATTGCTCAGCCTGAGCTGCTGGCATGTGGAAAAACCACAAGTTTATGTGGTCAGGGACTATCATTTCACAGTGCAGAGATGCCCAGTGGGGAAAAGAGGATGAGAGACTCGGGTGTTCTGAGGCATCGCATCGCGCTGGTGGAAGGAGGGGCGTGAGTCCTTCTCCTTGGAGGAGCAGAGTCTGAGCAACCCTGATGGTTTCTCCATTGCACACAAAATATAAACTACTTGTCTGACAAAAATACACATTTTCCAAGCTCCCTCATGGCTGATGAGTGCTGGAGTCCTGTTTGCTGCCAATCCTTCCTTTTTGATGGCTCTGCTGGTAGGGGGAGAGAGGATGTGGCCGGAAAGGGAGGATGTCCATATCAGCAGGTGAGTCAGGGCCAGGGAAGGCAGGGTTAGAAGATGCATGAGAGATAACAGAGGGTGCAGGCAAGTGAGTGCAGAGGATCTGGGCTCCCAGGAGCAGGAGAAGCTAGAACCTGGGCTGCTGCCATCAGCAGGTGTGTGGTGAACGCCTCCTTTATGGACTCCTCCCCACCAGATTCTGGATTAACCCAAGACCAGGCAAGGGAGCTGCCACAATCCCGGAGGAGATGAGGCACAAGGCTGTAGTGTTACAGTCTGAGACACTTCTCGTTTTCCCAAAGAAGATTCTCTCCTAGGCCGTGTCCTAAGGACCACGAGCAGATGTTCAAAGAGTCCTTGCTGGTCCGGGGCTGCTGTCATCCCTACAAACAGTGTTGATGTTGAAAGCTGACTCTCAAGGTGCTTTACCAGCAGGGTAAGTAGACCTGTACCCACTTCAGAGCAGGAAAGCTGAAGCTGAGAACTGAAGGCTTTTATCTGCCATCACCAGTAGCCCAAGTCATCCAAACCCAAGCCCACTGAGTCCTCCTGCCTTCCCTCCCTCTCCAGCCAAGGGTTGGGCTCCCAGCCCCATGGCAGTACCAGCCCTGGCTCTGGCACAGAGCAGATGGTGCAGCCATCCCAGCTCTCTGTGGTGCCCAGCCTGCTCTCCTCAGCCTTGTTCATGATGAAAAGTGTGCCCAGGACCAAAGTGCTTGCCCAAAGCTTGGCTTTCTTGCTACTACATCATTCCAGGCAGACTTCTGAGGCTACAATTTGCTTAAAAATCAACAGCGTCAGTAAAACTGCTGTACACAGTGTGATACTGAGCAATGAAATGGCCAAGGCAGAGACCCACAGGATCATGGAGTGGTTTGGGTTGGAAGGGACCTGCAAAGCTCATCCAGTTCCACCCCTGCCATGGGCAGGGACACCTTCCACTATCCCAGGTTGCTCCAAGCTCCGTCCAACCTGGCCTGGAACACTTCCAGGGATGGGGCAGCCACAGCTGCTCTGGGCAGCCTGTGCCAGGGCCTCACCACCCTCATTGTAAAAACCTTCTTCTGTATACATAATCTAAATCCACACATTTTTAGTTTAAAACCTTCACCCCTTGTCCTGTCACTACAGGCCTTACTAAAAAGTCTGCCCTCACCTTTCTTCTAAGCCCCCTTTATTGAAAGATTGCAATAATTTCTCCCTGGAAAATCAAATTAGAAAAATATTTTGCTGTCATCCTCCATCCAGTGTTCTGGATTTTCCACATCCCTCACCCAATGAAATTCCCCTGCTGCTTCTCCCACCCCCAACTATTAGCAGTTCCTTCCCACTGCACCCCTCCAAGCAGCATCACAATCCTTTGCTGCAATTGATATCCACAGTAAGGGATTATGGAAAAAAAAATCCCATTTGCAGCCAGAGGAAGACAAAAATTTCTAGGTTACTGTAATATTTCCTGGCCAGCCATGCTGCTGCAAAACATGCTTGTCAATGTTTAATTTGAACTCTGGCAAAACTGGAGTTATTAATGTCCCTGTCAGAGATGTTTTCTGTCACCCTGTGGAGGTATCTGACAGGATCCATCTTGCCTGGTGTGGAAGGACATCCTTCATCACCATCCCAAGTCCCTGTGCTGCCTCTGCCAGCTCTCGGCTCAGCCTGCTCAGCAGCCTGACCTTTGCAAATCCTCAGGGCTAGAATCGTGGTGATCCTTTAAATTGGTAATTTGTTCTCACCTGGAAAATCATACTTTGTATTTCCAAGGCCTCTTTAATCCAAAGATGTAGCTGTGAATTAAATCGGTGGAGGAAAGTAATTAATTATGTCCAGGTAGTCTCATTATTCAACTGAATTATGTGAAATATGGGAAATTAAGGCTATTATTTTAAGCTACATGGGAGGTCAAGGAGAAAATCCAGCTGCTCTGAGTTGCATCTCCTCACCTGTAGTATGGAAAGTAGCATCAGAGCAGGATTTCAACCCTTCTGGAGCAAATCAGTACTCACAAACCCAGTTCCCCAGAAGCCCGGGCCGTTCCCATTCCAGACCTCCTCCAAATACCCCTGAGTTTAGCCTTGACTTGCAAACAGCCTTGGCACCCATGGCTGTGCTGGATAAAAATGCCCTTCTAAAAATAACTGGGAAGTGGGGGAAGGAGCCTGTCCCCGCACTCAGTATTTCAACACCAGCTTCTCCTCCCACCACAGCCAAGCATTGCTTCACCCGTGGGTACCCTGCTCTGAAATCTGATTTTTATATATGTACAGGAGAGGGTATTGCCATCTTAGTGCTGTCTCTTCTGTCACGAACACCCTGTCTGGCCACATCCACACCCCCTCACCTCTATTTCTCTCTAGGTTTTCAGCCAGGCTGTCTCACACCATAGGGTTTGGATGGAGCAGGGACTGCTGGAACCCCACACCCAATGCCCCTGGACCCCAGGCACAGACAGACATCTCCCTTGGGAAGGGGGACAGATGCTTGGGAAGGAGGGCAGAGCCACTCACTCAGGCTCTGTCAGGATGGGAATAAAGACCTTGTCTGTCTGCAGTCCTTTGCTCCTACAGTGGGTCTATTATTTGTGTTTTTAAAGGAGGTCTATTTGCTTTCAATTCAACTGCAGCCCAACCATTACAATGATCAGTCTGATTCTGGCAGGAAGATTGTTGACCGACTATTTTAAGTGTTTATTTTCCTGCAGAAGTCTCTGAGGGAGCATCCGAGCACTTAATGGCCACGGTCACTTCTTAGAAACCCACTGAGGTCATCGCTGTGCCTCCATCCTGGCAGACACCTCCACCATCCCACCTATGCTGGAAGGACTTGGGGAAGAAAAAAGGAATTCTCATCTTCAATTTAATTTTTCAGTACCCGTCTGTATGTATAACTGAGAGTTCCATGGAGGGCGTGTATGATTTGAGCAGAACACAGTGCACTGAATTTTGCCTTCAGCTACTCTCTCTGAGGCCAAGATTTGCTCCAAGCTAGAGAAGGAGCACCAAGCTACCAGCACATCGCAGCTACGAGCAACGTGCTTTGTAAATATTCTGTATTTCCCCTTCGAATCAGCAGATTCCCACCATTGCTAAGGCATTTTAAAGGCTATTGCCAGGGCAAGACTAGAGTTTGGCACAGGATTTTCTGAGTTGCAGCTTGTGCTCTCAAATATCTTCGTGTCCCCGGCTGCTCTTTCCGCCTCTTGCTATTTTCCTGGGACAAAAGTCTTGAGGCTGGAGCGCTTCCCACTGGCAGACACCCAACAGTTTCCACTGAATTAGGTAGGAGAGAGCTTAGGAAGAGCTCCTAGGGTCTTCCCAGAGATGCTCAGTGCTTCCCCGGGAGCAGCCCTGGGAGGATGCTGAGGCTGGATACATGTCCCAGCACCTTGTGAATTCCGTGCTCGGCAGCATTAGGAGCCAGACAGCCTGCCTGAATTCCCTTTGCTAAGGCAATGCAGGGACTCCCCTGACACCTCACTACCTCCCTAAATACATGCTTTTAATAAAGAGCCAATTTAATTTCCCAAACATTGAGTCATCTCGTGTTATTACCTGGCATATGGTACCCAGAACAGCAGCCACAGCATCTTTTCCTTGAAAGAAGGATGTTTTTGTTCCCTCCTCCATCCCCAGCTTTTACAACTCCTCTCCTTTTTTTTCCTTTTGAGCAGAAATCCTCTCCTTTCCCAACTTCCCTCCTTTCTAAGCTATGATGCGATTAAGCCAGAAGCAGGGATGAAAGGAGGAGGTTGGGATGTGCAGCTCAGAGGGGCTGAGGAGAGCAGGGCTGCTCCCACATGGGGATGGGATTGGCAGCTCCACTTTGCTCTTTGGACCTGGAGCTGTGCCAGCTCCTGAAGAAAAAGTCCAGGAAACTTTTCCCAGTTACCGGAAAGCTGCCCTTTCTTCCTGCTGGGACACGTGGATGATGAACGCCATGAGCAGCGTGGCCGGGGAGCTGCAAACCCACGCGAGGGTGGGAGCGCCGCAGTGAGGTGACAGACACGGCACCTTCCCCGGAGCCTGGCACCCACCTGTGGGTTTGCCTTCAGCCACCCTGCTGTCACCTTGCTGTCACCCTGCTGTCACCCTGTCCACATCCCCCCCACACCTGCTGGAAAAATGAACCCAGCTCCCTCTCACACTCCCACAGACACTGTGCTCTGTGGGATGGGTCATTTCCCAAAAATCTCAGGCTGGAAGTTGTGTGCCCTGATGCAGCCTCCGTCCGAGTTCCTGATCCAGAGCCCCCAGCCTTGCCACCCTCCGGCTTCCACCAGGGATTCAGGCGAATGCTTGGTGGCATTTTGTGACATTTTGTGATGTCTCCAGGCCACGGATGCCATGAGTGGGTTGGGGCAGGAGGGGGGTGCACGGAGAGGTCCCGGCATGAGGGGCCAGGACCTGCTGTGCGCGCTCAGGAGCTGGATTTACACGTGCCAGCGTGTTCACGCGTTAATATTATGGGCTGGTGTTCTCCACAGAGAGCGAGCTGCTCTAAATAACTGTCTGAGATGAATTGTTTCCAGGTTAAAGCTGACACTGAAATTACAAAAAAATTATCATTAATACAAGAGTGAGTCCTACCTTTTTTTCCCCCAACCTGCTCCGATGCACCAGGAGCATCCCTGTGAAATCCTGGGCCTGGGGGCTCTTGGTTTAGGGGCTTGGGGGCTGGAGGGGATGTGGGGAGGCTGAGTGAGGAGATGAGCTGGGAAAAACGGATGTGGGCAGAGCCGTTTTCTGCCCTGGTGAGCTCTGCAGCTCAGCCGTCACTGGAGAGATGCCATTGGCACTCGGATTAATAATTAAACCATAGTATGATCACAGATAAAAATATGAAAATCTAGGCAGTCCCCCTTTGCTTAAAATACAACAAAATAAAAAGATCTGAAGCTAAATTAACGATGTACATTCCTAATTATAGCCACCCTCCTGTGAATATTGGGTTGTCATGGCAACTTGCCCAGCAAACTGATACGGCCCTGGGCGCAGCAGGGAGAGAGATCTTT
>RAHM01000509.1:0-32293 GCA_003713295.1 Parotia lawesii | reverse complement strand
GAGGGTGGGGAGGCCCTGGCACAGGGTGCCCAGAGCAGCTGTGGCTGCCCCTGGATCCCGGGCAGTGTCCAAGGCCAGGCTGGATGGGGCTTGGAGCCATCTGGGCTAGTGGAAGGTGTCCCTGCCCATGGCAGGGGGTGGGACTGAATGATCTTAAGGTTCTTCCCACCCAAAGCACTCTGTGATTCTGTGAAACACTTGCAGCCACCTTCTCCTCAGCCCAGTTTAAACCGCCCCCCCCCCTTAAAGCCCAGCTGGATGCTGCTTTGTCGCGAGGAGGCGGGATGGAAGAGGATGCAGCTCTGAACTGAATCCCGATGGATGCAGGTGAGGACATGCGAATCCATGTCTGGCCCGGGCGCTGTGTGTCGGGTGGGTTAACACCGCCCCAAAGGCTGCCCTGAGCCCCGGGTGGTCTCTCGCCTGCCCTGGAGGGCTGGGGGTCCCAGGGTGCGGGCATCTGGGGGTTCCCTGTCAGATCCTCGGAGTGCAGGACCCGGGGGTCCCTTGTCACATCCCGGGGCTGTGGGATCCGGAGCGTCCCTGCCAGCTCCCCGGAGGGGTGGGATCCGGGGCATCCCTGTGAGACCCCGGGGTGCGGGGCCAGCGGGTCCGAATCAGATCCCCGAGGGCTGCGGGATGCGGGGGGTCCCTGTCAGAACCCGGAGCGCCGGATCGGGGGGGTCCCTGTCAGATCCCCGGGGTGCGGGACCCCCGGATCCCTGTCACATCCCGGGACTGAGGGATCGCGGGGGTCCCGGTCAGAGCCCGGGCTGCGGGATGTGGGGGTGTCTCTCTCGGAGCGCCGGCGGTGCGGATGCGAGAGGTCCCAGTCAGATCCCGGGGTTGTGGGGTCCGGGAGGTTCCTGTCAGAGGCCCAGGGGTGCGGGGTTCGGGGTGTGCCTGCCGGATCCCCGCCGTGCGGCCCCCCCGCGCCGGGCAGGCCGCAGCCCCGGACTACATCTCCCGTCAGGGCCGGCGCGGGCCGCGGGCGGGGCGCGGCGCGTCACTGCCCGCCGCCCCGGCCCGTCCCTCCGCCGAGCCGGAGCCGGAGCCGGAGCGTCCTCCCGGGCGGCGCCCCCGGAGCCCCCCGCGCCCCCCGCGCCCCGCGCCGCGCCCATGACCCCCCCGGCGGGGCACTGACCGCGCCCGGCCCCGCACGGTAAGCGCGGCCCGGGGGTGGGACGTGACACAGCACCGGCCGGGGGGAGCGAAGGGGGGCAGCGGGGGGAGCGCATCCCGGCTTTTGTCTCCCTTGGAAAGACGCGAACCCCGCGAGGGGGTGGGGGTGGTGCCGCGGATGGAGCCGGTTTCTGGGCAGGTCTCGGTGCTGGCGGTGTCCCGGCGGCCTCGCCCCGGGGGGCTCCCCCCCGCTCGGTGACAGCCCGTGCGTGGCCGTGGGGCCCCCCCGGGATGCGGCGCTCCCCGCGGAGGGCTCCGGGGCTGGGCTCGGCTGTGCTGCCGGCCTCTGGAAGCTTCCCGGCCGCTCCGTTTGGCTGGAGAAGGGCAGCGCTGCCCCGAGCCCCGCCCGCGGCGAGCCCCCCGTGGGCAGGAGCGGAGGGACCCCAGCGCGGCCCCGCCGCAGGAGCCGCGGCCATCGCATCGCGGTCCCGGCGCGGCAGAGGCGGCGGCGGGGCCCGCACCGCAGCACCGCCGGCACAAAGGTGCCACCGGAGCATCTCGGCGGGGGCACGGCCCCCGTGGATGCCCGCGGCGGGGTGGTCCGGGGCCGGGAGCAGCGCCCACCTCGCGGGAGGTGCGGCCCCCGGGCTGGGTTCGGGTGTAGCGAGCGAGGGCTCGCCAGAGACCCGATTTTGTTGTCATTTTGTGGTTATCGTTTTCCTGCAGAGTCACTCCGGCTGCACGTGGTCTCGGGGGCCGTGGTGGGTGACAGTAGGGGACAACAGATGCTGTGGCAGCGGAGCAGCCGGCGGTCGTGGGATGTTTTTTGCCGCAGCTGCCCCCAGCAATGCCGAGTGCTGGAGGCACAGTTGTTGGGTGTCACTGGCCTCCCCGTGCCTCAAAACTCAGTCCTTGGAGTTGTTTTTCTATAGGATGACGCTAAGGTTCACCTCCCAGGGCTGTTCCCTGGGTCAGGCTTCTCTGGAAAGGGTGAGATTCCCACCAGTGAGATCCCACACTGGATGAGGCAGCAATGCCATTAGATTGGAAAGGGACAGGTGTTGTTTCTCAGCGCGCCCAGAACATGGGTGCTTCTCTCAAATGGGCCATTTCCACGTGTCCATGGGTGCCACGTTCATTCCTTCTCCAGTAATCCACGCTGCTCTTTCTCCACCACTCAGGCAGGTGTGGGATGAAGCTTGAAATCACAGCCTTGTTAACAGAAATTGAAGAGATGGGGGGAAGCAGAAGATAGACTGAGCTTCCAGGTTGTTTCCTTCAATGCAAAGATGCCAGAATAAGAGCGGGTCATTTAATAGTCCCTTCTCTACGAAACCTAGGAAGGCTTTCTGTTGATGGACCATCCTCTTAGCATCCAGATTCTGGCAGGGGGGTGCCATGCAGGATGGAGAAGGAAACATCCTGCTCTGCTTGTGATTTATGTGACCCTGACAAGCAAATATTCACACTTTGTCTCCAGTGAGTGGAAAAAGCCGTTTTTTTGTGTCCACCCACATTATTTTTCTCTGTGAGGATCATAAAGGCTTTGCTCTGCCATTGCTGAAGCCGAGGTCCAAGAGCAAAACCTTGTGCTGCATTTTATCCCCTCAAGCCTTGGGTGAGATTTGTAGGCTGTGGTTTCCCTGTGCTGAGTTATATTATCTTTGGCACAGATGAGCAGTGGCTGTTTTGGGAAGCTCAGGCTGTGCATTTTTTTTTTATCATTTATAAGATCTCAGGTTGCTTTTAAAGCAGAGGAGCAGCAGTTGGATGCTGCTGCAGGTGAAGGTGATGTGAGGAAGAGACTTCTCTCAGGTGAGCTGGGGGTAAAGTCCAGCACCCAGGAGCTCTCCAGCTGATGGAAGACTGGAGAAACTATTTCTGGAGATGAGCTGAACCCCAGCTCTGCCTTGGTGATGCGTTTTGGGAGAGGACTGAGGTACCTGAGAGGCTTGGCTGGGTTTGGCATGTTTCTTCCCATAGCTGAGTCAACCTGATCCAGAAATGGGATGGGAATGGTCTGTGGAGGGTTCCTGAGAGACAGGAAAGGCAGAATGCAAAGCATGGAAACGTACCTGATGGATGTTGGCCCTGGGTCCAAACTGTGGAAGTTTGGTGGTGGGGTGTTGGGCTTTATCTCCAGAAGTCTCTCCTTCAGCACTTGGTCTTGGGTGAGGATAATGCTCTTTTTTTGCTCTCTGGAGCATCCTCACTTTGGAGTGAACTGCATGGCTGAGTTCACTGTGCTGTGGTCTCCTGGTGAGGACAAATTTTGCTGTGTCGACTCTCCCCTTCTTTCTCATTTTGGGTCTCTCTCTCCTGTTTCTCCTTGCAGCCATCCTTGCTGCTGCTGGGTCTTTTCCCAGCAGGGAGGGTGTGAAATTGTGGTAGTTACCACTGGTTGAGATTTTATCCACAGGTCTCTGCAAAGCAGGAAGAAAACCCTCCTGGACCTAATTTAATTTCATGGTCTTGCTGCTCAGTTGAGTCTTTGGGGTCCTGTGCATTTGTGAGGAGCTGTAGCTGAAAGTATAGCAAGACCCTGTGGTTTCTGTGGAAGCTGGGGGCAGCTTTTTCAGGAGCTGTTTGGGACACATTAGACATTCTTCCTGTCTGTTTTGATGGAGTAATGAAATGCTGTTAATGATTTCACTGTTCTTCAGTTTGGCAGAAGTGTTAAGACTTTATTTATGTTACACCATCATTAAGTTTCAGAGTTAACAGTTTGCTGCTCTGTTTGGGCTGGCGTCAGGTTGAGGAAAGGACCACAAAAGACTGGAAGCGTTGAGGCTTCTGGATGAGTAATCTCCATAAATGCCTTGGGACGTTGTTGTGAAACTCCTCGGAGAAGGGGCAGTTCTGCCACCTGAGGATAATTAGCAGATTACTGTGTCATCTGAAATGAAGGGCTACTGTAGCCAACCAATCATCTTCTGTTTGTTTGCAACCCTGGCTGTTTTTATTTATTTATTTATATACATTTTTGTGCATATATTTATATATTTTCACTTAGAACATAGATGCTTTACTGGTGATCCTAAGAGAAATGTGTTCCCTGCTTGGTTCAGACTGAAGTGGGAACAACGTTGGATGTTCTCAAAACTTTTGTGTATTTAAGCTTCCCTGCTAAAATGAGAAGTTTTGTTTCTTTCGTGTCTGCCTTGGGCTGTGCCGTGGTCAGTCTTGGCTTGCTGGATTCTGCATTGTCATTGTCGGTCTTCTGAAATGTAGAGGTACCTCAACAGTGGCCAGGAATGGGAGGTAGTGTCTCTATCATGGATGGATTGCAGGAAACTTATTACGGAAAATGAATAGATTTGAGATTTTGCTGCTTTGGGTTAGCTCTTGGAGAGTCGTTTCAGGTAGTCTATGGACCACTGAGATTTTAGGCACTACAGGCTGGCTGGGAGTAGTCTTGTGCTCACTCCAGAAAGGCCACTGCTCCTGTCTGCTGTCCTGCAGGAGCAGCCCTCGGCCTCCTTGTCCCCCAGGCACGTAGCAGCTGTGGTCCAGGAGAAGAAGAACCTGTTTTCTGAGCTGGTGGGAGAACCGGTGCTGACAGAACCAAACTTCTGCTATCTCTGCAGGACCAAATCCTGCCACACCTGTCGGCCAGGAACCTGCTGCAGGTGTATTTCATAACATGCAGGCACTTATCAAGGGCATCTCCTCTGTGGCAGCTGGCTCAGCTTCATCTCCTTCCCCAGCGTGGTTGCATCCGTGCAGGGGGGCGGTGGTGGAAAACATCTGCATTTCCACCGGGATGGGAAGGGATATGGGTGGGGTAACGTGGATGTGGTGGGGCTGTCCCTGGGATGGAGAGCAGGGGTGGGTGGCTGTGTGGTGTCCCCCATGCCCTGATGTCATGTGATGCCTGGGTGACCTGAGGATGCACATGGCTGCCCACAAGCTTCCAATTTCTCACCAGTGGTTTGAAAGAGTGTACTGGGTTTGCATGGCCAGATTTTGGTAATGGGGGGGGCTACTGGGGTGGCTCCTGTGAGAAGCTGCCAGGAGCTTCCCCCAAGTCCAGCAGAGCCAATACCAGCCAGCTCCAGGACAGACCGCAAGGCCAAACCCATCAGGAACGATGGTGATGTCTCTGGGATAACAGATTTAAGAAGAAAATAAAGTTGTTGCCCAGCTGTAATTGTGGCCAGAGAAGAGCGGGGTGAGAATATGTGAGAGGAACAACTCTGCAGACACCGAGGTCAGGGCAGGAGGAGAGGCAGGAGCTGCTCCAGGTGCCAGAGCTGAGATTCCCCTGCAGCCCATGGAGGGCACGGGGATGCAGAGATCCACCTGCAGCCCTGGAGGAGCCCACGCCAGAGCAGGAGGATGCCTGAGAGAGGCTGTGATCCCAGAGGCTGTGATCCTGTGGGAAGCCCATGCTGGAACAGGGTCCTGGCAGGGATATACTGATCTGTGGAAACAGAAGCCCATGCTGAATCAGGTGTCCTGGTAGGACTTGTGACCCTGTAGGGGGACCCATGCTGGAGCAGCCCATCCTTGAAGGACTGCACCCCATGGAAGAGTGATCCCCATTGCAGCAGTTCATGGAGAATTGTTGCCCATGGGATGGACTCACGCTGGAGAATCTTGTGGAAAACTGTCTCCTGTGGGAGGCGCCCCATGCTGGAGCAGGGGAAGGACTCTGACTCCTCTCCCTGAGCAGTGGCAGGAACATCTTGTTCTGAACTGATCATAACCCTCATTCCCATCTCCCTGCACCAGTGGGGGTGGAGGTAGAGCTGGGAAGGAGGGAGGGATGANGGGTCCTGGCAGGGATATACTGATCTGTGGAAACAGAAGCCCATGCTGAATCAGGTGTCCTGGTAGGACTTGTGACCCTGTAGGGGGACCCATGCAGGAACATCTTGTTCTGAACTGATCATAACCCTCATTCCCATCTCCCTGCACCAGTGGGGGTGGAGGTAGAGCTGGGAAGGAGGGAGGGATGAGGGGAAGGTGTTTTTAAGATTTATTTTACTTCTCATTATCTTGCTCTGATTGTGTTGTTAATACATTCAATTAATATCCCCAATTCAAGTCTGTTTTTCCCACCATGGTATTTGACGAGGGATCTCTCAGAGTCCTCATCTCAACTCATGACCCTTTTCCTCTATTTTCTCTCCCCTGTCCAGCTGTGGAGGGGAGTGAGAGAGCTGCTTTGGTGGCTGCCTGGAATCCAGCCAGGGTCAACCCACTGCAGTTGGCCTTAATACAAAAAGAAACCCAAAAAACAACCAACTTCTCCCTCCCTCTGGAGCAGGCTCAGCTCTCTGGGACTGGTTTGTACAGGCTGTTCCACCCTGGAGAGGGTTCACCACCACTGGAGCCTGCCCTGCACCAGAGCAAAAGCTACTGGAGGACACACAGCTGCCACCAGCTTGCTTCCCCAGGCACCTGTGATGGGGAGCCATTAGCAGGGTTCGTAATTAATTCTGAAAAATGCTTTTGAACTCATGAAATCCTGGAGTGCTGTGTTGCTTGGCTGGCATTCCCTGGGACTGTGACAGAAGCTTGGGAGAAGCTGGTGTTCACATCCGAGCTGCCGCCAGTTGTGTTGGGTGACAGCTGGCTTGGGACACGAGTGCTCAGGTTGGCGTGGGAAGGGTGGCTTGGGAGGCTGTGGCACGGGAGGGTCACACTACAGCAGCCAAGGTCCCTGACATCAGCTGTGCCATGCCACGTGTCAGGGGTCACACCCCATCCACCCCCAAATTAGTGTTGAGAGGGTCTGCTGCAAGGTCAAGCAGTGACAGGGCAAGGGGGAATGGCTTTAAGATGAAAGATGGTAGATTTGGGTTGGATGTTAGGAAGGAAATTCACCCTGTGAGGAAGGGGACTCCCTGGCACAGGTTTCCCAGAGCAGCTGTGGCTGCCCCTGGATCCCTGGAAGTGTCCAAGGCCAGGTTGGACAGGGCTTGGAGCAGTCTGGGACAGTGGAAGGTGTCCCTGTCCGTGGCAGGGGGTGGAATGAGATGAGGTTTAAGGTCCCTTCCAACCCAAACCATTCTGGGATTCTGTGTTTCTATAAAATAAGCAGTTGTGACCCCGAGTGTTTTACATAATTTGATTAAATCTCACAAGTCTGTCTGTGCTACCACAGCGCTTTTGAGCTACAACAGAAATGCACTGCAGATGTTTTCAGGGGCTTGGCTGTCACCAGACTGAGCACCTCTCTTGTGAAGCCAAAGCTTTGTAAGTGATGTGGAGCGGTTTTTGGGTGGAACAGCCTTGGGTGAGACTGGGGCTGGGGCAGCTTTGCAGAGCTGGGCTCACCTGTGTCTGTGAACTGCTCCTTCTCATATGTGGTCCATGGGGATGTCATTTTGGGGCCACCAGCTTCTGCAGGTGGCCTTGAAGGATGTCACTGTCTGCAAAAACACTCCTTAGTGTTTGTTAGTCAGAGGTCTTGCAGGAATTATCCTGGAGAGAATTTTAAAGGATTTTTTCATCCTGCATGGAAGTGTGTGCTCCAGTCACTGGCAGGAGTGTGGTGCAGTCTAGGTCCAACCAAGCTAGCCCAAAGCTGTAGTCTGCGAATCATGGAATCAGAATCATTAAGGTTGGAAAATGCTTCTAAGAGCACCAAATCCAATCACCAATCCAGTACCACCACCATATCCACCACTAAACCATGTCCTCAAGTGCCACATCCACGTCCTTCTTGAACACTTCCAGGAGTGGGGACTCCACCACTGCCCTGGGCAGCCTGTGCCAGTGCCTGACCCCCCTTTCAGTGGAGAACTTTTTCCCAATACCCAATCTCAACTTCCCCTGGTGCAGCTTGAGCCCATTTCCTCTCTTCGTGTCACTTGTTACCTGGAAGAAGAGTCCAACGCCCACCTGGCTGCACCCTCCTGTCAAGGAGTTGCAGAGAGTGAGAATGTCCCTTCTGAGCCTCCTTTTCTCCAGGCTAAAATGCTGGTTTGCTTTTGGGTGCTGCATTTCCCTGTATTACCCATGCAAAAGCAAACCCCCCCGGGGCCGGAGGACTCGTGGGCGCCGTGTCCAACTGCAGTGAAGCCAGGGAGCATTTTAATAACATGTCATCAAAAATACCATGTTGTGTGTCTGGGCAGGAGGAGAAAAGGAAGCAGGAAGGGTTGTGGTTGTGCTGTGATTGTCAGCTGGAGGTTAATAACAGCGTTTTATATTTAAGAAGGTGTTTGCTTTGCACAGTGAGAGGAGAGAGGAGTGTATGCCTGAACTCACGGGAAGTGTGTTCCCTTAAATCAGGGCATATCGTTGATCCAAGGAATGTCTCTTCCCAGCCAGACGATTGCCTTGGAGGCGTCTTTGATTATATTTTTCTTTGGCTCGGGAAGCTGGGCCGGTGATGGTGAGACTTGCAGCAGTAATTTTTGCAGCAGGAGGTTTTTACAGCAGGAATGTGGAGGCTCGGGGGGTGCTTTGGGAAATGATTTCTGTGTTTTTCTTGCCATGTGCACGTTTCATCCTTGCAAGTGAGTAGATGAACCAGGTGAAGTTTTCAGGGTCCTGGCTGTGATGTCTGCAGAGGCCTCTAAAGGAAGAGGAGGCCACAGATGTGGATGAAGGGCTGCGATGAGGCAGTGGATGGTTTTCTCTCACAGCTTTTCCCACTTCTTTTGAGATCAGCAGTTTCTCACACCCTGACGGCAGCTCTGCAGTGAAACACACGCTCCTGGAAAGCTCTTGTGGTGGATACTGAGTTTTCCATCTCTCCCTGCATTCCTGCTCTGTCCATCCCTGTGCCAGCCTGGCACAGGCAGAGGAGCATTCTTCCTGCCTTTGCAGGTGCTCAGAGCAGCATCGATCGTGGGCAGGACATCACAGCCCTGTGGAGTGCTTGGTTGTCAGCAGAGCAGCAGCATCCCTCCCTGCCAGGATGCTTTTAGTGCCAAGATTCACCTCAAGGCACTGGTCCTCCCCCTGCTCCTGCATTTTTGGAGCATCTGCAGAGCACACATAGTTTTTCTCAAAATTGGTTCCGAGAAAAAGGTCTTGCTTCGCTTTTTTTTTGATAAATATATTTTTGTCACATGGGGTGAAAGATTTATTTATTGACTGCAGTCACTTTGAAGCTTCTCCCCTGTTTTTGTGCTTAGTTTTTTTTTTATCCAATGAACAGAAATGAGGCTTATGCACTCAGACTGGCTGTCACTCGCTATTCCTCCAGAAGCTTTTTTAACCCAGGGACTAATATCAGCCAAATTTGCCAGAGGAAGGCACATCTTAGAGATAAGAACTTAGAGTCTTTAAGAAAGAGGGTGGAAAAGGAAAATGCAAATTTCTTCTTGTCTGCAAGGAGAGGCTGCATCAATCGTGAGCTTAAATAATATCTGTCCGGGTGCAAGCAGGTCGGTTAATTCTTAAGTAAATTACCTTAGTAATTCACTACGTTTTATTTAAGGAAGTAACCCAAATCATTTTGAGCATGGGGAAGGAGGAGCTGGCTGTAGGGATGCTGCCAGGGAGGGCATGTTGGGATGATGCTGGGTAACTTTTAAAGGTCCCTCCCTACTCAAACCCATCCTGTCCTCTCCTGTCCTGTCCTGTCCTGTCCTGTCCTGTCCTGTCCTGTCCTGTCCTGTCCTCTCCTCTCCTCTCCTCTCCTCTCCTCTCCTCTCCTCTCCTCTCCTCTCCTCTCCTCTCCTCTCCTCCCCTCCCCTCCCCTCCCCTCCCCTCCGTTGTCCCCAGATTTTGTGCTTGTGTGTGACCACTGAGGTTGCAGTGAAAAGCTGGTGGCTGATTTCTCTCTAGAGTCTCCTGCCTGTATTGGTATCCTGCAGTTCAAAAGGGTTTTCCGGCCTTGATCTTAGCCTTGCCACATGCCTGCTGGGATGGATAATCAGGTATTATACTGTGACTGCTCCTGATAGTGATGTTTCATGTGTTATCACCTACAAGCTCACAGAGTCTTTGCACACTGCGGTGTGGGTAGATTCTGTCCCCAAAAGCTTGCTCGGACACTTCCCAGGCTCGGTGCAGTTTCCCATCTAGACTGGGGTCACGGCTAGCAGCATCACCTGGAGAAGATGAGGCAGCATTGCAGTGGCTTTTCAGCATCAGCCATGGTCCATGAACTTGCCTTGGAGCTGGAGCTGCTGTTAAAAGTGATTAGTGAGCCTTCAGTTCCCAAAGGAGCTCTGCCCCTCACTGCTCTTGTTCCCATTACAGCTGCAGCAGGAGGCTGCCTTTTCTGTCCCTTTCCCTTCTGCTGTCACTATGTGCACTTTGATTTTTTTTAATTTTTTTTTTTTTTTTACACCGGGGATTCTCTTCCTTTTTTGTCAGCTGGGAGAATGATTTTCCTTACGCTCTTCTCTATTTAGGGCTGTGGGGGAGGAAGTGACTCAGCCTTTCCCCCCCCGCTCTGATTTGCACCGTCATCCCTTGCTGGCTTTGCCGAGTTTTTCTTTGAGCACCTCCAGTTACGCTCGCTTCATTCAGCAGGAACATTCCCGCCTCCTTGCTGCACGTTCCGGCAGGGAAGGGCACGGTGGGGAAGGATGAGCCCTCAGCAGGATCTTTGCCTGTGCCAGGAGGAGAGGGAAGCAGCAAGCAGGACATGCTGCCAGACCTGTGGCAGCTCCAGGTCTCCTGTCTGCTCCTCACCCCTAAGGACATCTGTGGAGGAAGGGCTGGCCAAATGAAATTTCGAGGGCTGGCCTGGTCACACTATGTAAAAATGATGGAATATGATGTCATGGGCTCTCCCAGGAGGGGAGGTGGCTTGAGTTGTGCTGCTGGCACTGCTGGAGGATGCCCTGCTCGCGTGGGTGGTGGTGGCAGAGGTGGGTGTGGGTGATGGATGGATGGTGACGCCGGCTCCATGCAGGACTGCTGCCAGCTTGCCTTTCATGGCAGGGCTGAAATGGCTGTGAAATACCAGGGAGGACACGCTGCCTGCTCTGATCTCCACAGGGCTTTCAGACATTGCTGCTCAGCAAGGAAGCCAATAAATCACTTTAAGTGATACCAGGCATTTGGTGTCCCATGTTCTGTATAAAAAACAAGTGCATTAATTTTGGGTTAATTATTCTCCTACCTTGGAAGCCAGCACAGCTCTGCTTCTTGCTAAAGGGGAGAAGGGTAGATAAAAAGAAGATGAAATTCCCAAGCTCTCCAGAATCTTTCCTCTCTGCTCCCAAATCAGGTACTCAAACCCTGAAAGCAATTTTGATCTGCTGAGGGAATTCCAAATGCATCACTTACTCTTCTGCTTTATAAAGCTGTTGGAGAAGGAAATACCTTTGTCTCCAATTATTCTTCTCTCAGATTTTATCTTCTCTCAAATTTTCACTTTCGAGAGTAATTGTATGTGATGGGATCCTTGCTGAGGTTGGATGGGATCCAGTAGCACCAAAGATTGGAGCTGTTGGTACGAACTTTCCCCGTGACCCTGTTGTGCCACAGACTTGAGAAGAACTGGAAGGAAAGCAAAGCCTTTTGGCATGGAGGGTGGTGTTCTCATGCTACATGGTGCCAGCAGTGCTTTTGGTAGTTTGCTAGGACTAAACCAAGCTTCTGCTTGTATGAAGCACCTCTAAGGTACCTCCAAGTGCACAGAGGCTACCTGGGAGTCCTCACATTGAACAGCCTAAAACTGGCAGCAAAGGTATTGCGTTGAGTGCTCCAAAGCAGGGCTTTGACAAGCCCAAAATTTTGGGGTAAGGAGCCCAGAGCCCAGGACCCAGAAGTTATGTCTGATCTCTACTGGGATCTCTCTTGACCCAGCCCTGCCTAGTTCAGCCAGATGTTTCTGGAGAAGGTTTAGTAGTGTTGCAGGAGGCAGGTGCAGTTACCTGGGAACATCACTGTCTTTTCTGTCCAGTTCTAGCTGTTGTGACACAATACAGGCATTAAAATCAAGTTTTATGCTTTAGACTTGGGTCCTAATAAGGTGGTGGCTGATGTGAAAAAATGTGTAATTGAGGAGTTGTGGAAGTCTGGCAGCCAACGTGAATATTTGCATGGAGGTGAAGGGTGTGCTGGGAAACATGAAGTTGGTCATCACCTAGAAATACTCCAGTAACCCATCTTGGGTTTAGACTTGCTTGTGTTCATCTTTTTTCTTCTCTTTCAAGAAATCCAGCCGCATCATGAGCCTGTCCTCGCAGCATCCTGCGCTCTGCTCAGGCCATATTAGCCCCTTTCTGAACATCTCTGTCTATTGATTAAAGCATTAGGAGGAATTTCAGCTTGGAAGCAATGGGTTTGATTAGCCCATTATTATAAAGCTGTGAACTTTGATTAAAAGTACAGAGGGAACTGTATTCGCTGTTTTTTAATGTGCTGGAAGGGAGGTCAGAGCACATAACCAAATGAGAGCATTGGTCAGGATGCTGATGAGGGGAGTTTGGAGGCTGAAGGTCAACGTTGTGAATGACATCTCCTGCTTGACCTAGGAATATGGAAAATTATTTGTGTGTGTGTTTAGTGGGGGCTGTTGGTTTTTGGCTCATGAACTGCAGTGACTGTAGGAACTTCATGGCTGCATGAAGCGCGTAGAGGACAGCTGAGTCTGTAGGATGCTTTTCTTGTGTGAGAATTGGGTTTAACTTGGAGCAGTCAGTCAGTGGAGTAATTACATCCTGAAGGACTTCATGAATTCAGAGAATCATACAGTCCTGGAATGGTATAGGTGGGAAGGACCTTAATATCATCCAGTTCTACCCCCTGCCATGGGCAGGGACACCTTCCACTGTCCCAGGCTGCTCCAAGCCCCATCCAACCTGGCCTGGGACACTGCCAGGGATCCAGGGGCAGCCACAGCTGCCTGGGCACCCTGTGCCAGGGCCTCCCCACCCTCACAGCCAGGAGTTCCTTCCCAATATCCCATCCATCCCTGCCCTCTGGCACTGGGAAGCCATTCCCTGGGTCCTGTCCCTCCATGCCTTGTCCCCAGTCCCTCTGCAGCTCTCCTGGAGCCCCTTTAGGCCCTGCCAGGGGCTCTGAGCTCTCCCTGGAGCCTTCTCTTGTGCAGGTGAACACCCCCAGCTGTCCCAGGCTGGCTGCAGAGCAGAGGGGCTCCAGCCCTGGCAGCATCTCCGTGGCCTCCTCTGCACTGGCTGCAGCAGCTCCAGGTCCTTCTTGTGCTGTTGAGGACTCTGGATCTCAAGGCAGCTCTGCAGGTGGGGTCTCACCTGAGCGGGGCAGAGGTTGGATACTCCACAGCTGGCAGGTGGGAGAAGCTTGCTGGTATCAACACAGCTGTGTGGACTGCAAGCAGGAGGCTTCACAAAACCATCCCGTGCTGTTTGTTGTTGTTTGGGTTGTTCTGAGGATCTGCTGTGGGTTGTAGGGGCAGGTGGGAATATTGGTGAGGTGCTCAGAAAGAAGCAGCTTAGGAAACAATGTGGAGGCTCCAGTGAGGGCGTGTCTGCCTCCTCTGTTAAGAAAAGCAGATGTCTTTTGGAAGGTAGT
The DNA here is from genome assembly GCA_003713295.1 of Parotia lawesii. Lineage (NCBI taxonomy): Eukaryota > Metazoa > Chordata > Aves > Passeriformes > Paradisaeidae > Parotia > Parotia lawesii. The sequence continues at coordinate 18,754 of RAHM01000509.1, read as the reverse complement.
GGTTTGATTCAAATTGGTGCCAGGAGGCAGACCCGGAAGCCAAAGCAGTAGGTGACTGGTTTCTGTGTTCTCGGCTGGGCCCCGGTGTGGGATGGCCAAATCAGAGACAGGCAGATGATGGCACAGGTGGGGAGGAAGAGCCAAGAGCTGGTCAGGGCAGTGAGCACATCCTCCTCTTTGGTCTGCCCTTCCTGTTTGCTTGTTCTGGGGTCAAACATCTGGATGTGATCTCAGTCCAACCCCCACTCTGGGCCTGCAGCTGCGGCTCTTTCAAGCCCTTGAGCCCCGAGGCTGCCAGGATGGGCAGAGCTGATGGCAAATCATCCAGGAAGGAGGAGATGGGTAATAAAAAGCTTCTGGCTCCCTTTATACAGGGAAAAGTGCGTGCATACCCTGTTCAGCATTTGCTGCATAGGACCATCCTCTGCCTCCCAGAGCAGGCAGCTTTGCTCAATGGGATTGTTGTGTACTTGAATTTCGTGTCAGGCTGTTTCCTCTCTTAAAGGTCAGCCTGACCCCTTGCTGTGTGAAGAAGTTTCTTTTGGTTTTGATTAAGCTTGAAGTACGTCTTTCTTGCTTTGTCCTGGAAGTCTGGGCTCAGGGAAAGTCTCCCTAGGTAAGATCCTGGAGTTATTCTGGATTGAAGTAAGCTCTGGAGGTCTTCTTGTCCAGCCTTCTGCTCATTGCAGAGCCAGCTTCTGCATCAGACCTGCTCAGGGCCTCCTCCAGCTGAGTCCTGCTGCTGTTTCCAAGCTGCACACCCAGATCTCGCACTCGAGTTACATGTTGGCTGCTGAACCACGGCTCAAAGCAAAGGAATTTTCCGGTGTCCCATCGGAATTTCCCAAGCTTCACCTACCGATCCCCAGACCCGGAGCTGAGCAGCTGCACCTGTTTGCTGCTGGAGAAGGCTTTCTGCTCCTGGTGTTTTCCGTGCTCCTGGCATTCTCCTGCTGGGTTTCTCAGCTCCTGGGGGATGTCACCGCTCCCCGGCCGAGCGGCAGCGCGTGTGTGCCTGTGTGTGCTGGGGAGGCTTATCGCCAACTGACCTAATTATTGTAATCTCGCTCTTCCCTGGATAGCGCAGGTTTCCTTGGCTCTCGGGAGGCTTCACGGGTTTTTCCAAGCTGTTCTTTGATTTATTGTCTGTCTCTTAATAACAGTATTCTTTCGCTCAGGCTAGGTGAAGCCTGAGAATGAGGGTTGTAGCCAGAGAGAGTGTAACACTTGTGAACTGCCTTTCCTGCTCTGATGGCCATCCTGCTGGGTTTGGTGGTCCCAGCCTGCCAGGCTTTCCAGGCAGCCCCCCTGCAGGGATTTCCTTGCAGCTGTGCTCTTCATCACAGCTCCCTCCTCTTCCTTCTGCCCTGATTATACCTGTGCATCGTCTTACTGCAGAAATCTCTGTCTGCCAGAGTTAACAGGTGAAAACTGGGCAGTGCCACTTTCTGCCCAGCTCTTGGATGCAGAGTTGTTGCCTGTCCCCTTTTTTCTTTAGTTGCCCATCCCATTTTATTTGTTACCTATTTCATTTTTTTGTTGCCTATCCCATTTTTTTCCTATTCTATCCCTTCTTTTATGTTGCTTATCCCATTTTTATGTCCTTTTTTCCATTTCGTTCCCCATCTCATTTGTGGTGTTCTTCCCAATCCCTTCTATTTTTTATTCCCTATCCCATTTCTTCTTTCTTTTGCCCTCCCTGCTGTGGTTTCTCCCTTCTCTACCTGCCCCATTTCCTGATTATAATGTTTGTCTGGCTACAGGTATAGGCCAGGTGCTTTTTAGAGGTGCCAAATTCTTTTTTTTTTCCAGCAGGACAAGGATTTGCAGCCTGATAACAGGATTTAACATGTACTTCAACATTAAAAAAAATGAAGCCTGGGAGAGGAAAAAAAAAAAAATCCAGCCCAACAACACAACATTGCAACCTGGGATGAATTTCCTCCATTCATACACTTAATTTTCTTCCTGAAAGCTGTAGCTGGGATTTATCCCTGTGCTGTCAGAGAGCTTCACGGTCCCCATCAGGCAGAGAATAACCCACGTAACGCGGTGCCTCCTTGCAGGAGCAGGGCTTACTGCTAAGCTTCCCGGTTAAACCACCTGATGGGATCAGCAGAGGTTAGCAGCACCGCAGGGGCTCCATGGCAGAGGGCTTGGAAAACTCCAAGTCAGCAGCACTGCCCTGAAAACCTGTTTTGTTTGGGGTTTTTTATCCCCTCGCCCCGTGCGAGATCCAGTCAGACCTGAAAGGGAGTGGGAGAGGATGGAGCGGGGCATCACGCGAGGCTTTATCTGCCTCGGGGTTTCTGCAGCCCTGGGTGTTATCTTGTGCAGTAGTCTCTGGAGAGTAAATATTTTCTCCTGGGGCAGAGCAGCCCATGGAGGAGCTGGGAACAAGCCAAAGCGAAGGTATTGCTGGGAGGTTAAAGACTGAAAGGGCACTGGGCTTGTGCCTGGTGTTCCACCTTGCCTGCAGAACTGGGGCTGCAGCAGTGCCCCTTCTTCTTGGGCATTGCCATTTTCCTTATTTCCCTCTTCTTTAGAAAAAAAGGTGTGTGAACTTCCCTGAGGTTCCTGACTTTCTAACTTACAAGTGAATTACAGTAACACTTTAAATTGCATCTTCTTTCCTGAAGCACTGCTGCATCCTTTGGGTGGGTACCCCAAGCTGTCCTCAGATTCTGTGAATACTCTTCAACACCAGGGCATACAACAAATAGTTAATGCTAACTCCATTTTTTTTTCTTTAATTAGCCTGTAGAAAAATCATGGTGCTGAGGATAGTTGTGGGGGATAAGAGTGTTTTTAGCTGGGTTCAATGCAAATAGATATTTTTATTTTGTTGAAACAGGAAACAAAATAATGTCACGTCTCATTTCAATCCAGAATGAAATCTGTCTTAAATTATTTTACAATGGAGAGTTGTGGAAATTCAGTGTACATCACCACCAAATAAAAGAAAAAATCCTTTGTTTAAAAATACCAAACCCTAGAAAAAAGTGAAACTATTTTTTCAGTGTTTTCTTCCCAGTGGTTTGGCTGCAGTGACTTGACCAAAACGATTTAAAATTCATCAAGCCAAATCTGGGCTGCTGGCAAACAAGTGATTTTTAAAAATAATATTGTTATTATGTGATGGGTTCAGACTTTTGCTTCTTCAGGGATGAATTCTGTTCCTCTGGAGACTGTGACAGAGGAGAAACATGACTCTTGTCCCACACTGGAGGAGGGGACATGTGGGGCTTGAGTGCCAGGTGTCACCTCGGGTTCCTGGTGCTGGAAGGCCTTTGGCTGTCATGGGAATGCTCACCAGCAGCAGGGTGTTCCCATGGAGGTACCAAGGTCTTCAGCACTGGCACAGGTTTCCCAGAGCAGCTGTGGCTGCCCCTGGATCCCTGGAGGTGTCCAAGGCCAGGCTGGACGGGGCTTGGAGCAGCCTGGGACAGTGGAAGGTGTCCCTGCCCATGGCAGGGGGTGGAACTGGATGGTTTTAAAAGTCCCTTCAAACCCAAAACATTCCATGGTTCTGTAAAAGCTCTAGAAGGAGTGGGAAGAGCCTGCCCCAAGCCCCAGAGTTGTGTGCTTATCTTGGCATTCTTCGCATCTTCCCCTGAAGCCTCCAAGTCCTGCACTACCTCAGCACTAGGAATGAGGTTTATTTTCTTTATCATTGATACTGTATAATTTATTGCAGAAGTGCCTTTTCCAGTCCCCTGTTAAACTCTGCTGCTGAGTTGGTGGGTCATAAAAGACCCCTCATATGGGCATCCCTGCCCTATGCAGGCACCCAAAAGCAGGGAATGGTGAGGCTCTACCTTCAAGGCCCTTTGATGTGAGACACCATCTGGGTGTATAGCACTAAACAGTCTCTTGATTAATCAAATTCTCCCTTACCTCTTTTCTTTCCTTTTTTCCCCCTTTTTTTTTTTTCTGCAGAGCAATATAGTTTGGGCTCTCTATTTAATCTCTGAAGTCAAAGGTACATGAATAGCAGGCATCCTGCTGTGATGTTTCTGCTGAAGCTGCTGATGCTGCTCCCCTGTGCTGCCCCTGCAGCCCTCCCACCATGATCCTTTGGATGAGTACCCCAAGTTGCCCTCAGATACTGTGAATTCTCCTCAACAAATAATTAATCCTAATTCTATTTTTTTTTTGCTTAATTAGCCTGTAGAAAAATCACGGTGCCAAGGATAGTTTTGGGGTTAAGAGTGTTTTTAGCTGGGTTCAATGAGAACAGATATTTTGTTGAAACAGGAAACAAAATAATGTCAAGTCCCATTTCAATCCCAAATGAAATGTGTCTTAAATTATTTTACACTGTAATGGAGAGCTGTGGAAATTTAGTGTACCATGAAATAAAAGAACAGGGTTTGTGTTTTACGAGAGAGGGAGTGAGGCAGGATGGAGGAGCTGGTGGCACCCCAGTCACATGCGTAGTGCATGGCACATTTGGGTCCATGGTGGGTGCAACATGTGGACACAAAGAGCAGCTCAAGGGTATTTTGGGACAAAAGAATCTTGAGGTTCTTGTTCCCAGTACACCAGCAGCAGCACTGGGACTCGACAGGGCTTTCTTGCAGTGCCTGAAGGGAGCCTACAGCAAAGACAGAGAGAGGTTATTGGAGTGACAGGACGCAGAGGGATGATGGCTTCAAACTGACAGAGAGGAGATTTAGATTAGGTATTAGGAAAAAATCAGGTGGTGAGGCCCTGGCACAGGTTGCCCAGGGAATTTGTGTCTGGCCCGTCCCTGGAAGTGTCCAAGGCTAGGTTGGACAGGGCTTGGAGCAACCTGGGATAGTGGAAGGTGTCCCTGCCCATGGCAGGGAGCGGCACTGGAAGATCCCTTCCAACCCAAAGCATTCTGTGATCCGAGACCTGGGGTTAGCAGAAGGGACTGGTGTCAAGGACACTGACAGCAGGGAAGATTGCAGGGTTGGTGAATCCCAGAGCTGTCTTGATCAGGGCCAGTCCCAACTGTCCTTGCTGCTGGTAGAGGTAAACAGACACTCCCCAAGCTCGTGTTCATTTCAAAACAGATTACTTGTCATGTCCTGGAAGTACCTGTCTTTCTGTTTGCTTTGTAATAACAAACACCTCCCTGTCCTGCTCCTGCCTGCTAGGGCTCAGCTGAGTGAAGCTGCTTCATTTTCCTGTTATTAATCAAACCCAGAGGTCCCCTGGGTGATAAATGTAGCTGTGCAAATGCTTGCATCATCTTTACACCCTGGGGGTCATCAGGCTGCTCTTCCCACCCCCATTGCTGGCTTCTTGTCACCCCTGACTCAATGCAATTTAGGGGAGAATAACCACAGGTGGAGTGGGGCCACCTGGGAAGGGAATTTTTGGAGATCTGCGGCAGCATTGGTGGTGCAGAGCACCCAACAGAGTGATAGTCTGGGAGTGATTGCAAAAAAATGCACTTCAAGCCTCAGAAAGGAGGCTGGTGGCTGGCCAGTAGCTCCCAAAGATTCCTGTCTGGGGAGGTGCTTGGTATTTTTGGGCTGGTTCCCTAAGGCAGGCGTTTTCGCGGTGAATTGATTCAAGCTGTCTCATCAGCTGCTGGAAGGAGCTGAAAGCTGGGGATGGATTTGAGAGGAGCGTTAAGCTCGTGGGCTTGGTTCATGCTCCTTGTACAAAGCAAAGCTTGGGGAGGGTCTGATCCCCCTCCCCATCCTAGGCTGGGCATTCCTGCTGCTGGGACTTTGTCAGTGTGGTGGGTTCACAGGGAGCCCATCCCTGCCACACAGCAGCATCCCTGGGCTTGGTGAGGCCCTTGGTGGGTGCTGTGGTGCCTGTGCTGCATCATGTCCCTTCCTGGGACAGCTGCTGGGGGCCCAGTGCAAAACTGGGATATCACATTTGTTCTAATAGTAATGGGAAATTATGTGGGAGAACACGGCATAAGATCCTTGTAGGCTGAAAAGTGGATTTAGAGTCTGCAAGGGCATCTAGGAAGAAACTCTTTTATGGAGAAATTCTTCCCTGGGAGGGTGGTGAGGCCCTGGCACAGGGTGCCCAGAGCAGCTGTGGCTGCCCCTGGATCCCTGGCAGTGTCCAAGGCCAGGCTGGATGGGGCTTGGAGCAGCCTGGGACAGTGGAAGGTGTCCCTGCCCATGGCAGGGGGTGGGACTCGGTGGGCTTTAAGGTCCCTTCCAACCCAAACCATTCTGTGATTCTGTGATCTTCTCAAGCTGTGAGAGCTGCCTTAGATGATGTTCTTTGCCCACAGCAGTCACAGTTGAATTCGGATGGTCCCTCTGATTGAAGTGGGAGTCACTTTTCCATAATGCAGTCACTTTGCTGGATGGAAGCTGACTGTCCTGACCACATCTAGTCCATGTGTCCAGGAGCAGGAGCTAAGGAGGACACTGTGTCCAGTCCACAACTTCCTGGTGAAGGAAAAGCTTTGGTGACTGGCTCAGTCTGGGGTCAAAAATACGAGAGTCAAATGCCTTGCTGGGGTGTCTATCAGGCTGTGCCTTTATCTGCCAAACAGAAGCTTCCAGAAGCTGGGAAGAGCACTGGGAATGCTGGCTGTGGCCACCTTTGTTGTGGTGAACCTGTTCATGTGGTGTTGGACACTGACCCCACAGGATTCCCTTTCCCTGTGTGCTTCTCCAGGCCTTTTGTTTGGTTTCCTGACTCTTAATTTATTATTATTGTTATAACCAGAAGCAGTATGAGGAAACATCTGCTTTTCCTTCTGCATGTACAGAATTGCAGAAGGAATTGTACTTGCCCCAAATCCTGTTCTTTTCCACTAGAATATTTAGAGTATGTCATCTCATGGCTGCTGCCATATGGGCACTGATAAAGGTCAGTGACTGATGGTCCCAGGGTGGTTGTGATGTAAAAACCAATTTGCTGCTTCTTTTATAACTTAAACATTACAACACGGTGGATTAGTGGGGGTCCAGAGGCAGGTTTAGGAAATTTTATTTGTTTGTGGGTGTTGTTGAGTGGGATTTTTAAGGGCTTTTGTTTGTTTGTTTGTTAAGAACTGAAGGTAATTAAAGGTTCAGAAAATCTCTGAATGTACTCATTTGTACATGGAGTTTTCCAGTTGAGCTTAACTAGCTGAGAGAGGACTTGGTAAGTTATTTTCCACTTTCCTCTGTAATGTGGCACAGGTTTACTTGATGATTTCTCTTTCCAGTTCCAGTTGAGCAACTCACGTTAGGCAGAATGCACAGAGATCCCTGGGAGTGAGCCAGCCTTGGGTCAGAGGGAATTGTCTCTCCTTCAAATCTTCTTCCTCATGTAACCCCATCCCAACCAGCACCATACCCGAGTCTGGGAAAGATTGCTCCCTTTGGTTGTAGCAGCAGGAACCCAGGGAAGATTTACTTTCAATGGTGCAGAAGGTGGCTGATGTTGCAAAAAGCTTCTTGCTTCTTCATTCCTATTTCCACTTCCAGAAGCGTTGAATTTGGGATGCACCTGAGGCTCTCCGGTCCCTATCCTTGTTGTGTGGAACAGCTTCATTTCCAAAAAAGGGGAAAGCTGTGATGAAGGGAAGCAGTTGGTGGGGGTGGAGGTGAGAATCCTTAAGGATGGGAACCTCATGAGGTTTAACAAGGCCGAGTGCTGGAGCTGCACCTGGGTCAGGGCAATCCCCAGGATCAATCCAGGCTGGGATGAGCAGCTGGAGCAGCCCTGGGAGAAGGACCTGGGAGTGCTGGGGGTGAGAGCTGGATCTGCCCCAGCCCTGAACCCCCCTGCCCTGGGCTGATCCCCAGCGTGGGCAGCAGGGGAGGGGGGATTCTGCCCCTCTGCCCCGCTCAGGTGAGACCCCACCTGCAGAGCTGCCCCAGCCCTGGGCTCCAACAGCACAAGGACCTGGAGCTGCTGCAGCCAGTSCAGAGRRRGCCACRGAGMTGCTSCCAGGGCTGGAGCCCCTCTGCTCTGCAGCCAGCCTGGGACAGCTGGGGGTGTTCACCTGCACAAGAGAAGGCTCCAGGGAGAGCTCAGAGCCCCTGGCAGGGCCTAAAGGGGCTCCAGGAGAGCTGCAGAGGGACTGAGGACAAGGCATGGAGGGACAGGACCCAGGGAATGGCTTCCCAGTGGCAGAGGGCAGGGACAGATGGGATATTGGGAAGGAATTTCTGGCTGTGAGGGTGGGGAGGCCCTGGCACAGGTTGCCCAAAGAAGCTGTGGCTGCCCCTGGATCCCTGGCAGTGTCCAAGGCCAGGTTGGACAGCACTTGGAACAACCTCATTTAGTGGGAGGTGTCGTTGTCCATGTCAGGGGATTGGACTGGATGACCTTTAAAGGTTCGTTCCAACCCAGACTGTTCTGTGATCCTAGGATTCCCAGGAGGAGAGGACCAGCTGGCTCCTCCTAGCATAAAATCCATCCGGAGTGGCAGCTCCAGTGTTTTGGCTGGTGGCCAAGGTATGTCCTCTGAATGCTGCTACAGGCTGGTTTACAGGCACAAAAATGCTTTTTGCCAGTGAACCAGGGGCATGATTTTATAGGGATTAAGCAGCCTCCACGCTTGCCCTGCTGCTGACCAGGGTGCTCTGCTCCCGCCCAGTCCCTCCTGTCGGTGGCCACCAGCAGGATGGATTACTTCAGCAGGTTGACATCTCAACTTAGAGTTGGATGTGTCTTTTAGGATTACAGAGCTTTTCACAGCCTAAGTGCCCATTATATTGCCTGGGTGCCTGGAAAGAAAAGATTTCCTTCCTGATAATGGTTTCCCTTCGTTATTTACGAAGGACGATGCACGGCAGCCGGCACAGGCACACGAGCCACTGTGTATGGATCAGCTTGTGGTTGTGATGCTTTTGTTTAGGATGTGGGCTGTGCTCTCTGCCTGCAGAGCTCTGCCTGCACGGGGAGTTTTGCACCCTGGCTGCTGCTTCCATGGGATCGTGGCTCATCCCTTGGGGTGCCAGAAGAGCTGGGCAAAAAACAGGTGTTGTGACCTGCCAGGTGCATCGCAGAGGGGCACACACAGGTGCATGGTGCATGTGTGCAAGCTCATCTGGCAGGAGAACATCCTTGGTTCATGTCTCCCAGCATGATCCCTGCAGCCATCACGTCCTGCCCAGCTGCTGGAGCGATGCTGTTTGCTCTCCAAGGAGAAGCAGTGCAGCTCCAAAGAGGAGAGCATGTGTGAAATGCTGTTTCTTCAGATATTCATAATAATTGTTCAATATCTTTACCTGGCAACATTTTCCATTTTTAAAGATGAAAAATAACAAGGGTGAGGTGTAACGTGGGCTCTTGTTCCATTAGCTTATAGCAGAAGCAGGGAAATGTGGAAATTGATTATGTCTGGCTTAAGTCACAGTTTATAGCATGAACCAGTGTAAAATAGGTTATAAATCTCAGGCTGTTCACAATTCAGAGGTTGTTGATTGGAGGCTTTTTATGACCTGTTTCAGATTTTATATCTAGAAATGCTGGTGCATTTGCATGTATTGAATTTGTATCAAAATCTGTGAGCCTTCCTTGCTGTTGTCGCTCCAGCCAGAGTGATGCTCCAGCAGTCTCCTTGCCCTGGCATCCCCTGCAGAGGAGCATCCCACCACAGGGTGAGCCCATAAACCCACCTCCACTCACCTGACATTCAGATAGTAGTTTTCTTAGCTGTGTGCTGTTTTTTCCTTTTCTATTTTGATAATATCTATCACAAGCCAAAGGTAATGTCTTCCCCCAGGCAAGGAAACCCATCTGGTGGAAAACCACTCCAACCTCATGCACAGATTTGACACACTAAAAGACTTTATGTTTCTAAAGGTGATGTGGCTTTTGGTTTTGTTTAAAAAGAAGAAAAGAAAAAAGATCCACTTTCCAACCACAAAGAGCTGTTTATTGCAGGGAAGCAAGCTACATAATAAATTATTGTCTGGGTGAGAATGGGGGATTTCTGGCTTTCTGGTTACTGCTCACCTTTCCTTGCTGAATCAAGCTGGCTGCTTTGGGTTGGATTCTGCAGCACCTGGCTGTCCCTCCCTTTTTTCTGCCCATTTATTTCTGTGTTTGTTTTAATGGCTCTGTTTCAATGCGCCATGGTGTTTGCCTGCTGTGTTCCGTGCCAGGCTCGTGAGTGGCACTGCAACGTGGCAGCTGGTGGGCTCCTGTCCTGTCACAGAGGCTTTTCTGCATCACCAGGTACCAGAAACCAGACCTGAGACGGGAGGCATCATGAAATAATTAAATGTTCAGCCAGCTGTGGATGCATCAGTATCTGAAAAGCCCAAGGCTGGCCCCCAGCAGTAAACACTCGATGTGGTTTTCGAAGGTGTTTACATTTTAATTAGAAAAGGGTCAGATCCGGGGTGTAACAATTTACGTTTCCGCTCTTGATGTTTGACATCTGGAAAGGTATTGGTTTTGGAGCAGCAAATCCAAGAAAGAGACCTGCTTTGTGGAGATGCAGCAGTACCTGGATACAGGGAGTCATGGTTCATCTGTATTGCTTTTATTTTCCATAGTAACTGTTCCTGCGAGTGGCTGGGTACGAGAGCTGCCTGCCAGCAATAAAGATAAACTGCTCGTATCGTTCTCCGAGATGCTCTCGCCGCTTGAGAGAGACACATTGCTAATTACTTGTTGTTGGAAATGGGCTGGATGAGGAGAGGGAAAATATTGCTACAGAAGGGCCTCATTAAAAGGAGGTGCTGGGAATCGAGCCGTGCTGATGGCCAGGAGTTCTAGCCCCAAACGCAGGCAGCCAAAGGTCCTTGTGCCTGTGCTGCTCTCAGAGTGTGAGCTGGTGCATGGTTGTTTGCAGAGTTGAAGCACACAGAGGGTTTCACCTGACCTGAAGGTGCTGATAAGAAGCAGATAAGAAGTAGAAGGGTTGTCCTGCACTATCTGCTCTGCCCTGGTCTGTGTGGTCAAAGCATCTCTCATGTCTGGGGGGTTTTGGAGCCTGGACAAGAGATGTGAAAGTTGGTGTTGGTTGCTCACGAGAGAGGATGTGATGTCTGAGACTGGGATGGGGCCTTTCCCTGTGTCTTCCTGGAGGTCAGTTTGGTTTGGTTTTACCATCATCACATTCAGGCACGGACAAATCTGGGCTGCTGAGCTGTTCCTCAGTTCATGTCCCGGGTGTCTCAGAGCAGAAGGGACCTGCTGGATCACAGTCTATTATAAACTCCCAAATGAGACATAACACAAGAGGGATGCTGGATGTCCTATCACAGAACATTCTGGAAGCAGGTGGCTGCATTGGTACGTGAAGAATTTGCACCGCAGCTGCCTTTTATAGAAGCATCTCTTGTTCCTAGAAAACTCTGGGATGATAAATCCCATGTGGCAAGACAAAGGCTTTCAGGGATCTGTCAGGATAGCTCTGTAGCCTGTCGCAGCCTACCTCTACAGCAGCTGGCCTGTGATGGCATTTCAATGAAGTAAATCTTGTATGCATAAAGGATGCTCTGCATTCCTTCTGACTTCACTTTGGAGTCACAGAGGAATGGAGGATTGGCCTGGGATTTTTTCAGTGTTTAACTGGAGGATAAGTAAGGAAGAGACATGGGTTTTCCAATTAAATGCCTTAAGTCATTTAAGCCTGAACAGCTGAGGCCATGTTGTTGGAAAGATGGGCTGGGCACTTGTCCTTTCTTGGGATTGGTGGTGGTTACACCTTTCAATAGTTGAATTTCTGTTCAGGTGTGAAGAAGCCAAATGCAGGAAGCAGTTCTGCCTGAACTCTGTATTTTAGAGTTCTTTCCCAGTGACCTTACCTAGGCATTGGCATTGGGTATTAGCACCTGGCTGTGCAGTTGTCAGGCAAATCCGCTTCCAACTTTCACCATTTTGGTGTGTGTGACAGTGTAGTGTTCCTGTTTCTCTTGCCTTTGGAAGCCACAAAGAAACTCTTCCATGTGTGCAAAAGCATTTTAGGCTCTTAGCATCCATCCAACAGAAGCAAAACACTGGGAAAAGCAACCTCTTCGTTTTCTTTCCTTTGCTGATGCTCAGTCACGTTGGACCTCGTGTTAGGAGCAAGGTGTGCTGTTGTTGTCTTAACAGCAGGTCAGGATGTGGGTTTGTCTGGATGAATTTGAGCAAAAACTTGCTTGCACTTGGGTCACCCCAGCCCCCTAAAGCTCCAGGCTTGGGCAGAGGGGCTGGAAAGCTGGAGAAAGGCCCTGGGGATGCTGGTGCTTCGGTCCTTGGGACAGCTCTGGGCCCCTCAGGACAAGAGAGACATGGAGGGGCTGGAGCGTGTCCAGGACAGGGAACGGAGCTGGGAAGGGGCTGGAGCCCCAGGAGCGGCTGAGGGAGCTGGGAAAGGGGCTCAGGCTGGAGAAAAGGAGGCTCAGGGGGAACCTTGTGGCTCTGCACAACTCCCTGACAGGAGGGGGCAGCCGGGGGGGTCGGGCTCTGCTCGCAGGGAACAGGGACAGGAGGAGAGGGAACGGCCTCATACAAAGTTGAGGTTGGGTATTGGGGAAAATTCCTCCATGGAAATTGCTGTCCATCCCTGGCAGAGCTGCCCAGGGCAGTGTTGGAGTCCCCGTCCCTGGAGGGATTTCAAAACTGTGTGGCTGTGGCACTTGGGGGCGTGGGTCAGTGGTGGCCTTGGCAGTGCTGGGGGAATGGTTGGACTCGATAGTCTTGGAGGGCTTTTCCAACCTAAACAATTCCATGATTCAATGATACTGTCAGAATTGTTTTAGGAAGATCTCTTTATGGGTAGCAGTTTTGCTGTAATGTTTCTGTGCCAGCATGTTTTTGCCCAGAAGCCCCAGCTCCTCGCCTCAGGGAATGGTGTTTGTGTGGGGGGCTGGAATCCCTTGGCATGGCTGGGACACAGGTGGGTCTCACCCCACGGGAAGAGCTGTGTGAAGTTGCCCTGCTGTGCTGTTTCAGCACTGCCAGGCTGCTGCAGTCCAGGTCTTGGAGAGCTTTTGGTGTGGAGGGGAATGGCTGCAGCCTCCTCCCAGGGGGAGGACGTGGGTGTGGGGTCCTCTCACCCAGCCTGCAGTGAGCTGATGGAAACACAGCACTGTTCTGTGTGTCTGTGGTCTTCTCATCACGGACTCACCGTTTCTTAAATCATTCTGATTGCAAGTTCTGCTCTCCTCTTGCCTCCCAACCCAAAGTGGGTTCCTTCTCCATTGCTGTTCTTCACCTATCAAACTCACCACTTGTTTCCACAAGTTCAACAAGCCTGGAGCACCTTTGGGAGAAAGGGAATGAGCCTACAAGTGCCATAAAAAATGCTTGTTCTTACTATTTGCTGGTGAATGGTAAAACTATATAATTGCCATAAAAACTGTATAGTCTTGCTAGAGCAAGAACCCCCTTTAGATCACCCTTAATAACAGCTATTAGTAATAATTATACATTACAGTAATGCTGATAATTACTAAGTTAAAGTAAGCCATTTGCACTTCTATTGACTTTTTCTGCCAATGATTCCTTCTTTAATGGTCATAGTAATGAGCACAGCATGGGCTCTGTAAAATCATAGAATTCTACAGTGATTTAAGTTGGAAGGGGCCTTCAAGGTCCTCTAGCTCTAACCCCCTGCCATGGGCAGGAACACCTTTCACTGCACCAGGTTGCTCCAAGGCCCATCCATCCTGGCCTTGAACACTTCCAGGGATAGGAAAGATGTGGAAGGTAATTTTCAAACTCCCAAAACTTACGGACTTTGTGCTTTGACAAAGTAGAGGGAAGGGAAGGGGAAAGCAGAAAAAAAAATGCAAATTTGAGGTTGATCTCTCTTAATTATGATTAAAGAATGTACCTGGGGTCTGGGAATCCTTTGTGGTAGGTGCTGAGCCAGCACAGAGCCAAGGGATCATCGCTTCATGAAGAGCTCTCACGAACATTTGTTTGCTCAGGGTGGGAAGGTGCCAAATGCTTTGATGCTCAAGTGTGGGTTTGGGCTCTTCTTTGAAAACCTCTTTTTTGTACGTGTTTTGAGGGCGAGGTGACATGGGAAACCAGCTCCAGGCACAGATCACCAGGAGGAGCAGGAGTTTTCTTCCTGTTGAGTGATGGTTTCCTTTAGAGAGAGGTGAAGGTACCACAAGATGATTTTGTTTCAGAGTTTCCCACGAGAGATCCACAAATATCTCAAATATGTGGTTTGTGTTTGTTTCCTGGGCCTGGTGACTTCTGACAGACGTGTTTCCTTTCAGTTTGCCATCTCTCCTGTTGCTACTTGACAAAACGCTGGTTGGACAACCTGGTGAGCACCCCAAAAGTGGAGACATGTGTTAGTTCTTCCTCTACTTCATGTTTTATCATGGGTGTTCAACGCAGAGCATCCCCAGGGCAGTGCCCTGGGCTTGATTTCCTCCAGTGACACCCTCAAAAAACCCTAAAATAGGCAAAAAACTTTGGGCTTTGTAATGTGTGGCCCAATGGGATGGAGGATAATCTCTGACCGTGCTCACTCCATCCCGAGTGGTGCCACCTGTATCATTTGCCCCCTGCCTCGTGCCATCTCCCCTCCAGGACTCATGGGAGCCTCCTATGCTCCCAACTCTTTCTTTAGCACCTTCTGTTTAATAATTGGTGCTTTCCATTTAGTAATTGGCACTAATTAGTGAAAGGGGGAGAAGCATGCCCTCCTCCAGGGCTCCACACTCTCTGGGACTCCTTCTTTTTTCTTTCTTGACTTTTTTCTTTTTTCTTTGTCCTTTTTAATATGCCACATGATTTTTGTTCAGGAGCTAATGTGTGATATTGATCTACATAATGAGCCTTTTTGACAGTCTGGGCACATTTGGGAATAACTCCTCGAGCAGATGAAATCCTTTAGGCCAGAACTGCTCATTCTCGGCAGCTTCCAAATGAAGCCACAATTGTTCAGAAGTGACAGAGGAGAAAATAGTTCAGGAGCTGGAAATTACATGAGCTGGGAACAGATATTTTTTTTCCCCCCCTTCCCTTCCGGATGGCATGTGACTCACTCCGAATTTGCTTAGCAATTTTATGCTTGTCTCGAAGCAGACTGTAAATATCCATTCCTGGTGAAGGAGAGCGTGAGGGATGAAGTTGTTGTGCCCTGCAATGTGCTGGGAGCTCCCGTGTCTTCTCCCCCCCAGCTGCAGGGAAGGAGGAATAGGGGTCTTACCACAAGACACTGGTCCAAGGCCTAGTTCTTTCCAAAAATAGAATTATAAAATATCCTGAGTTGGAAAGGACCTGCAAGGATCAGAGTCCAGCTCCTGGCCCTGCACAGACACCCCAACAACCCCACCCTGGGCATCCCTGGCAGCGCTGTCCAAACGCTCCTGGAGCTCTGGCAGCCTCGGGGCCGTGCCCATTCCCTGGGGAGCCTGGGCAGTGCCCAGCACCCTCTGGGGGAACAACCTTTCCCTGATCTCCAACCTGAACCTCCCTGACACAGCTCCAGCCGCTCCCTGGGTCCTGTCCTGGTCACAGGGAGCAGAGATGAGTGCCACGCCCAGCACAGTTCCAGGAGCTGGTGGTTTCTTTTCTTCACGGTGTTACTGACATTGAGCTCTGGAGAAACAGGAAGGAGAAGAGCATTGTAAATCCCCTACATCTTCTGTAGAGCCAATTTTCTGCTGTGAGAAGTTTTAAAAGTGAATTCTGTTCTGATCTCTGTTTTGCCTCCTCACTGGGCCGTTTACAGTCGCACCATTGGCTCGGCATTATTTACTGCCACTGCCCTAGAGAAGCTTCTCAGTTATCATCCTCTTCCTCACCCTTGTCCGTTACCCCCAGCTTCTCACCCATATCCAGCACAACTAGTACTTTGGATTTATTAAATTAAGCCTTTTAGTGTGGGTTTTTTTTCTTCTTGTGCATATGTCTGGAGGTTTTCAGTAGTTTGGTTTTTAAGCAGGAGGATAGGAAATATGTCTGTTGTCCTTAAATGCAGGAATATTACAGAAATGGAACATTTTCTGCATGCCTGGAAACCTTAAATGCAACCCCCTAGGATTATTATAAATATTATTGGAAGTGCAGACGTACAGCAAAAAATATCCTGCCTGTGGTAACCAATAGGCTTTGTCTGCTGGGTTTTTTAATCTTTTTTATAATTACTGGGAAGTAATTCCTTGCTGTCTTTTTTTTGTCCCGCTTTCTCAGGCCCCCTGTGTTCCCGGCGTGTCCCCTGAAGGGATGGAGAGCTCCTCGGTGGCGTCGGCCTCCTCGGAGGCGGGGAGCAGCCGCTCCCAGGAGATCGAGGAGCTGGAGCGCTTCATCGACAGCTACGTCCTGGAGTACCAGGTCCAGGGGCTGCTCACAGACAAAACCGAGGGAGATGGCGAGAGCGAGAAGACACAATCCCACGTCTCACAGGTGGGTGAAAGGCTCACTGGAGAGTGGGAGAGGGGCTGGGGCATGCTGGTGGCTCGTAGGCTGGGTTGAGGATGCGTGTCCCCAGCTGAAGTAGCTTCTCCAGGGTTTGGATGTGAAGCAGGATGTGATAGAACGCTGGGTTTGGGGCAGGTCGCTTGCTCGGGGATGTGTTTGAGGTCTCCAGCTGGCTGGTAGCAGTCTCCTGATGCTGGGTTTGGTTTTTTATGGCCTCAAGGCACATCACTGAAAGTGTTCCAGGCCAGGTTGGACGGGGCTTGGAGCAACCTGGTCTAGTGGAAGGTGTCCCTGCCCTTGGCAGGGGGTGGAATGAGATGGGCTTTAAGGTCCTTCTAACCCAAACCATTCCATGATTTTGTATATGAAGGATCCCGTCTTTATCTGGTATCAGCAGTGTTTGATCTGGTCTGTCTGAGCTCTGCAGGTTTGCTGGAGCTGAGGATCTGACCCAGAGCTCTAGTCCTGTTTCACACCACCTCAATGTAAAGAAATTACCAAACAAAGGAACCTTTTTTAAGAACATGTTTTGGTGAAGCATTCTTTTACAATTTGAGGATCAAAGCCCTTAGAAGCAGGAGAAAATAAATTTTAAAATCTAGTGATCCAAAGTGTATTTTTTAACCTGAGGCTGGAAGATGTCTGTGTTTGAAGTGATGCTTTGGAGGGGCTTCAGGTCAAACAGACAAGTTCTACTTATTAATGTGTCAAGTTCAGAAGTAGTATTGAATTAGAAATAAATTAATAGACAAAGTTTTACAACCTCTTCCAGCCTGTCCACTGCTCTGCCAAGAAGCCTGGGCTCCCTCTGCATCTTAAGGACAAAAATTTCTAATTCTCTAAAAACCATGTACAGTTTTTGCATTAAAATCCTTGATTGCAGCAACCAAATCCATCTTCCAGTTGTGGAAATGGCATTTTAACTTTCCTTCCTGGCCTGCCCTGGAAAAAAGGAGTTGCTGGGTTTCTAATGTCAGTTCTGAGATTATTCTCTTTCAAGGTGGCTGGGTTTCATTTTAAAAGAAAAATTCCTAATAATGAAAGATCTGAACATTGAACCTTTTAATTAAACCACTTTCAGAGGTCCCTCAAATGAAGCAGCTGAATGTGGTTGTACTCCAGACCATTGATGCAGAAGTTTAATTAGGATTTATTGTGAAACTCCATCAAAATGCAGCATTTTGTATTTCTAGGGCTGTGTAGTGGACAAAAAGTGAGGATGGGCTTTCACTTAAGTCACTTGCATTTGTCAAGCCATGTTTTAATGGATGCACTAAGAAGGAATTATCTTTTGTCTCACAAAGGTTTTCATTTTTCCACCTATAAGAAATAATCAAGAGTTTTTATTTCTGATTTTCTCTTCCTGATCAGTTCTTAGCAAAGCAAGGAATAAACAGGCACATATCCTGCAGCTGGCTGGAGTAACCCTGGTGGAAGCCAGCCTGATGGAAGGTGGCACGTTCCCTCTTAATGAGAGCTAGAGGGAGAAAGATGGATTTAGGGGAAAGGCACTCAGCTGAGACCAAGGAAATTGTTTTTAACTGCAGGGTTCTGCCAGCAACTAAATCTCTAATGTTGGGCAAGTTACTTAATCTCCCTGCAGTTTGTTTCCTTATGGCTGTGATAATGTTTTCCCTGCCTGAGAGTGGATAAATCCATTCACCCGTGTGCGTGTGAGTTGCTCAGATGGTACCACATCCGTGGACAACTGCTCTCCTTGCTGGGGGAAGGAAGGAAAGGCACATCCTCCATGCTGCTCTCAGGGGAGCTGAATCCATCAGCACTTCAGAGAATCCCAAAATGTGGATCTTCCTGTGATGGGACTGTCCTCGACCTTGCTCCCACCAGGAAAAAAGAGGAAAGTCAGAGGGAAAACCACAATTTTATTTTGCTGTGGACGTAATAATGAGTGAGCTTGCACCTTGAGAGACCTTTCCAGGCATGTGGTTGCACTCAAAATTGTTAAAGGAGATGGAGACAGGTCTGGTAAAAGGCTCTCAAGAGTGATGGCATCATGAGCCTGTCCAGGTGGGTCAGCAGAGGTGGCAGGAGAGAGAGTCATCACTCTCTTTAATGAGGGCAGCTCTTTAATGAGGGGAGACTGCAATCCCCACATCTATGAGCTAGAATGGGCTCTCTGATGAGAGCAGGGATCATGGGCAGTTGTAGTGATGACTCTTATTTTGTGGCCTCATCCACACCTGTCAGGGAGCTCTCAGGTGGTTGTTTGTATGAAAAACAATGAAAATGGCTTTTCGTCTTCTTGGCACGTCATCCTTGATGATGATACCAAGCATTGAGTGTCTCTGGAGCAGCCAAGTGCTTCCAGCATGAAAGACCTCAGAAAAAGGACTGGTCAGTCCTCACTTTGTTGAAGGAGTGACAAAATGACTTTAGGATTACACAGCATCTCTCATGTTTGTCTAGTGAAAATTGCTTTTTTTTTTTCCCACCAGTATGATGCAGCCCTTCATTTCTT
>RAHM01000508.1:261171-286156 GCA_003713295.1 Parotia lawesii | reverse complement strand
CTCTCCCCTCTCCCATCTCTCTGTCCCCTCTCCTGTCCATCTCTCCCCTCTCCCATCTCTCTGTCCCCTCTCCTGTCCATCTCTCCCCTCTCCCATCTCTCTGCCCCTTCTCCTGTCCATCTGTCCCCTCTCCCGTCCGTCTGTCCCCTCTCCTGTCCATCTCTCCCCTCTCCCATCTCTCTGCCCCTTCTCCTGTCCATCTGTCCCCTCTCCCGTCCGTCTGTCCCATTTTCCACCTCTCTCTCCTCAATCCCAGTGGTCTCTCAGGACCTGCAGCGCAGAGAGGACGGGAGGCTCAGGAGCCGCGGGGGTGGCAGGTCCAGCCTCTCCGTGGTTCCGGGGCCAGTGGGTGTCAGCCCAGGTGGGTGTCACCCCTTTGCCACAGGGATGACACTCTCGCAGGGGACACCCGGCCGTGGCTTGGTCCCGGCTTGCCAGGCTCCAAGTGAAGCAGGAAGACCCCACTGGCCCTGCACACTCCTGCAGCATTCCCGAGGGAATGGCTGCTCCTGAATTCTTGCAGCGGCACCAGGCTGGACGGGTTCGGCAGCATCTTCGCTGTGAGGACGCAGCTGTGCTGGGATCAGAGCTCTCACTTGGGACAATAAGAGGATGTTCGGGTCAACCGCATTTCCCTGAAATTTATAATTTTGTCACCTACTTGGAAGCCCCGATGACTCCCGGCAGAGTGAGGGTGGCCGGCAAGTGACCACACCCCGTGGCTTTCCCGCTGGAGCTGAGTCTGGGACAGAGTCACCGGCACCTGTCTGTGCCCCAGACCAGGCTCTGGGACAGGGAACAGCCGCCACATGTGGTGACTCTTGTTTGTGGCTGGMATTTACCCTGGGATGTGAGGGGATCGCCTGGGTGGACACAGCATCTTTTAAGGGTTGCTGTGGGGGGTCACCATGGGAGTAAAAATTGGGTTAGAAGCCCCCAGAAGGATTTTTTTGAGCCCCACACGAGGGCTCTGTGTTTCAGGCTGCCCAGGTCAGTGCTCTCCTTTTCCCTGCAGCCACCAGGATGGCCGAGGTGACCAGTGTCCCCACGGAGACACACACTGTCCCCAGCGAGTACGGGGAGTACCACAACTGGTCCGAGCTGTTCCACCTCCTGAACCACACCTACACCTACTGCGAGTTCAGCCTGGACGAGAACGTCAAGCGAGTGATTCTCTTCATCCTCTACCTGGTCATCTTCGTGGTGGGCTTGGTGGAGAACCTCCTCGTCATCTGGGTCAACTGGCAGACACGGGGCAACAAGAGCTTGGTCAACCTGTACATCATCAACATGGCCATCGCTGACCTCGGGGTGCTGCTCTCGCTGCCCATCTGGATGCTGGAGGTGATGCTGGATTACACCTGGCTCTGGGGCAGCTTCCTCTGCCGCTTCACCCACTACTTCTACTTCGCCAACATGTACGCCAGCATCTTCTTCCTCACCTGCCTGAGCGTGGATCGCTACGTGACCCTGACCAGCTCCTCCCTCTTCTGGCGCCGGCACCAGCACCGCGCGCGCCGCGTGGTCTGCGCCTGCAGCTGGGTGCTGGCCGCCGCCATCCCCTTCCTGGAGGTGGCTCACATGCAGCTGGTCAACACCGGGGAGCCCATCTGCATCTTCATGGCCCCCTTCGAGACCTACGACGAGTGGGCGCTGGCGGTCAGCCTGGCCACCACCACCATCGGCTTCCTCATCCCCTTCCCCRTCATCGCCGTGTTCAACGTGCTGACGGCGCGGTTCATCCGGCGCACCAAGCCCGAGAGCCGCAAGCACTGCCTGCTCATCTACGCCTACATCGGGGTGTTCCTGGTCAGCTGGCTGCCCTTCCACGTCGTGCTGACGCTGCTCACCCTCGAGGGCAACCACATCGTCCTGCACTGCACCTTCGCCCACCTCCTCTACTTCTTCTACGACATCATAGACTGCTGCACCCTGCTCCACTGCGTCATCAACCCCATCCTCTACAACTTCCTCAGCAAGAACTTCCGCAGCAAACTCATCTCCGCCGTGGTCAAGTACATCCCGAAGGACCACGGTGGCCAGAAGGGCGCCGGCAACTCCTCCTCCAGCACGCAGCACTCCATAGTCATCGCAAAGGACAACAGCCCTCCCAACTAAGGGGGGTCGGACTCTCCCGGCCTCCCTCGTGGTGGCTCCCTGGGGACAGTGGGATTGGTTTTCCTGGTGCTGAGGAGACAATTTGCTTGGACACAGCTCTTCTCGGCCGGGCACCTCCCGTGGCAGGATGAGGTGCCAGGTTTGAGGAGAGTTGGGAGCTACGGACATCTTGCCTCTGGAGCGCTGCTGCGTCCAACCTAAAGAAAGGATAAGAGGAAAAGATATTCCCTGTTTTACAAACGAAACCCTTGCAATAATAAAGCCACTCAGTTACTCCACTCGGTGTCTGACGCAACCCAGCCCCCGAGAGCTGATCCCCATCCTGCCCCAAGCTGTGGGGTTGGGGTGCACGATCTGCACCCCATCATGGGTGTTCCTGCACCCCCAAACTGTCCCTGACCCCCAGCCCCGGGCACGGCACTGCCTGGTGAGTGCCATCCCAAGTGGGAGAGAAGGAATCATCCCTTTGGAACACAAACCTCCCCTCACCRTGCCCAGCAACGTCCAGAGCCTGATTTTTGAGAGATGAAGGCAAGGCAGCCCAAGGGGCTGAGCAGGGCATGGACTTGAGGGGAGGAACAATTTGGACTCGAGATCAGCAACCCCTTCAGGGCAATTTTGCAAACCCAGTGGTAAATTAGCGATGGTTAAACTGGGTTTCACCGGGCAGGGCTGCTCCAGACTGACTTTGGGTCCCCCATCCCGTTAACTCCAGCCTCCTCTGGAGCATCCCCTGGCAGGTTTTTATGGTCATTGGGTGCATTTCTCAACTTTGCCGGGCTCCAACAGCCCTTTTCCTTCCACTAAAATCCCTGCGGGAGCTTGGGCACATGCAGAAAACCTCGGAGCTGCAGCGCGGGCTGGGCTTGTGCCGTGCAAGGAACTGGAGTATCCGGAGAAAGTTCATCCTTGTCCGGATCCTGATCTCAGTCACGTGCTGCRGGTCGAGCCCTCGGTGGGGGAAGGTGACAGAGCGACAGGCGCCGGAGCCCATAAATCTACCAAAGGCCTTGAGCTGCTCGAGGAACACGCCGTGAAAAAAGCAAAGCATAAGCAGTTCTGGGGACAGGATGCTGGAGCAGGGGGTGGGAGCAGGATGTCCCGGGAGAAGCCCCTGACCAGGGGTTAAGGCGGATACGGGGTTATCGCGGGACTGGCTGGGAAAGCTCTGCCAGTTCCAGGGGTCCTGCAATGGGGTAAAACCCTAAATACCTCAGGGCTCCTTCTGCAGGACGTTCCCCTGTATSCCGGGGCACGAGCACTGAGGGAACAATCCAAATCTTGCACAGAAACCCTGGGAAGGCAGCAGCCCCCTCCTCAGAATTCCCTGTTCAGGGCAGCAGCTCGGGCCGGTCCCCTGCCTTAACTCTGCTCCTCACACCTGTGAGTGCAGAGCCCCAGGAGCTGTGAGACCCCTGGGGCTGTGAGACCCCCGGGCTGAGATCTGCACCCACAGGACCCCACCACCTTCATCCCCTGATCCTGAATCCCCCCTGAGCTTCCCTTTGCCAATTCCCTCCCATTCCCAATGAAGAAATGGATGATAAATACACAACCAACCACTTGCTGTGTGWCATCACCGGGGCAAAAATATATTCAAGATACTTAAACGTGTAAAATTTGGTATTTCACCCAATAAACTTAATTTTTAACTGTCTGAATTTCTCTGCAGTTTTGTCCACAGACCTCAGGGCCAGAGTGGCCTCAAATAACCTGACACCCACGTGGTGACCTGGGCTGGGGCACCCTGTTCCCGTGTTCTGCCACCCTCCATGGGAAGTTCTTCCTTGTATTGAGGTGAAAGTTCTYGTGGTTTCATTTCTGGCCATTGCTCCTTGTCCTGCCACGCCACTGAAGAGTCCGGCACCGTCCTCTTGGCACCCACCTTTGAGGTTTTGTTCCGGACTGACGAGATCCCCTCTCAAATGGGATATTTATAGGGGTATATTTGGGATATTTATATGGATATCTGAGATATTTTTATGGATTAACAGAATCCCCTCTCAGTCTTCTCTTCTCCAGACTAATCAAGCCCAGCTCCCACAGTCTCTCCTCATCACCGAGATGCTCCACACCCCTCAACACCTTCGTAGCCTCTGCTGGGCCCGCTCCAGTAAATCCTTGTCTTTCCTGAACTCAGTTCCCAGCCCGTGAAGCTCCAGTTCCTGGTGAATACGGCGCCGGCAGCACGGAAAAGGCTCATCCAGGCACACAAACCGCGGGATTCCCCAGTGGGTGGGCTCTGCTCCCACCCTGCTGCTGCCCCCCGTTCCTGAATCCCGCAGGAACGTCCCGACCCGTTCCCGAATCCCGCAGGAATGTCCCGACCTGTTCCCCCATGCCGCTCCCAGTCCTGGAGTCAGGCCACAAATCCTGCTGAGCGCAGCACGGGAGCAGGATACCGGGATGGCCTCGCCTGCTTCCCGGGCATTCCCGAGGAGACCGGAATGCCAGGATCCACACCGGGAGGAACGTGTTTTATACAGAAGCAGCTACTGACGCCGTTTCGGGTTTTGCCTTTTTTCTTTCACGTGTTCTCCGTATTCTTTTATTTTTTTCATGTATTTGCAGCTCTGTAGCCTATTGGATTAGTGGCCAGTTTTCCCAGCGATTTTCCATGGCTTTTCCCTAGGCAAAAAAGACAAAATAAATCCCAGAGCTCCAAGCCCCAGGGAGCACAAGGCCCTTATCCTATCTTGGTTCTTCCTGGCTACCAAGGTTGAGAACAACCCTTGGAGATACATTTCATGGACAAAGTACAGCCAGCGCCGAGGTGGGGGGGATCCAGACTTGACGTGGTGGGGGGGGGAATTCCATCACCACTTGTCCTCCTAATTGGTGCTTTTTTTAATCAATTATGCTAATTTGCTAAACCCATAAAAACTGTATCCAYGCCRTGTGGGTGGGCTTTTGTGGACATTCCCATYGCTGCCCCTGAAGGCCTTCAATAAAGATCCACTTTTAYATTACCTCCCATATATTCACATTATCTCGAGTTTCATTTCTAGGTTACAACATTACAAGAGGTCAATGTTTTCCGTTTTATTATTCTAAATAAAAACCACACTTTGTGCTGAACAATGGAGTAGAAAAGAACCCGATGTACAACGATTTTAGACATCTACGATTTGGGGGGGGGGGGAAGTTTACAAAATATACAAAACTTTACAGCAAATAGATAGTAAACACTTAAATAGCAGGAGGTCAGTACCTACGATTAACTTAACGAAAAGGTTAGACAGCAAATTCAACTCYTGTTCTTTCTTCTTCTGCTCAATTACTCTGATGAGAGACCTGGATCTGTTGAGAATGGGGAAAGTGAATTTTGAGTTGGGGATGGGAGTGAGCCCGGGCTCGGAGCAGSGCCCTCGGAGGCTCCGTGACCTGGATGCTGCCAGAATTTCCCCTCTGCAACTCCCTCTCCTACCCCAGGATCCCAGAGCACTTCGCAAACACCTCAGGCTGCCCCAGGGGAGGTAGGTCGGTGTCCCCACGGTCACCAAGGGCAGCGGGGACAGGAGGGAGCCAGGTTTGCCCATGGTGGTGGTGGAGAAGGAACGAAATCCGGCACGGAGCGACTGCTCTGGGTCTCCCAACACAGAACTGGAGCTCCCAGTCAGGCTGGCCAGACATGGGGACGGGGGTGACATCCCTGCCAACCCCTGAAGGCTTGGGGACACCCAGGACCCTCCTGGGGGGAGCACTCAGGTCTCTGACCCCTCTGGGAATCACCTCCCAGGAGGAGCAGCCGCAGGTCCAGACCCATCCCTGCAGCCCCTCCACTGCTGATTTCGGGATGTTCCATGTGGGAATGATCTGTTTCAAGCCAGGCAAACAGAAATTCCCTGGATCAGAGCCRGCAGCAAGGGGGGGGGCCCTGCTTCCCCCGCCAGGGCCAGGAGYGAGGCCTGGCTGTGCCCGGTGGTGTTTCGGTGTAAAAGCTTCTCTTTTTGGTTTATGTGCACAAAAGGCTTTTGCTTTACAGCTTAGCGAGATCCGGGGCTGCAGACCCTCCCTGAAGCTCACCACAGCTTCTGGAACATTCCAGGAGGGTCTCAAGGCTCTCCCAGCCTTGTCTGTCCCTCACATCCTTCATGGCCACCTCCAGAGCAGCACAGGTCGTGTCCATCCCTGTCCCTGTCCCTGTCCCCAGCCGGGCACAGCCCTGAGTTCCACGCTCGAGGGGACCCTGCACGAGTGGAGGGTGGGACTGGCTGACCCGCCGTGGTCCCTTCCAGCCTCATCCATCCCAAGATTCCAAGACAGAAACCCCGGAACCCAGAGAGCAGCTCAGAGGAGCCCGCAGCGAAGCGCCCTCGGCTCCCACACTGCCCAGAGCACCACGCCATTCCCAAAATTACCCTTTCTCTTGTAAAACCTAACGCAGCTCAACACAGCTCCGCAGCGATCCCAGGACCACGGGACCGGAGTTCAGAGCTCAGAGCTGCAGCAGCCAGGCCAACCCAGAGCTGACCTCGGCTCCGGTGCCTCCCCTCCTCCAAATTCAGGCTCCAGGCACCCTCCCCGCTCCCGGAGGTAGGTCGGTACCACGGGAGGTACCACCCTCATTTTACAGATGAGGAAACTGAGGCAAAGAGGTGAAGTGACTTGCCCAAGGCCACGGCGGAGCCGGGGGAGAGACCCCCGGGCGCTCTGAGCTCTCCAAGTCCAGCCCCCAGCACAGGATGCCCCTTCCTGGGTGTCCCTTCCTGGGTGTCCCTTCACAGGGAGAGGGCAGCGGGGTGAGTTTCCAGGGTTTGCAAATCACTAGTTTAGTTTAGGTTTAGTTTAGTTTAGTTTAGTAACAGCAAAACTTGACAGAAGCGCAGGAGCCGATCCACGACCACCGAGGCTGGAGAGCCCCGAGCGCTTCCTGTTTGTGAGGTAGAATGAGTTACCCGAGGGCAGTCCCAGCTTGGAAATGTCTGTTCCCCCCCACCTCTGCCCCACAGCAGCAGAACACGGGGAGAAGCTAATCCATGCCCTTCCCAGTATTAACGCTCTTGGCACCAAATGACCTCGCCAGGGTGGCCAGGACAGACCGCCAGGAGTGCCCGGCACACGGCCAGGAGAGCCCCCCACGCTGAGGTGGACGTGACACGGGGCTGGGAGAGCCCCCCACGCTGAGGTGGATGTGACACAGGGCTGGGAGAGCTCCCTGTGCCCAGGAGAGCTCCCTGTGCCAAGGAGAGCCTGACACGTGTCCAGGAGAGCTCCTCACGCCCAGAAGAACCTCCTGCAGCAAGGGGCACCCGAAACGTAGAGGGGGAGAGCCACCCAAGCCCAGAAGAGCCCCTCCATGCCCAGGAGAGCCCCTCCGTGCCCAGGAGAGCCCCTAGAAGTGCCCGGCACGTGGCCGGAGAGGCCAAGCCATCGCTGTGGCTCCCACTCCACGAACAAACTCACATCGCTCCAACCACACACGTCTGCCACCGGAACACGTCCGGGATGTGGCGATCCAGGGCCTGGGAGGGAGGATCCCTTTGGCAGGAGAAGGGTCCTCCAAGGTACCTTCCAGGGAGTTAAGGCAACAGCTTCATCCAGACTCGTCTGCCCCGGGGCACAGCGTGAGGCTGGGGCAGAGCGGAGCCAGGAGACTCCTGGCTCTCTGTGGCCACCACAAATCGTCTCCCAGGGAGCACGGACCTGCTTCCCCTCCCTCTCCAGTCCGACGGGAGATCCCTGTGCTCGCGCAGCCGCCTCCGCCCGGGCTCTGCGGGGAGGTCGTGTGGCTCCTTCATCTCCTCCTCCGGGTCTCAGGGCGTGAGCGAGTCCCAGCCACGGCAGAGAAAACTCAGCCTGGGAACCTGCGAATCGCCCGCTCCTGGTTCCCTGCYGGGATCCCTCCTTGTTTACACACTCAGGTGCTTCCTGCTCCTCTCCCCAGCAACGCAGACGTGGCCGATCCCAGAGCACACTTTGCCCGTCTCCTGGCAGTAGCAGCAGAACACCAGGGATGCCCAGAATGTCTTTTTTTTTTTTTTTTCCTTTTTTCTTTCTCTTTCGTTCCTTTCCTTCGAGTCCAGCACCTGCTGTGGCTCCATCCCTCTCCACTGAGGTCAGGTGTGAAAATCTTAGCAGCATCAGTTTGTGGACAAGCTCAGGGTTAGCCTGGTCAAGTGGGCTAAAAGGTTAAAAAAAAAATAGAATCTAGACTCAAAAACTAGTGAGAAATGCTAAAAGCACAGAACTCGATGGCCTCTAACAGGACCAGAGGTAAGTAAACACGACAGACTCCTTGAAACAGTGATGTACCTCACGTGCTGTTAATTTGTACAACGCCACCACTCTAAAAAGCCCTAGGAAGGCCCAAAAAAATAAAAAATTAAACCGAAAAAAAAAAAGAAAGAAAGAAAGAATTCCATCCATGATGTCTGACCATTAAATAAAACAAAACGACATCTTTTTGTTTTTCTTTCTCCGCAGCTTCCATCGCTAACACTCGCTCCTCCTCGCCGGCCCTGCCCTGCCCCATCAGCTATCCGTGTTTTTCTCGGCCTCTTTGGAATGGATGATGTACATGAAAGTCTGTTCGATGGTGAAGTCCGGCGGGAGGCTGCCCTTGTGCACCCCTATGTGCTTGCTCATGAGGTTGAGCGTGGAGCTGTAGTGGCCGCACACGGTGCAGCGGTACATGAGGGCYCCCGAGTGCGTCCGCAGGTGGCACTTGATGGTGGAGCGCCCGCGGAAGAACTTGTGGCACACCTTGCACTGGTACGGCTTCTCCCCGGTGTGGATGCGCCGGTGGTAGTTGAACTCGCTGGTGTGGGCGAACCTCTTGCCGCACACCTTGCAGCTGTACTTGCTGTTCCCCGGCTGGCTCTGCAGCGCCAGCTCTTCGCTCAGGAACTCCTCGGGCAGCTTCCTCTTGGGCAGCCCCTGCGGCTGCAGGCGCTCCCCGAACCCCGCCCGGATGTCCAGGCTGCCCCCGCACTTGTGCTGGCTGACGTGGTACCGATAGGCCGCTTCCAGCTTGAAGCTCTGGCTGCAGAAGTGGCACTGGAAAAGAGCCTCCTCCACGTGCTGGTGCACGGCCAGGTGCTTCTCCAGGAGCTGCCGGTCCACGAAGCTGCTGGCGCACACGGAGCAGGAGAAGACGGAGATGCCCAGGTGGGACAGGGCGTGCCACAGCAGGCTGCAGAGGCTCAGGTGCCGCTGGTCGCACACGCCGCACGTCTGGCTCTTCAGGTTCACGTGCTCCAGCAGGTGGTTCCGGACCGTGTGGAAATCTTTGGCCAAGGGCTTCCCGCAGGCAGCGCAGGCCAGCTCGGGGCTGGGCCCTCCCCCAAACACGGCCGCCTTCCCCGGCAGGGGGTCACTGGGGTGGACGATGACGTTGTTGTCGAAGACCCCGTCCCGCCGGTGCAGCGTCAGCTGCCACTGCGTGAAGAACTTGGTCTCGCACATGTCGCAGGAGAAGAGGAAGATGCCGATGTGGGACAGCACGTGAGTGACCCTGGAGTTGCGGTCCTGGAAGTGGGTCTCGCAGACTTTGCAGTTCCCGGTGAGCAGGTCCACGTGGTCCCTGGCGTGCTGGCGGATCAGCTGGATGTTGGGCTCCAGCACCTTCTTGCACACCTGGCAGGGCATGGCCTTGCTGTCCCGGCCGTCGCTCTCGAAGGCCAGCTCCTCCTCGCTGTCGTCGCTCAGCTCAATCACTTCCTCGGACGGGACCAGCTCTTCTCCAGCGTCCTCAAAATGCAGCTCGGCCTCTCCCAAATCCTCCAGCTGGAGCTCGTCCATCTGCTCGAATCCCTGCTCTTTGGAGTGGTCGCTGTTGCTGGGGCAGGAGTTGCTCCCCGTGGAGACATCCAGCGAGGGGTCAGTGGGGAAGAAGCCGCCCTTGCCGTAGTCGCCGTTGCTCTGGGCCTTGTACTGAGGGCACGAGCTGCCGGTGGTCTGTGCCACGACATTCCCGCCGGGCTGGGCCCCCAGACCCGCGACCGGAGCGAACTGCCCCGGATCCGACTCCTGTTCTGTCTTGGGGGGCTGCTGTGGGTGCATCAGGGGAAGAGCCTGGCTGGCCTCACCCACGGGGTTCCTGTCATCCTCTTTGTAGCTGCCCGCCACGTCCCCGTGCAGGAGGTAATTCCGCTCGGGGCCGAAGTGCTCCGCGCCGCTCCGGATGTCCCCCAGAGAGTGGCTCTGCTCCGAGGAGGTGCTGCTCAGCGGCCCGGCCCGGCCTTCCCCCACGGCCAGGGCAGGCTGCTTGGTGATGGCCGAGCTCTCCAGGTCGGGGAAGGTGGAGTGACAGGCCTGCAGCAGGTCCTCCATGCCCAGCCGCTCCGCCACCTCGTAGATAACGCCCACATTGATGAGGTCGGTGAAGAGCTCCGAGGTGTACACAAAGCTCAGGATCTTCTCGAAGTTGGCTGGCGTGATGAAGTCCACCACGTAGGTCCTGGCAGCGTCCAGCCCCGTGTTGAGGAAGAGGTTCTGGAAGTAGCCGGCGGCGCAGGCCAGCACGGCCTTGTGCGCGGCGAAGGAGCGGGAGCCCACCAGGATGGTGACGTCGCACATGGTCTCGGAGAGCCGGCACTTGTTGAGTTCCTTCAGCAGGTTGTTGGGGTGGTTGGTGCTGTGCAGCTTGATCCTCATGCCCATCTTAGCAGCTGCTTCAAAGTCCCTTCTCCTGGTCAGCTCGGCCTTCACGCTTTCCTCCACGGCGGGAGCAGGAGGTGTTGGGCAGCCAGGAACTGGCAGGGCAAGGGGCTCTGGAGAGGGGAAATGCAAAAAATGTTATCATCTAACAACCAAAGCCACACCATTCTGGTCATACCTGCCATTTTCCACCTTTCTGATGAGCCACAGAGCAGCTGCTTAGATGGAGATGGACTAAACCTGTCTTGCCACCTCACAGACCGAATTTTTGGGAAGTAAAAGGCTGGACGTGCAAAGGAGCAAAGTCAAAACAAAAAGACACTGACTCTCAGAGGCCCTCACTGCTATTGGGGCAGGGACAGAGATCCTGCTGACTCTGAGACCCAACCGGAGCCTGTTCCAGACATCTCCCCTCTTCCCGAGCTGGGGATGAGGCTTCTCTCCAAAGAGATGTCACTCAGGCTGGACACGCCAGTCGGATTCACCTCTAGGTCTCCTCCAGCCGCAGCCACTTCATTCCTTCACTTCAGATTCCACCTGTACCCACAAGGAGACCTCAGGCTCCCAGGTGGGATTCTCTGCATTCCAGCCTTGTGGATTCCCCTGGGATTTCTTGTCCCGCTCCAATGGAGCCCGCGGCGCCTCTCAGATTCCCCGGCTGCCACCCCACCTGTCCCACAGCACCGGCCATTCCCCCCAGTGTCCTCCCAGCTTGTCCCACTGCCTCTGCCCCCCTGTCCTGCTCACGGATGCCCCAGCAGCTCTTGGGACTCCACGAACTTACCCAGGGAGCTCTATCCCTAACTCCCTCATTCCTAATTCCCCGCCTTCCCCTCCCCGGGACAGGGAACAGCGAGCCCAGAAGGCAGCAAAGAGCGGGAGTTTGGAGAGGGCTGGGGCTGCCCCTGCCCCGGCTCCGGGGGAAACCAAAGGGGCGGAGGACGGGCTGTTCTCCCCCGGGATGCGGAGGGATGGGGCAAACACCACTGGCAGCTGGGGAGGGCGAGGAGGAGGATGAAGATGCCGGGGAAGGCTCTGGAAGGCAAACGCTGAGCAGCCCAAAAAGCACCTGGGCAATTCCTGCGGCGTGGGGGATCCCTGTGGAGGGGATGGGGCAGGAGGAAAAAGAGCGGGAGAGAGGATCGGGGGCCAGGGGGCAGCGGGAAGGGGGGGCCCGGGCGGGCAGGGGGCTCCGGGCCCGCGGCGGACGGGGAGTCCCGAGGCTGCTCCGGGAGAAACGGGAGGAGATGGGGGGGGAACAGCGGGGTCCCCGTGGGGCCCGGTGAGGGGGGGGCAGGAAGGGCCCCCGGGGAGAGCCACGAAAGGCGGCGGGAGGCCCCGGGGGGGGGTCGGAGAGGGTCAGCGCGGGGGTTTGGGTGGAGGGCGCGGCGCGGGGGCCCTGCGGGGGCCGGGGGTCGCGGGCGGGGGTCGCTCCTTACCCGCCCGGCGCCCCGCACCATCCCGGCCCGGCTCACACAAAGGCGCCGACCCGCCCCGCTCCCGCCCCGGCCCGCGCCGCCTTCCGGGACCCGCCGCCGGCAGCGCCCCCGCGCGGCGCGGAGGACCCAGGGCGGGGGCACCGGGAGGGGCAGGGACACGGACACGGGGCGGGACACACGGACACGGACACACGGACACGGGGCGGGACACACGGGCACACAGACACGGGGCGGGACACACGGGCACGGACACAAGGACACAGGGCGGGACACACGGACACGGGGCGGGACACACGGACACACGGTCACACGGACACAGGGAGGGACACACGGAGGGACACACGGACACGGGGCGGGACACACGGACACACGGTCACACGGACACAGGGAGGGACACACGGACACGGGGCGGGACACACGGACACACGGGCACGGGAACGGACACACGGACACGGGGAGGGACACACGGACACACGGACACGGGACGGGACACAGGGATACGGGAACGGACACGTGGATACATGGACACGGGGCGGGACACACGGACACGGGAACGGACACAAGGACACGGGAAGGGACACGGAATAGGACACTCAGAGAGACACACAGACACGGGCAGAGACACACGAGCACGGGCACGGGCAGGGGCACAGACACGGACACGGGAAGGGACAAGGACACGGACAGGGACACACGGACACAAGAAGGGACACGGACACGGGCACGGGCAGGGACCCGGACACAAGAAGGGACACGGGCACGGGCACGGGCACATGGACACGGGCACCTCTCCAGTTACGGGGGCTGCTGTGGGGAAGGGACAGGTCGCTGTAGCCCACGCTACACGAACCCCGGCCCCGCAGGTCCCATGGACGCATCCCCGTGGGCTCATCCCCGTGGGCTCATCCCCGTGGGCTCATCCCCGCGGCCCCGTCCCCGCACCCCCATCCCTCTAGCCCCGTCCCGGTGGGCTGGTCCCCGCAGCCCGGTCCCGGTGGGCTCTTTTCCCGCAGATCCATCCCCGTGGGCTGTCCCGACCCGGTCCCGGTGGCGCAGCCAAGACACAGAGACGGTGTTTGCGCGTGTCCCGCGCCGACACGGGTGGGTGTATAGCGGGGTTCGTCCGGGTGTACACGGGTGCACGGACACGCGCGCGTGGGGCGGGATGGCCGCCCTCCCGCCGGGTCCCGCGACGGCTCCGTGGGCGCCGGCGCCCGGGACGCTCCCTCAGTCGGTCCCACCGCCCCCGGGACACCGGGCACAACCCCGTCCGGGTCCCTCCGCGCGTGGGGGGCTCGTCCCGCGGCTCAGGCCGCCCGCAGCGGGGCCTCGCCGGGCGCGGGGGGTCCCGGGGAGCACCGAGGGGCCGGGCCGCCGTCCTCCCGCCCCGCTGCTCGCCCGGGCTCCGCTGCTCGCTTYCCCATGAGTCCCACGAAGAAATCGTGCATGTCCCCTGCGGAGAGACCGGCCGTCAGCGGCACCGGTACCGGCGGCGGCACCGGCGCCGGCACCGGGCGGGACTTACGCTTCTGCGGCGCCGCGGGGGGACCTGGAAGAGACCGAAGCGGGTGAGCGGGGACCGGGCGGACCGACACCCTCCCATCCGAGTCCCCCCGCCCCTCACCGGCGCCCTCCTCCCGCAGCAGCTCCAGCGCGGCGGCGGCGGCGGCCCCGGGGCCGCCGCGGACGCTCCACGGCAGCGGCTCCGGGACGGGCATCCCCTGCRGGAGCGAAGCGGGTGAGCGGGGTGGGAAAGGGTCCGGGGGCTCCCGGGGATCCGGGGTCCGCCCGCCGCTCCTCCCCCGACGGCCGTACCTGTGCGAGGGGCGCGGGGCCCGGCGGGGCGGCGGCGGGGGCGCGGCGGGCGAGGGCGAGCGGCAGCGCCAGGAAGAGCAGCACGGCCAGCACCGGTCGGTTCTTCATCCTCGGRGCGAGCTGGGGGCGGCGGTCAGCGACGGAGCGGCGGGGCCCGGGGCTACCCCGAGCCAGCGACACCTCGACGGGGCCGCCCGTGGCGAGTCTGGGACCGAACCGGGCTCTGGGGAGGGAAAGCAGCGAGACGGGAGACGGGGGGACCGGGGGCGGCGGGACCCCCTCGCCGGTCTGCGGAGGAGGAACCGCGCCGCTTCCCGGGCTGCCGGTGTCCCTTGGAGGGGGCTGCACACCGGGGGGGCCTTACAGGGGTGTGAGGGGGCCCGTTACGGGGTGTGCAGGGGGACACGGCCCTGCTGTGGCCCCGGGGGTCCCGTGTCCCCGCGGTGCCGCGGTTGTGCACTCACATACGAGCCGTGCAAACATGCGCGAGTGTGGGCACCACAGTGGGCACGGACACGGCTCGGGCTCTGTCCTGCACGTTCACCCGTGTCAGAACACCCGTGTCCCCTGACACACTCCCTGGTACACACATGCTTGCCCACAGCCGGACTTGCTTCCAGAGCCCCCCACCAAACCCTCCCCAAATTCAAGCGACACTTTCACCCCATCTTTCCTCCTGCCTGTGCTTTCCCCAGCGCTGTCCCAACCTCCCTCTTCTCTCTCTGCCTTCCTGTACCCCAGCGGGATGAGGACAGGGCACCACAGCCCCCCAGGACCCTGGRAATCCCACAGGGCCGTGGGACACAGACCTGCCGAGCCCTCCGGTGGAGTCGAGGGCTGAGGGACCCTCGTCGCCGGTGGCTGTGGAGCAGAGACTCGTCGAGGCGTGGGGGGCAGTGGTGGTGGGCAGTGGTGATGGACAGCAGCGGTGGTGGTCAGCAGCAGCGGGCAGTGGTGATGGGCAGCTCCCCCGGCCCGGGCTCAGCCGGGAGGCGAAGTACCGGGGCAGCAGCTGCTGCGCGGCGCTAAATAAGGGGCTCTGCCCATGGCACGGCGTGGGTGGGCGAGAGGAGAGCTGCCAATGGGGGCCGGGGGGGTGGTACCCCCACCCTGCAGCTTCACGCCCACGCAGGCACCGTGACACCGACAGCACCCGTCGCACACGCGGAGTCACACAGCGACACACGCGTGCCCACGCGGGCACCCCGGGGTGGGGGGTCAGCACACGGGCACCGTGCCCRTGCAGCCCCCGGCCCCTCATTGTGGGGACGTCACGATGTGTCCTGTTGGCACGTGTGGGGACACGCGTGGAGGGATGGTCCTGGCTGGATGCTGGGCTCTGCAGCCAGGATTTGGGGGTCTCACAGGGGAGAGGGGATCAGCCAGGCTCCCACCACGCACACGCGACGCACACACGTGTTCATCGGCATACACGAGCGCAGGCGTGCCCACACACACACTCACACGTACCTCACACCCTGCCCCACTGCAGCGCTCCCGGCCTGCCCGCTCCCGTGCCAGGATGTGCCAAGGTGGAAGACGGGGAGGAAAATTTGGGGGAAAGCAGAGGGGCACGAGGAAAGAGGGAACGACTGGGCCAACAAGTGAGAGCCACCGACTCCATCCCAAGCAAYAGGCAGCGACGGCTGCTCCGGTGGCTGCAGCAGCCCCTCGGGAAGGCGGCCGGCAGCGGCGGCTCACGTGGCAACACAGCCCGGGGCAGGGCAGCATCTGCAGTGCCGCGAACGTTAATTAAACCGGAGCCTGGCCAGAGACGGTCTAATTAATTAATAACACCTACTTGTGCGATGCCAAGTGCGGCGCAGCTGTGAAGAGCCTCGGTGCCCCGGGCTTGTTTACGGCTCTCGCCCCTCGCCGGGGGAAGGTCCCTGTGCTGGGACGTGACGGAGCCCGCGGYGGAGAGCGGGGAGCCCTCGGTGCTGGGGCACGGCCAGGCCGCCCAGTGCCCCCGCACACACACACGTGCCCCCCCCACGTGCGGGAGCTGCCCGCACACGCTCCCCCTGCACGACAAACTGCGCTCCGGGGCCCACCTGGGAGCTGGTGCTGATGGTGACGTGACGGGGAGTTGGCAGCTCCCGAAGGTAACGCGGGTGATGTGTGGGGACAGGATAAAAACCCTCTCCGAGAGCTTGATGAGTGCAGGAGGAAAAAGGCAGCAAAGGGAGGGGTCACCCTGTCTGTTGTGGGAGCTGTGGGGTCCTGGGGGCTGCAGGGCTGGTGGGGGTCCTGAGGGTCCTGGGGCCTGCAGGACTGGCAGGGGTCCCATGGATGCTGGAGGTTGAAGGACTGGTGGGGATCCTGAGAGTTCTGGGGGCTGCAGGACTGGTGGGGATCCTGAGAGTTCTGAGGGCTGGAGGATTGGCAGGAGTCCCACAGATCTTGAAGGTTGCAGGACTGGTGGGAGTCCTGAGAGACCTGGGGGGTGCAGGACTGATTGGGGTCCTGAGGGATGTGGGCACTGCAGGACTGGTGGGGGTCCTGATGGACCTGGGGGCTGCAGGGCTGGTGGGGGTCCTGATGGACCTGGGGGCTGCAGGGCTGGTAGGGGTCCTGAGGCACCTGAGGGGTGCAGGACTGATGGAGGTCCCGCAGGCCCTGGGCTGCAGCAGTGTCACTGGGGCTGTGCAGCGACTTCCCTCTGTCCTATTCTCCGTGTCCCTGGTCCCCAAGCGCAGCTCCAGCGCCAGCTCGGGCAGGGAGCCCCTGGCATGGGTGTCCTGCAGCAGGGTGGGGGGACGCTGGGCAGGGGGACAAGGCTGTCCAGCATGGGCAGGAGGGTGCCAGGGACCTCACATGCAGCCACCCACGGCTGCCAAGAAACTGTCTCTGCAGCAGCGCGAGCCCTGAGCCACTTAATGGGAAAAGTGGCGGCAATTTGGGGCCTTTCCAATCACCACAAGCCGAGCGCCGGCTGCAATCAGGCGTCAGGAAAAGCGGGAGGCCGGGATGAGGGGCTTCATCACCGGGCTGGGCTGTGCCCCCCAGCTTGGGTGCTGTGTCCTGGGGTCCCACCCCGCCTGTAACGGGGTCACCCAGCGTGGCACCGCCCCGGTACCGACACCTCAGCATCCTTTTAATGGGTTTGGAGCGATGCCTGGGCGCCATCAGCACTCGCAGGGGTGGGGGATGACACAAGGGGGGGTCTGGGATGCCAGTGTGAGGGTGGGGGTCCTGATGATGGGTGGGGGTCCCCTCAGTGCACCAGGACCTCCATCTTGTGGCTGCCCTTTTTCTTGCAGACAGGGCCGTCGGTGCCGGCCTTGGGTGACTCCACCACGGTGATGGACACATCGCCCTTCGGGAAGCGGGTGGAGAACCTGGGGTGGGAGGACAGAGGGGAAGGGGCAGGATGGAGGGGAGAGGTCACGATGGGGAGGGGTCAGGATGGAGAGGCTGTTCCTGGAGGGGACACACCCAGGCCCATCCCCCAATGAGCTGCCTTGGCTACACCCACTCCTCAGGGGCTGCCAATCAGGGCACTCACATGGTGCCCCACCCTTGGAGGCTCCACCCCCACCCCATCCCGCCCTGGTGAGCTCCACCCTGTCCCACCCACAATGACCCCACCCACCGTGTCCCCACCCTCCAATGCCTGCACCCACATCGGCCCCATCCTCCTGGCCCCACCCAATGTAGCCCCACCCACTGTAGCCTGGCCCTTCAGACCCCGCCCACTACAACCACACCCATGATAGCCACGCCCACCACAGCCCCACCCACACCTGTCGGTGATGTGCAGGGGCAGCGCCTGCCCGGTGACGGCCTCGAAGGTCTGGTGCAGGCGGGTGACCAGCTCGATGAGGTGGTCACTGACCAGCAGGAAGTCGCCCTTGGCCCCCACTGTGGAGACCTGCGGGGCAAGCAGGGGGTCAGCCTTGCTGGGGACCCCCTGAGCTCCCCAGGGCCCCCCTCCCCAGGTACCTCCTTGAGGTGCAGGGCCAGGAAGCCGTCGGAGAAGCGGGTGACTGAGACGCTGCGGATATCGCCGAGGCTGAGCACGGTCTTGGGCTGGGCGGCCTTGGGGTCAGCCAGGACCAGGTGCTCGGTGGTGAGGAGCAGCAGGCGTGGGACTGTCTGTGGGGGGGGGTCAGCGTGGACAGGGGGTCAGCGCGGGCAGGGGGTCAGCGCGGGCAATAGGTCAGCATGAGCAGGGGGTCAGAGCGGGCAGGGGGTCAGTGTGGGCAGGGGGTCAGTGTGGGCAGGAGGCCAGCGTGAGCAGGAGGCCAGCGTGAGCAGGGGGTCAGAGCGGGCAGTAGGTCAGTGCGGGCAGGGGGTCGGCATGGGCAGTGGGTCAGTGTGGACGGGGGGTCAGCATGGGCAGTGGGTCAGCATGGACGGGGGGTCAGCACGAGCAGGGGATCAGCGTGGACAGGGGGTCAGCATGGGCAGAGGGTCAGTGTGAGCAGGGGGTCAGTGTGGGCAGAGGGCCAGTGCGGGCAGGGGGTCAGTGTGGACAGTGGGTCAGCGTGGATGGGGGGTCAGTGTGGACAGTGGGTCAGAGCGGGCAGTAGGTCAGTGTGGGCAGGGGGTCAGAGCGAGCAGGGGATCAGCGTGGACAGGGGGTCAGTGCGGGCAAGGGGTCAGTGCGGGCAGCGGCTCAGCACGAGCAGGGGGTCACTGTGGCCCCACGTGCCCTCCCGCTGCCCGGGGCACGGGGACGAGTCAGGATCTCACCTTTCCGTTGGCCCTGTTCACCTTCCTCACGGTGTCGGCCATCACCAGCTTGTCCTTGGCCACGGCGTGGAGCTTCTGGTACTTGGGGTTCTGCTTCAGCCCCAGGTACTCTCCGCGGAAGGGCTGCTCCAGGCTGGGGACGAGGCCATCAGCCACTGCTGCCCTGAGCTGCCCTGCACCCCCAGCCCCCACCCTGGCACCTTTTGGGGTAGAGGGTCTTCTTGTCCTTGAAGAGCTCGCTGGCGCAGAGCTTGGCCTGCAGCTGGGCCCGGCGCGCCGGCGGCAGCTGGTCCCGGTACTTCTTGCACTGCCAATGGAGGGGGCAAATCGGTGCCGCCGGAGACCCCTCGGGTGAGCTGGCGCACCAAGATCCCAGCTGGAATTCCCCCCCATGTCACCCTGCTCCCACCTTCCAGTGGTAGAAGATGTTCTTCAGCTCCTGGTTGGCATCATCCAGGAACCGGTACGGCGCCGGGGGCCAGGTCCGGTCCGTCACCGACAGCGGTGGGAGGTTCTTCGCCAGCCCCACCAGGTACCTCTGCACCTGGGGGTGACAACATGGCGGGGGGTCAGGAGAGGACAGGGCTGTCCAGCCCCAGGGCAGGGGGCTGGGAAGGCGCCGTGGCCCCCTCTGCCCCAGCCCCACTCACCAGCCGCCGGTAGATGAAGTTGGCCAAGCAGGTGCTGGCGCTGGAACGGAAATACCTCCTGTAGGTCCTGCGCGCCTGCGGGGACGGCGCCAGCGGTGAGGACACCGGACATCACCACCGGCCCCACCAAAGACAAGGGTGTCTCGTCCCCCACATCCCCCACATCCTCCCATCCCCATTTGACCCCAGCGGAGAGGACAGCGGCTCCAGCCCGACAGGGTGGGCAGGAGCGGGGTGGGCAGACAGACAGACAGCCCGGACAGCAGGACAGAGGTGGCCGGAGGGCGCGTGGCCCCGTTACCTGGTACCCTCTCCAGTGAGCGGCGATGGTGCTGGCGGCCGCGTGGCATCGGCGCTGGAACTTCAGCTCCCGGAGGAGCCGGCGAGACTGCGGGGGTGAGAGCCCAGGGAGCCCGAGGGGGAGACACCAACACAGACACGGAGCAAGAGGGAGAGGCAGGAGAGAGGCAGGAGAGAAGGAGGAAAGACGGGGAGAGGAGATGAGGGTGAACCTGGTCCCACCATGGGACACACGGAGCCCCTGGTCCCACCGTGGGGCACACGGAGCCCCTGKTCCCACCCACCCTGCTCCCCACGCCAGGCCAGTCCCATTGGTGGCCCGGGGGTGCCCAGCCCTCACCTTCCAGCCCCGCGCGTAAGCCTGCAGGATCAGTGCCGACCGCTTCATCTGCTTGTAGTGGTTCTTTTGCTGCGGGGGAAGAAGGGCGTGAGCTGGGTGGACTCGGAGAGCCAGGGGAAGAGGGATGGGCAGGGAAAGCGTGGCCAGGACTCGCCCTGTCCTCACCCTGTGGCCCCGGAACCAGGCGGAGATGAGGATCTGGCTCTTGCGCATCAGCTGGTACTGGGTCCGGCACCGCCAGCCCCGAAACATCTTCTGGATGAGGGTGGCGAGCTGGGCCACACGCTCCTGGCGCTGCCGCTCCAGGTCGAAGAGCTGGGGACAAACCATGGCAAGCGCTGGGTCACTGAGCAGCTGGGTCATCCGGAGCCACCTCCAGGGACTGTGGCATCACCCAGGAACTCCCAGGACGAGTTTGGATCTCCCCTGGACTCCCCCATTCCCAGACTCACCGTGCGTGGCGAGCGGATGAAGACCTTGGTGTGGCCGAACGCCAGCTCCTCGGCGGGGAACGGCAGACCCGCCAGCAGCACCTCGGCCCCCTCCCTGCACCGCGGCAGAGACGAGGCCGGTCAGAGCCCCTCCGGCAGCCCCCTGGCCCTCACAGTCCGTGCCAGCCCCATACCTGTCACCACCATCCCAGCGGGGCCACGTGCGGGGGTTGAGCATCTTGTAGCGCTGCAGGAAGGGGCCGTAGAGCTGGCGGAAGGCGTAGCCCGCCCGCCGCACCCGCACGTTCTCCATCAGCCCCAGGTACCGGACCTGCGCCAGCACCAGCTCCGGTGTGAACACCATCGCTGACTTGGTGTCGTTGGGTTTGATGCACCTGCAGAGTGCAGCGGTGGTTTTGGGGGGGTCTCACAGGCGCCAGAGCYGCCCCCGGGGGTCCCTGCCGGGGCCGGTACCTGATGTAGTTGGGGTTCTTGGAGTAGAGGTTCTTCATCAGCATCGCCACGGACGACTTGAACTGGAAGCCTGCGGTGGGCGGCAGCTTGAGGGAGACCTTCTGGGGGTCTCCCTCGGGGAAGAGCGAGCGCAGCAGCGCGTGCCGGGCCGCCCACATGGCCTGCGAGAGGTCGCGGAAGAGCAGGTCGTTGTTCTTCTCGATGAAGCCCGTCACGTTGTAGGTCACCTGGGGGGGCAGCGGGGTCAGTGCCCGGGTAGGGAGTGGGGCAGGGTTCAGCGTCTCCACGCCCATTCCCAGTCCAGCCCCACATCTCCTGTGCAAAGCTGGAGAGAGGACCGGGGCACTGGGAAAAGGTCTGGGGTGCTGGGAAGGGGACCAGGATGCTGTGAAGAGAACTGGGGTGCCGAGAAAAGGACTAGGGTGCTGGGAAGAGGTCCAGAGAGCTGGGAGGAGGTCTGAGATGCAGGGAAGAAGCCTGGGGTGCTGGGAAGAGGACTGGGGTGCTGAAAAGAGATCTGGGGTGATGGGAAAAGAACTGAGGTGCTGGGAAGAGGACTGGGGTACTGGTAAGAGAACCAGAGTGCTGGGAAAAAGACCAGGGCACTGGGAAGAGGACCGGGATGCTGGAAGGAGAACTGGGGCATTGTGAAGAGGACCAGGGTGCTGGGGAGAGAACCAGGGTGCTGTGAAAAGGACTGGGGTGCTGGGAAGAGGAGCATGGCACTGGGAGGAGGATCAGGGTTCTGGGAAGAGGTGTGCGGCACTGGGAAGAGGAGCGTGGCGCTGGGAAGAGGAGCGTGGCGCTGGGAAGAGGATCAGGGCGCTGGGAAGAGAAGCGAGGCACTGGGACGAGGAGCAGGCACTGCCAGACCTTGCCGGCGTAGTGGTGGATGCGGAAGCAGCGCGGGGGCAGGCTGGTGTCGGTGACACGCCGGGCGTTCTGCGTCTCCTTGCTCTCGTAGTGCTTGTGCGTGGCCAAAAGCTGGTTGAGCTTGGTGAGGAAGGTGTCCTCGTTGACCACGCCGGGCCGCAGGCACTCCTCGTCCAGCATGGCCAGGATCCCGCTGGTGCTCTGTGCCATGATGGGTGGTGTCACTCCAGACCGGCCCCAGCGAATCCCAGTTTGGGCTACGGGGGGAGCTGGAACCCCAAGATCCCGGCACTGGGCGGGCAACTCACGTTCTCAATCAAGTTGCAGATGATGCTGTTGTCGAAAAACTCCACCGGGGTCCACTGGATGCCCTGAGAGCAGATGTGGGTCAGACAAACGGATAACCCAGCCCCCGCCCCATGGACACCTCCAGCTGATGCGGGGCAGGAACCGGACATCCGGCCACGGGGACAAGGATCCCAAATCCCTTCCTGCCATTGAATGTGCTCCCGGCGGGGAGCGGGGCGAGGGAGGGACGTGCGGCGGAGCCGTCTCCGGCACTTCCCCATCCCGGGGAGGCCGAAGCTCCTTGGGGCCGTGCTCTGGCAGGGGCTGGAGGTACCTCTCGGAYGTATTCCTCCTGTTCCTCCTTCAGCGTCATCAGGATGAAGATCTGCTGCAGCTTCTCGTTGCAGTAGTTGATGATGAACTGCTCAAAGCCGTTGTCCTGCGGGAGAAGGGTCCTGTGCAGCAGGTGCTTCCCGAGCCCCTGGCCCTGCCCCATGTCTCACCTGCTGTTCTCGACCCCCTGCATGGGGCCAGGTGGGTCCTTCACTCACCTGGAAGATCTCGAAGCCGTAGATGTCCAGGACGCCCATCACCTTCCTCTGCTCGCCCGACTTCACCTGGGGAGACAACGGGGTGTTGAGCCCTGCGTGGGGTGGGGGTCCAGGGTCCTGCTGGGGCTCCAGGACCCCCTGGAGCTCACCTGGATGCTGGTGTTGATGCGATTCACCACCCAGTCGAAGAGGCGGCTGTAGATGTTCTTGGCCAGCGCRTCCCGGCCGTAGTAGCCCTGGGGAGAGGGGAGGGGGGCTGGTGCYGGCTCATGGGGGGCATGCCGGGCATCAGCCCCATGGCTGGGGGTGGTCCTGCTCACCTGGGGGACGGTGAGGGTGGTGAGCACCGTCTCATCCCGCGCCTTCACCGTGCGGGAGCACAGCGCCTGCTCCAGCGTGCTGGGGTCCAGCCCGATGAGCTTGCAGATCTCCTGCAGCTCTGTGTGGGGAGACAGCGGTGCCAGGGACAGGGAGGGGCTGAGGGAGTCCCCACGCCCCCCATTCCCATCCCTATCCCCATCCCTACCCTGGGGCTCGGTGATGCTGCAGGCCTCCATCCCGCTGGCCTGGAAGCTGCTGCTCAGCTGGACGTTGCCCAGTTTGAGCACCACGGCCGTCACCTCCAGCAGCTCCGTCACCTCGGCGGGCGAGAAGCCGATGACCCTCATGGCATCCTGGGGATGGACACAACAGCTCAGGGGATGCGGTGGGCTCCAGGATGTTTGGGGGAGGAGGGTCCTGCCTTCCCGTGGGTACCTGCATGGCGTGGAAATTGGCCGCATCGTCCATGCCGGGCAAGCTGGAGCTCTCCCGGTTCAGGTATCCGTAGTGCCCGCAGTCCTGGCGGAGCTTCAGCTGCTCTGGTTGAGGGGAGAGGAGGTGGCAGCTCAGCCACGGCCCCTTCCCAGTTCCTGTTCCACCCCCAAATCCCCCACACTGCGGGGTCTGGACCTACGGAGCAGCTCTGGAGAAGCCCCAGCCAGGAGCTGGTAGAAGATGTGGAAGTTCCTCTCGCCCTTCACGTGCCGGACGATGCGGGATTTCTCCAGCAGGTCTGTGAGGAGGGGTCAGTGCCACTGGGGTGTGTGGAGTGGGACCCCCCCGGGATGGGTGCTGGGTACTCACAGTTGCTGATAACCCCTCCCAGGGGCTCCCCCTTGAAGTCGAACTCAATGTCCATGTACTTGCCCTGGGGGAGGAGGCTGGGTCAGGGAAGGGGGTCCACGTGGGAGTGGCAGCTCCACTCCCCACACCCCCRTCACTCTGTGCTCCCAGCCCCATCAAGGCCCACATGGCCCCGGCAGGGTCCAACCCCCGTCCCCAGGTCACGCACGAATCGGGAGGAGTTGTCGTTACGGACAGTCTTGGCGTTCCCAAAGGCTGCGGGGGGAGAATTGGGGTTATGGTGCCGTCCAGGGGGACGGTGCAGAGCCCTAGCAGGGCTGGGATGCGGGAGGTGGGGCTCAGGATGTGGGGCACTCACCCT
This sequence comes from Parotia lawesii, assembly GCA_003713295.1. Classification (NCBI taxonomy): domain Eukaryota; kingdom Metazoa; phylum Chordata; class Aves; order Passeriformes; family Paradisaeidae; genus Parotia; species Parotia lawesii. The sequence continues at coordinate 262,092 of RAHM01000508.1, read as the reverse complement.
CCAGCACGGGGTTGGACTGCAGGAGCTGCTCCTTCACCTTGTTCACCTCCTCCCCTTTGCTGCTCACGGCCGCCACGAAGGACATCACCAGCTTGCTGGCCTCTGCCAGTGAGGGGCCAGGGGTCATCGGTGTGGGGCCGTGGGTGCTGGGGCCGTGCCCCTCACCCCACCAGCCCCTCGCAGAGCCCCCCTTGCAGCCCTGGCTGTACCTGTCTTGCCGGCGCCGCTCTCGCCGGTGATGAGGATGCACTGGTCCCTGTCCCGGTCCCGCAGCGAGCGGTAGGCATCGTCAGCGATGGCATAGCTGGGGGCAAGAGGGGTTGGAAGGGGCTGGAGCCATCTGGGGGCTTCAGGAAACGCCAAGACCCCCCTGTTGCAGCTGTGGCATTGCCCCAAGTGGATTCCCTTGGGCCCCCACGGGTGAAGCCCTTGGTGGGATCCAGGGCACCAAGGGCACCCCCAGCCTTGCTGGGCTCACATGTGGGGCTTCACCGCGAAGAAGCTGCAGTTGTGATACTCCTCCACCTTCTCCGGGGTGTAGATGGGCAGGGACTGGTACGGGTTCACCGAGATCACCACGTTCCCAATGTACGTCTGCGGGACAGCGGGGATGAGGGGCTGGGAGGACACAGCCCAGCTCCTGGTGCTCCCCATTCCCACCCCAGATCCTTGTCTTCATCCCAGACCCCATATCCCGCTCCTCATCCCAGAACATGCAGCCCTTCCACTCCCCATCCCAGACCCCATATCCTGCTCCCCATCCCACACCCTGCAGCCCTCCTGCTTCCCAGATCCTTCTCCCCATCCCAGACCCCATATCCTGCTCCTCATCCTCCACCCTGCAGCCCTCCCACTTTGCATCCCAAGCCCCATTCCCTGTTCCCACTCTGCACCCCAAAGTTCTCCCGCTCCCAATCCAGA
>RAHM01000508.1:232004-244405 GCA_003713295.1 Parotia lawesii | reverse complement strand
GGGGGGGGGGCGGGGGTTACCCCAAATCCCCCCAACCCCGCCTTTCCCAGCTGGAGTTTCCACCCCTACACGAGTCGTATCAAGTCCGTGAACCCAGACAAGGCTGGGAGGGAGTGGGGGGGTCCCAGTCCGATGTCCCCCCCCCCTCCCCGGTAGCCCCTTCACGCGTGTCCCGGCCGCATGCTGTCATCCCACCGCGCCTCCCCCAGCCCCCAGCAGGACGGGCTGGAATTGGGGTACTCGCTGTGCTGCGGGAGGGGCGCGAAGGGGGGCAACAGGGGCACATTCTGCAGGAACTGCTCCAACTCCGAGCCCGATGAGTGCTCCATGCTGGGTGACATCCTGGGGACAGAGGCAGCAGGGTGACCGGGGGGACTGGGAAGGGGTTCCCCCTCTGCTGACCCCTCCCCGTGCTTACCACCGCGGGGAGCTCTGCAGCTGCCCATCCTCCACGGCCGGGAACGGGGGCAGCTCGGGCATCTCCTCGTCCCGCGGCTCCACAGAGGGACCCCCGGGCAGCAGCTGTGAGACCTCCCCAGGCATGTACTGGTTGGGCATGAAGGGTCTGGAGGGGCAAAGAATGGTGTAGACCCTGCCCCCCAGGGCACTCGCCAGCCCCAAGGGATTGGAAGGGCACGGCTTGGTGTGGGGGGGTTGGTGTGGGGCTCCTCCAGGCAGAGCACTGGGAGCACTGGTCAGCTGGGGATGGCCGCTCCAGGTGTGGAGTGGGAGGGGGAAAAGGGGTGCAGGGCAGGGTGCCCCCCTTCCAGCTGTGTGCCAGGTCTTACCCGGGGGTCCTGAAGGCAGGTTCCTGGCAGTGGGACAGCGAGGGGTCCATGGCCAGGGGTGACGAGAGAATCGGTGATGGGCTGTGGGGAAGAGCACTCAGAGAGGGGGGAACACCCCCTGACCCTGCTGGGGGGTGGAGGGGTGCCCACCCTGCCCCCCACCCTGCCCTGCTCCTACCTGTGGAAGGGGGAGCTGAGCCTGTCGGGGACCATCATGTTCATGTTGCTCTCGACCGTGGGGTAGCCCGTGGGGATGGGCTGGGGGCAGAACGGAGTGGGGGGGCTGCAGTGCACACACAGAGAGGTTCAGATTGAGGGGGGGGCTCTGCCACAGCCCCCATCCCCCGCCCCACAGCGGGGCACTCACCACATGGGGGGCAGCACTGGCTGCAGACTCTCAGGGTGCAGCTCGGGCTGCAGCATGGGGGGCAGGCTGAACACCTGCACCTGGGGGGCCTCGGGGGGGGCCCCCATGGTGCTTGGAGGCTGCTGGTCCCTGCAAAAACACACGGTTCCCATGAGGACTGCCAGGTCCAGGCTCTGAAGGGGGACACGTGCCGGTGGGCGCTTGGGGGGAGKGCGGTAGGTGCACAGACGTGCCCCAGCGCAGCTCGGGGGGCCCATGGGGGGCTCTTCACTCACCAGCACAGCTCTGTTTTTCCCAGTCAGGGATTTCCCTGCCCARGGGGATGCTCAGGCTGGCCAGGGGACTGTGCAAACCCTGGCCCACGTGCACACGGCCTCGCACCCACCTTTCGCTTTCCACYGTCATCTTGATGGCAGTGGAGACGTAGCCCCGGACGTCCTTGCCTGTCTGCTCTTCTGCTCCGGGAGGAGAAGCATCCATGAGCCACCACCCCCACCGTGCCCTGCCAACCCTCTTTGCCACCACCCCCCCAAGCCCTGGGGCCACCTGGGTGAGACCCAAGGCACCCCCCCACGGCGTTGCTGGGGTGCAGACGGGCAGCCCAGCCCAGAGCCCGTCCTGGACCCCTCCACTCACTGTTGTAGTGACTCCCGAACGCCTGGTCCTTGGGGATGTTGGGGTACAGGTTGCGGAGCTGCCCCAGGTCCCGGATCCGGTCGCCGAGGGAGCGGATGGACAAATCCTTGGCAGAGAAGGGCTGGATGTTTTCCACCTGGCTGGAGCCTGAGTGAGGGAAGATGTGTCACGGGATTCCAGTGATGGTTCCCGTAACACCCTACAGCCCCTGGCAATRAGGACCCTGCCTGCACAGCCCCTGACCCTGCCTCACCGTCCTTGCCCCGGATGACGTAAGCGATGGTGACGCCCCCGATCTCGGAGTCACTGAAGCGGAGCAGGAAGGTCCCGTCCGGCTCCGCGCTCAGCAGTTTGCACACGTACTGCTTGCTGATGAAGCCCACGATGAGCCTGGAGGGGCGGACGGGTGGGGAAGAGGGATCAGGATTACCCAGGGTGGTAGGGTGGGATCAGGACTCCCAAAGCTCAGCTCCGGGGCACCCACCTGTCTGACCAGTAACTTTTGAGGCACCTCTTGGTGAGGTCCAGGACTCCATCAAACCACTGCCAGAAGGTGAATCCCCGGCCAGGAAGGATCTCCTGAGGCAGGGAGAGGCCATGAGGTTCCCCATGGCCACGCTGGTCCCCACCCACCCTGGCCAGCCCTCCCAGTCACCTTGTTGAACTGGGCCCAGGAGACGTGGCGGCTCTGGAAGTCCTCGAACCTGGCGCTGTGGTCATTGAAGATCTTCTGGGCCAGGAAGAAGTAGTGCTCCTTCAGGAGCCCCTTGGTGGTCTGCACCTCTGCCATGAACTTCAGGTTCAGGGTGTCACACATCTTCTCCCATGGCACCCGCTCGGCCACCACAAAGGGCACCCGGTCCTGTGGTCGGGCAGGGGGTCATCAGGACAGGATGCCCACCACATCCCACCCCTGGGCTCCTGCTCCAGCCTGCACTGTTTCCCCCCTCCAGAGCCCACCCAGCCCCAGGTCCCAGCTCCTTCCCTCTGGCTCGTGGCACTCACAATCTCRGAGAAGGCGTTATCCCACAGCACGGTGGCTTTGGCGTTGTTGTCCTGGTTCCCGTGGACGATGACCACGATGGGCAGAGACAGGACCTGGGGGCAGAGAGTGGCCCTGAGCCAAGCGTGGTGGCTGCCCTGGGACCGTCCCAGCCCAGCACAGGTGTCCCACAGGGGAAGGCTCAGCACATCCAGCCCCATCCCATGGGAGAGGAGCTGGTACCTGGAGGTGGACGGAGACGTTGCTGGGGCTCAAGGCTACGTTGGTGCTGAACAGGACGGCGCATTTCTCCTCTGTCACCGACTCGGAGCCCTTCCGCTCGCAGCGCTTGATCTTCTTCAGCAGCTGRGGAGGGAGAGCTGAGCATCCCCAGCCTCAGGACCCCCAAAAACCCAACGGAGACCCCAGCAGAGCCCCCAGCCCGGCTCCTCGCTGGTGGCACTCACCACGTTCTTGAAGTTGGCGCAGCAGGTCCCGCTGGTGGGGTTGGTCTCCAGGGCCACCGTGTTGTGCATGATCTCCCCCGTGCTCTCACTGGGCAGAGGAGGGGGTCAGGGGGGCACAGCAGTGGGGAAGGCCCCCCGTCCTCACCCCCACTGCTCACCTGAGGGTGTTGCTGTATTTGCTGAGCTCCAGCTCCCGCGCCTGTTTYTCCGTCACCATGTCAGCTCTCACCACATAGGGCTTGGGCGCTGCTTTCAGCAGCTGCGGGCCCAGCAGGAACCGGACGCTTGCCTGGAACTTGGTCTGGGTCTTCAGCACCTGTGGGGGCTGCTTCTCCACCAGGAAGGAGCTGAGGGACAAAGGGACACCACGGCACTTGGCACAACACCCCGCCAGCTCTGCCACCAGCCCCTGCAGACCCACCTCAACCCTTGGCCACCACAGCCCCCCAGCCCGTTACCTCTTGACCAGGCTGGACAACACCTCGTTGAAGCGCTCCAGGAGCCGGGGCAGCAGCTCAGGCCCCAGTTCTGCGCTGGCCGCCATCACCTGCTGCTGCAGCTGGAAGTAAACCTTGACCAAGTTCTCGCACCTGGGGAAAGGGGGACCCTCAGCACCCCACCATCACTCACCCAGAGCCCCTCAGGCTGGTGRGGGGAGTAGGGGGTTTCTCAGAGTCCCCCAGCCCCACCCTGTGCCCCCCTCACCTCTTCTGCAGCGGTGCCAGGCTCTCCTCAAAGATGGCCCCATTCCCTGCCAGCTGCTGTTGTCTCTTCCAGATCTGAATCCTCTTCAGGACCTGCTGTTTGGCCGCCTCCAGCTCCTTCACAGCCTCCAGGACGAGGGTGGGCAGTTCCCTGGGGGCTGCGGGGCTCTGCACGGCCCCATCCCGCCCCGGCCCCTCCTCCCGGAGCGCCTGGATCTCACAGACTCGGTGCTGCAGCCGCTCCAGCCCCAGGCTGAACTTCAGCTCCTCCTGCTGCCGGTGGAAGCTGAGGGGCAGGTGGCGGTCCTGGGGCAGAGCAGAGCGGGGTCAGCGGGGGCTGCGGCCGGTCCTGCACCTCGGGGTGCCTGGGAGGGGGGCAGGGACCACCCACCCGTTTGAGCACGGCCGCCTTCTCGCCCTCCAGGATGGCTCTCATGACAGCCACCAGCCGCAGCGGGTCGTGGCGGAAGGTGTTCTGGGGGGGACACAAATGGAGGGTGTCGGGGGGGGCAGGACACGTGCCCCCTGTTCCCGGCTCCCTCCCACCCCAGCCCCTTCCCACAACACCCAGCCAAGGCAATTCGGGGGTTCCACAACCACCACTGAGCTGATTTCCAGCTTTAAAACCACTTTAAATAATGCACAGAATCATGGAATATCTGGAGGTGGAGGGACCATCAGGATCATCGGCTCCAACTCAATTTTTTTGTATAAAAAGTAGAAGAATGAACTTCAAATTGGGGAAAAAAAAAATTCCAAACCAAAAAAGAATTCTCCATTCCCGTGAGCATTTCCTCCAGCCTCCAGCCTGACACCTGGGGGAGACTCTCCCAAGCTGCCCTGGGCGGATCAATGCTTTCCTCTGAAAACAGGGAGAGGAATTCCCCTGCTGGCTCCGTTCCCATGTCCCATGCCAGCTCCTCCGGCCTTCACACATTTCCCAAATTAGCTACTTCCCAAAACAGCAGCAAAACACCATGGGGGGAACGGCTGATGACGCGCTTGGTGGGTTCCTGTGCCGGTGGGAGCTCCACTGCAGGGGGCTGGATGCAGCCCTGTGGGCTCTTCCAGGGAAAATGTGGGATTCAGGGGATGAGAGGCCCAGGTTTGGCTCCCACCTGCACCCCCAGCCCTGTGGTTGCCCACCCTGGGGGGCACCTGGCTCCCACTGCCCGCGGCAGCACYGAGAGCAGGGAACACCCTGGATGGGTGTGGAGAAATGAGGATTTGGTGGTCCGGGATGAGGGATGGATGGAGGGAGGAGGGAACACAGATGGGCTGCTCCCTGCTTCAACATTTTAAATAATAAAAAATCCCTAAGCTGAAACATCTGCTCGTTTCCCACAGCAAAAAGCAAGAGTGTTGTTTTGGAAAGCCACTCTGCTCCCCAGAAGTGTGACTAAAGCTGATCCCTTCCCAAATGTTGGATATTAAARTGGTCTGTTACCAAAAAAGCAGAGTTTTCAACCAGAACGGGGCTCTGGGAGTGAGCCCTGCTCAGCCCTGGCACTCTGAGCTCTGCTGGCCAGAGGGCTGGGAAAGGAACAGAGCACTTCCAACAGCCTTGATAAGAGAAAGAGCCCCAAAAATGAAACCCAGAGCTCACGGCAGGAGGAAACGCAGCCCCACACGGCCCGGGGAAAGGAGAAATCAAACACTCGAGCAGAAAATGGGGAACATCTGGTGAGATGGCCTCCAGGTGCCAACAACTGGGGGTGAGTGGGGCCGTGGGGGCTGAGGGGCTCAGGAGGGTCCCCACAGGACTGTTTGAGGGGGGATGTGGCAGCTCCTTGTGGGCCACCGGGCTGCAGAACCCAGGATACAAACAAACCCCTCTGTCCTCTGGAACACCCCAAAAACCCAATTGCTGAGTCTGCTCATTGCTCACAAGCCTGGAAAGGGGTGTCACACGGGGACCATCCTAAGGCATCAAGCCCTTCCAGCATAAAATAATCAAGTTTTCCTGGGAACTGGCTGCGATCCCAGCGTGACCCAGCCCCAGCGTCCCCATGCACCTCGATGCTGCTGACTTGCTGCAGGATCTGGCACTGCTGCCCGTCGCTGCCGGCAGCGCTGCGGAGTTTCTCCAGCATGGCCGACAGCATCCCGCTGGCCTTGCTGGTGCAGAAGGCATCTGAGCCATTGATGAACTCCCTGGAGAGGGGAAAAGTTGGGAGAATGGGCATGGATCCCCCACCCTCCCCTGTGTGACCCCCCAGCCTCGCACTGCTCTGGGGAGGAAGGGTCCCAGGAGACTCACCAGGGCTGGTTCTCCAGCCACTCAGCCAGGAGACAGCGCAGGCTCCGGGGAAACTCCGCAGAGAGGCTGCTGAACTCCTCCGGTGGCATGTGGGACACCAGGTTCCAGAGGGACATCTTGGGACAGTCACCTGTGGACAAAAAGGAGGGGATGAGGGCAGGGCCACTGGAGCAGCCCCCAGCCCAACCCTGGGGGGGCTGAGGGCCGAGAGCCCCTCGGGAAGGGGGYGAGAGCTGCCGCGTGTCTCTCCCTGTCTGAACCTGCTGCTCCACTGGGTTGGGGCTGCTAGGGAGGAGAAGGAGTGGGAAGCTTGATTCAGGATCAGCCTCTTGGGCAATCCTGGGCGGGCTGGCAACCCACTTGTGCCTCAGTTTCCTGCATCTCCGGGGAATCCCTGCTCCTTCTGCCATGGGCGTCACACAAGGACACTCAGAGGGATGGGCAAGTGCTGCTGGACTTGGCACAGGAGAGCTGGGAGAGCCGGAAGAGTGTGGAACCCCCTGGGAGTGGGAGAGGTGTGAACTCCCCCGAGCTTGGTGAGGCTGTTCTGCTGGGGTGATCCCAGCGAGGTGGCTCGGCTGCCCCCCAAAACTTCCTCAGGTGCCCCCCGCAAGGAGGGCCCGTTCCCCAGCCGCCCCTCACGCTCGATGGGCTCCAGAGGTCAAGGAAAGCAAGAAGAGGACTGGAATGAGGAGCTAGATAGGGAACTCCACCTGAAATGCCTGGGGCTCACGGCCCCACCACACCCCAAGGGGGGCGTCGGAACCCCAACATTCCCAGCCCGTCCCCTCAGCAGTGCCCGCGCCTCTTCCCGACAGCTCCCGCCCTTCCTCCCGCCACGCTCGCTCCCTCGGGCCCCGCCGCAGCCCCGTGGGCCCGGCCGGCCAGCGGCGTCCCCACACACACACACACACACACCTCGCTGCCGGTTCCGCCGGCCCCGCCCGGGGCCAAGGCCCAATCCCGCGGCGGATCCCGCAGCGCCGGCGTCTCAGGGCCCAGCCGAGGGGCCGGGGCACCGGCGGGACCCCCGGCCGGCCCGTCCGCCCGGGCCTGGCTCGCCGTGCCCTCAGGCGAACAGCGGAGCGCGGAGCCGCGTCACGTCCCGTGTCCCCGCGGGCAGCGCGTTCCCCACGGGCCTGGGCCGCGCGGAGCCGCCGAAGGCGCAGGGCGGAGGTGGAGCTGAGGCACTCGGAGAGCCCTGCGAGGGGAAGGAAGCCGGCGTCACTGGGCAACGTCGCAGCCGGAGCAAACAAACGCCTGCGGCCTGCACCGAGCAGCCCCAGGGGGCAGCGGGAGCACCCCGGGGTGCTCCGCGTCCCACGGGAGCAGCCCTCAGGGAGCACCGTGTGCCGCCGCTCCAGTGAGGAACCAACCATGGTGGCTGGAGGCTGACGCCTTCCAGAAATGCGTTTGTTTTGGACTCCATGCCTGCCCCGAGCAAATAGATCCCGGTGATTCACTGCAGTGAACGGCCCAGGGGATGAGGTTACGCCGGAGGGGTCAATGGCCAGTGGGAAACAGACCCAGCAATTCTGGGAATGCTGCTGGGCTTTTCCCCACAGTCCCAGGGGGATCTTGGCAGGAGGGAAAAACAGCCTCTCTTTTTGCCAGTCTCGAGGTTAATCCCCRTCCTCCTCCCCTATTAAACCTGTATTTCTGCTCAGCCCGGGGAGGCAGCTGCTGGCTGGAAGCGCCAACCTGGAGCGTAAGCCTTAAGCCAGGCATGCCTGGATCTGCTGAGAGTCTGCAGGAGAAACTGCATTGCTCTCTCCTCCCACTGCCCAGGAGGAGCTCGAGGGGGGGGAAACATGCCTGTCCCCTCCTGGCATCAATCACAGCAGTTCCTTCAGTCCAGATGTGCCCTGTTTCCTTCCCATTCTAATTTCCATGTTTCCCTCTTCTTCTCCTTCTGCAGAAGAGCTTTTCCTCAGTTCCCTCCTGGGGGCAACATCCCATGGAGACCCTCCTCCAGGTCATCCCGGGGAGCCGAGGTCGCAGGGGCACAGCTGCGTTGCGGCCGGGGAAACCGGCTCGACACGGGGCAGGGTAGGGCACCCGGGGAGGGGCGCAGCYGCCCCCCGCCCGCTCCCCCTCCCCAAACCCCCTCGACGCAGCCACTTTCTCTTCCTCTTCCACCCGACGGGCTTCGCTTCCCCGTGGGAGTGGGGGTCTCCCTGGAGGGGGAGGTGGCTCAGGAGGAGCCCGGGCACGGTGGGGGGCTCAGGGACCCCCACACTCTCAGTACGGGCTTTGTGCTTTCTCATTGCAACAGGAAACCCTTTCCCCAAGCCGGAGCTGCCGTACACTCCCCGTCCCCTTCCCTGTCCCGAGGTGCCGTACATCCCACGGATATTACTCATTAACGACCAGCCCTTCCTGGCAGCCAACCGCAGCCCCCCACTCTCGGGGGGGCTGTGCCGGGGGGACAGGGACGGACATGCCTGGCCATGTCCCCGCTGCCCTCTGCGATCTCGCAGCCTGGCGCAGGTGGGTCCCTCACAGCACCCTCCTTGTCCTGCCGGCCGCTCGGCAGATTCCCCGAGGCTTTCGCAGGGACAGATGTTCAGAGGTTTTCCGAGTGCTTGGGACACCCGGACTCCTCTCCGGCTCCGCCCCCGCGGGAAAGAGCCCGAGGGACATGGCTGCCCCTCAGCGTGCCTCAGTTTCCCCGGGGTGCTGGGGATGCCACTGCTGCCAGCGTTCTCCGGCCGAGGCCAGGAGACGGGACACGGTGCGACACCGGTGACAGTGCCACGGGGAGGACACCGCGGAGCCCGTGTGTTGGCGGGGGGGGGAGCTGCCCACCGCTGACCGCGCTCGGAGAGTGAAAGTTCCTCTGGGACGTAGGAAGAGGAGCGGGGCCTTCCCCAGCCGACCCAGCCCACGATGAGTCACGGCTCGGGGAGTACGGGCTGGACTCGGTGCCGCTCCCGTCCCAGGAACTCGCTGTCCAGGTCCCACCGGCGGGACGGGGGAAGGGGTCTTCCCTTGCCCCACGCACCCCCCGTCCCCAAACAGCGGCATGCCACGAGAGCTGGGTTCCAGGAGAGCGGGGTGCCAGGAGAGCGGGGTGCCAGGAGAGCGGGTGCTCTGGACTTCGGGTCGAGCTGGGCTGCGTTTCCACCTGCGCGGCCGATGCAGCCTCGGCGCCAGCGCTCCCGGAGCCCCTTCCCCATCCCACCCCCGAGCACCCCAGTGAGGGGCTGACGGTCGCTCCGCTCCTCCTCAGAGGCCCCGCTCAGCCTGTCGCACGTCGCACTGCCCACCGCCGGAGCAGGGAGGTGCCCCTGGACAGCCCCCCCGCCCCGGGCAGCCCCCGCCCCTGGGACACCCCGCAGAGCCCCGTCCCCCCGCTCCCAGCTCGGTGCCCCTGGCCGAGTTCCGGGCCGGGGCGAGAGGTGCCAAGCGGCGGCAGAATCCCCGGTCCGGTCCCCCGTTACCTGGCGAGAGCAGCCGCGGGCGGGGGGCGGCCAGTCCGGCCGGTCCCCGCAGCCCCTCGTTCACTCCATAGCGGCGGCGGGCGCGGCCGGTCCCCGCGGCGGCCCCGCTCCGCCGGGAAGCGCCGAGCCCAGGAAGGGGGAGGAGACGCGCGAGCAGAGGGGTGGGAGGGCACCGGGACCGGGACCAGCCTCGGCAGGACCTGGGACCCCCGGACCGCCCCACCGAGGGGCTGCGGCACCCACCGGCTCTGTGCCCGCCCCATATCAGCCCTTCACCCACTCGTGACCCCACTCCTGCCCCGTATCTCCCCATTCCCGTCCCCCATCATGACCCCACTCTTACCCCATACCCCACTCGTGACTCCACATCTGCCGCATTCAGCCCCCACCCACCCACTGCTCCCACCCACGCGTGCCCCTCCCTCCCATCTGTGCCACCCACCCCTGACCCTACTCCTGCTCTAATCAGGTCCCTCTTCGCTGCCCTTCCAAGCCCCCCGCCCATCCCCGGGGGTGCCCCCCGCCCATTCCCGCGGGTGCTCTCGCACCGGGGCAGCCCCGGTTCCGTGGCCCCGCCGTTCCCGGGTGCACCGGGCCGGGCCGTTGGTCCCGGACTGCACCTTCACCGCACGGTTTGAGCCCCGGTTCCCGTCCTGGGATCCGAGCCCGCTGCTGGTCCCGGGCTGTGCCCGCCTCTGCCTGCGCCCTCCGGTACCGAGCCGAGGACGGGAGCGGGGGCACTGAAAAGGGGTGCTCGTTGTTTGGGGAGGTTGCTGCTGCACGGGGGTACCCGCCCCGCCCCGGGGCGCTCCTAAGGCCGTCCCGACCCCCGCGCCCACGGGAGCGGAGGGGCAGCACCGGGCAGGGCCGCCTCGGAGCCGCCAGGGGGCGCTGCCGCACCGCCGGTGCCACCGGGGCGAACCGGGGGATGCGGGGCCGGTGCTGCCAAGGGCTGGGGATGCGGTACCGGGGCAGGGGCAGGGCCGCGGGGTCCCCGCGTTGCCCCCGGCTCCTCCCGCCGTGGCGCTAGTGAACTCTCCGTGTTGCCGTTTCGAGCATCAAACGCGCCCGGGAGCCCCGTGAGCGCGGCTCCTCCACTGCGTACTTGGACTTCCCGGGAGGCCGGACATCCACCGGGACTGTTCTGGACTGGGAAGGGGCTTCCCGGCCACGCTGAGCCTCCCCATGGCCCAGTCCAGGACGGTACCGAGTGGGGAGAGGGCTGTGGAGCGCTGGCCGGAACCCACGCGTGGGAGGAATCAGAATCGCACCCGCTCCCGGGTCGTGTGCGAGGTTTGGGGGTTCTGGGGGAACGGGGGGTACAGAGCCGGCCCCCGGAACCCCTCCAGCCCGCCGGGTTACGCCGTGCTTCTGCCACCCCGGCCCTTCTGCAGGGGCGGCGTCCCGGGAACATCTGGACCTTCTCCCGAACATCTGGCGCCGCAGCAGCCCGAATCACCCCCCCGCCCCCCCGCTGCTGCCTGACCGGGGTGGGGCGGGGCAGGCGTGTGACATAATTAAAAAAATATATGACATCACGCGGAGGGGTCGCATGGTGCCCGATGACGGTGCCGGCACCGCTGCCCATCTCCCTCCTCGGCCCCGGGCCCTCGCAGGCAGCGGCGTGGCAAATTGATGACGTCACGGCTCTGCCTCTGACGTCACGGTTCTCAGCCAAAGCTGGAGTTGGGTGAGTGATGGGCGGCCTTGCCGACGACGGGACCCCCATGATTGGGGTCCGCTGTTCCGGCCCCCCGGCCCTGAGCCCTGCTCCTGCACCCCACAGGGACGGCTGGGGGGACAGCAAGGGTCAGTCCTGTGCCCTGGGGGCTGCCGAGGGACCCACTGCCCTGGGGGGACAGTGAGGGTCCCACTACTCTCGGACATAGCGAGGGTCCTGCTGCCCTGGGGGCTGGTGATGGTCTTGCTGTCTTGGGAGAATGGCGAGGGTCCTGTTGCCTTTGGGGATCAGGTCCCACTGCCCTGGGGGGRCAGTGAAGGTGCTGCAGCCCTGAGAGGACGGCGAGGGTCCCGCTGCCCTTGAGGATGATGAGGGTCCTGCTGCCTCGTCCGTCTCTGACCCGCAGCTGGTACCGTGTGCCGGTAGAGGGGAGCTGGGCCGCCCCCGCACCTGGGGAGATTGGGGGCCACCACAGCAGGGACGGGCGGGGGGCTGGAGTGGCATCGCGGGCCGGTACCGCGTATGATACCTGTACCACACCGGCTCCCTGCCCGTACCACACCGGCCCCGGCCCCGGCCCCGGTCCCCTGCCCGCACCATACTGACACCGATACCGACACCGGCACCGGACCTCTGCCCGGACTATACTGAAACCGACATTCCCACCGGATCTCTGCCCGTCCCATACCGACACTGATACCGGCACCGGACCCCTGCCCGTACCATACTGACACCGATACCGGCACCGGACCCCTGCCCATACCATACTGACACTGATACCGGCACCGGACCCCTGCCCATACCATACTGACACTGATACCGGCACCGGACCCCTGCCTGCACATTATTGACACCGACACCAGACCCCTGCCCGGACCATACCGATACCGATACCGGCACCGGCACCGACACCGGACCCCTGCCCTGACCCTGTCCCTGCCCACACCCACCGGGGGGCGCAGCCCCGGCACCGCACGCGCATGCGCGTAGGACCCCCCCCCAACGCCACGCGCGTGTCGTCCCCCCCCCCCCCCGTTCCCCGGCCCCGCCGCCGCCGCCGCCGCCCAGCCCGG
>RAHM01000508.1:217578-231456 GCA_003713295.1 Parotia lawesii | reverse complement strand
GGGCGCGGGGCTCGGCCGGGCTGGGGAGGGGGCGGGGGGCGCCGCGCGTTCTCCCCCCCCCCCGCAGCCGCCGCCGTGACAAAGCAGAGCGGGCGCAGCCCGGCCCCACCGCGCCGTGGGGACACCGGAGAGACCGGGGGGCAGCGAGGGGCAGCGGGCCGGACTGGGGAGGCGCGTCCTCCCCGCACCCCTCCGCAGCGCACGGTGCGCCCCCCGCCCCGTCCCCCCGCAGCCGCGGGGGCCGCTCGCTCGCGCTCCCCGTTTTCTCCTCTTTGCCCGTTCCCCTGGCTCCCACCCGCCCTCCATCCCATTTTCCTCTGGAATCCAAAGTTTTCCCCGCAACCAAGCAGGAAAGTTGGAGCTCAGCACCGCTGCGGGAGCCGGGCCCGGGGGTCCCGGTGTCCCGGGGGTGCCTGGGGCCGGGGTCCCAGCGGTCCCAGGGGTGCCCGTGACAGCCCGGCCTCGCCCCACGCTCCCGGCTCTTGCATAACCGGGGCTACTTCTCCCGGAGCCGCGACGCCCGGCTGCGGAGTTTGGCTGTGACCGGGCCTGGTGGCACTGGGAATGTGTTTATCCAGCGACCGGGCTGTCCGTACCCCCGTCCGTGTGTCCGTTTGTCCAGCCTCCCCCCATCCGTCCATCCAGCTCCCTGCCAGCCGCTCGTTCCCAAGCCGTGCACGTCGCGTTCCCGGCCCTTATTGATCTATTCAGTAAATACTTGAGCTCGTCAGCTCCATGGCCCGGCTGGGAATGTGCGAGGGGCCGCTCTTGGCAGCGCCCGTGCTCCGCGCTGGCAGCCGATCCAGCCGGGAACCGGCGGCCGTGGCGAAGTTCGTCGCAACGCCTGGACGYGCAGGGCTGTTTTTCCCTTTAAAAGCAGGGAAATGGGGCGGGGGGGGTCTCGGCTTTCCTGTTACGGATTCCCCTCTGTCCGCGTGGGAATGGCCTGGTGAAATGAGAGGCTGGAATGATGGATGAGCGAGAGGGGGTTTTTTTTGTTTGTTTTTCGGAGGGAGGTTTTTCTGTCCCATTTCTTTGCCCACCTTCGAGCGCAGCACGAGAAGGGATTTGGTGTCGTGGCAGTGGCAGCATCTGACCCGTCACCGGGTCGGAGGGACGGAGGAGGAGGAGGAGGTTTGGGCAAACGCCAGATCCCTGCCCCAGATTCATGTCTGGGGCTGCAGGAGGCCGGAGCCTGCGGTTTCCATCCTCCAGCCCCTCCTCGCCCTACTCTGGGGGTGCGGGCGCTTGATCTGTGTCCCTTGGAAGGAGGTGACAGGAGCGGAGCAGCTCAGGGCACCTCGCAGCCCCCCCTCAGTGGCACCTGCGGGGCTGATTGAGCCGCTGGCAGCCGCCCGGTGAGCTCAGTGGTGCAGGTGGCCGACAGCTGAGCCCTCTGGGGTCACCCCTCCAGGGACCCGAGGTCTCGGAGGCATCATCCCCGCTCAGAGGTGGCTCGGAGCAGCCGGCGGATCCAGAAGTTGGTGGGGGCGGAAGGGAGGCATCGCTCATTGCATAAGCTGCGTTGCCTTTGGAAACGAGGCTGCGGAAAGATGATGAGCTGGAGGGAAGTTCCTCCATCCTCTTCTCCACCCCAGGAGCCGGAGTAGGGCAGAGACACCCCTTCCTCCTGCTGCATGTTCCCCTCCCGAGGGGCTCCCTTTGGGGGTCATGATGGGGATGAGGTTCTGTTCTGCCACCTCGGGGTGCTGGGAGCTGTGTGAGCCTGTGGGAGGGAGGATGTGGAGGCATGTGGTGGATGTGGAGGCACTGCRAGCGTGTGGTTGGGCTGGGTGGGAGGCAGAATGTGCCACCAAGGTGCCACCTGAGCTGGTGCCTCAGCCCTGGCGGTCCTGGCCAGGTTCTGGTTTCCCTGATGCAGGTCTCATCCTGCTGGGGCAGTGGGGCTCTGGGAGAGGCCGGGATGTCATTGGGAGCAGGGTGCAGGTCCCCATTCTTGTCTGCAGAGCCAGTTCCTCACACCCGCTGCCTCTGTTTGCAGCTCTGGAAGCTCTTTGCTTGTTACTGGAGAAGAGGAGGACAAAGTCCAGCCRTGGGGTGGGAGGAAGCTCTTCCGTGGGGAACAAAGGGCACCGGCGTGCGGCTCCTGCCTGCCCAATCCTCCGCCGYTTCCCGGGGTGGTGTGGGGCATCCCTGGGCCCTGTGGTGGCAGAGCCCCGGGAATGGAGTGAGGGCAGGCAGGGATCACCCCGTTCCTGTTTTGGAAATACCTGTGGTTAAAGGTGGCTGGGGTGTTTCGGTGCAGCACTTCCCTCTTGCCACCTTGGTGGTCTGGCGTGTCCCGTTGTATGCCTGTGTGTTCCCAGGTGTTTTCCCACGTGTTTTTCCGTGAGTTACCGTGTGTGTGCACACGTGTGGGTGTGCACACGCCGCTTCCCCAAGCGTGCACGGACACGCCCGGAGCCGCGCTGGGTTCAGTGGAGGTGAAGAGTGGAGGTTTGGGGTGTTGAGAGGAGAAGGCAGGAGCTGCTGGAGGGGCATGGCTGGGGGTTCCTCCATACAGTGTCCGGAGGGGTGTCCAGCATTCCCGTGTGGAGCATCCCAGCTGGACGCTTGGGGTTACAGTAGCCCCATGGGGCTCTGTCCCGGCGTGAGAGGTGCCTGGTGCCACTGTGGTGTCCGGCGAGAGGGCCGGGCTCTGGCTCCCATCCCACGTGCTCGCTGTCCACGACAGGCACTGACGTCGGGAGGATGGGGCAGCGCTGGAGCATCCCTGGCAGCGCTGCCAGGTTCGGGGTGAAGCCGAGGCGTCGCCTCCTCGCTGCTTCCGAAGCTCCTGAGGCGCCGTGGGCGGCGCGGGGGTGGGAACAGCTGTGGCAGCCCCCTCGCCTTCGGTGTCTCAGCCCCGCCGCTCGCTCCTCGTGTTCCCTCCGTGCCGGTTCCATGTGCTCCGGGGGAGCCTGCGAACCGGGAAGGAGCGGGGGCTGCTCCAGCTGGTGATGCTTTTCCTCCAGTGTTAGTTGGGATGATGGGGAGCAAAACCGCCCAGGTCCTCCCTGTGCCTCCAAGGCCCTGGTTCCTGGAGCATCCTCCTCTGGCTCCAGCTGGCGTCCCTTGGTTCCTCTTTGCCCCCAGCCCATGCCTGACCCGTGGTTGCCCAATGGGGCTGTCCAGGCTCTGCTCTGCTGCACGGGCGTTCCCCTCTCCTCACAGGAACAGCAGGATTGGAGCGGAAAATCGGAGACAAATTAAGGGAAAAGCTGCGTAAACCAGCTGCTGGGTGGGGTCCCGAAAACAGCCCTGGAGCCGGCYGAGGGGACGGGGCGGTGGCACGAGAAGCTTTGAGGAGGGAGGGTTGGCTCCCAAAATCYGTCCTCCCACTGCCTGGGAGGAGGGGGTTTGGGGAAGGACCTCGGCTCCTTCCCCCTCCAGGAGGGCACGGGGGGACCTGGCTGCCCCCCGAGGTTGTGACAACATCCAGGTCACCTCCCAGTGCTCACTGAGGGTGGGGAGGGGGATGGAGGATTGGCAGGGTGAGGGCCAGGAGCCCTTTGGGCAGAAACTGGGAGTGCTGGCAGCATCGGTAGAGGTGATGGTGRTGGCAGGGTGAGGACACTGGACACTGGTGAGGAGGGATCTGCTCCAGCCATCAGTCAGGTGGATCCTGCTGCCGAGGACCTGCCAGCATCTCGCGAGCACTGGGATGCTCCACTGGGAACAGGACAGCCCGTGGGGTCCCTGGGCACGGTGTCCMCACCGGGGTTTGGCTGTGCTGGGAGGCAGGAGGAGCCGTGCCCGTGTCTGTGACCCCCGTGGTGCTCCAGGGCTCTGGCTGTGCCTTTGGGGAGCTTTCCCGAGCCCGTGGATGGTCTTTTGGATGGAGCCTCTCCACAAMGGTGCAGGGAGCACGTGGTTCTGCSAGTGTCCTTTGCCCGGCACGGGGGTGCATGGGAGGCACTTCCCGAAATCCCAGCCAGGGCCGGGCCCTCGGGAGCCGCGGAGTGCCTGGGGAGAGGTGGGGACACACAGGATGTGCCACATCCTGCTGAGTTAGCACCACTGTGAGCCCGTGGCTTTGTCATGGGGCAGGAGGTTCCTCTTCCAGGCGTGGAGATGATTTCGGTTCCTACATCCTCTCCAAGCACTTTCCTGGGGCAGATAAATCCTCTCTCTGTGCTCCCCAGACCTCCCAGCCCCGCCGGGGTCTGAGCCCTGAGCCTCTGCGAGAGCTGCCTGCCAAACCCAAGCTCCTGCTCCCAGCTCACCCCAACAAGCTCCACTGAGGTGCCTGGGATGAATCCGGCGGTCCCAGGGTTGGGAATGGGCTCCTTGGGGTTGGTGCTGAGCCCAGCCCGCGAGCAGTGGATGATGCATCGGCCTGTTTCCTCCCCACAGCCCCGGCTTTGCCAGGCAGGCCGGCCTCTCCTTGTGCTTGGGATGAACTTTATCTCCGTCAGCTCCCTGAGAGCGTGTCCGGCTGTGTTCCCATGGACATCCCTCTCCAGGGACATCCCTGTGGACACTCCGTGTGGGCTTGGTGGCCGGTGGTGCYGCGGCCTTGCCGAGCGAGCGCCTGGGGACGTTTTGCATCCAGCGCCGTYGTCCTCAGGCCCTCCCAAACGCAGCATCTGCCCCTGCTGCAGCTTGTTTTCCAGGGGATGCTTTTCCCCTCTCCTTGGGATTTTGCAACCCAAGGCCACCTCGAGCTATTTACAGCCCAGGTTTTGCTGTTGACTTAACTTCCCAGCCCTTTCCACACGCTGTCCCCGGGCAGCCCGACCTGCCCGGCTGCGGCCGCACCGAATACTTTCAGCATTTTCTAATCCAGCCCAAACTCGTTGTTTTCTTTGCTGTGTGACTCCTATTTTTGAAGGAAAAGCACAGGGTGGGCCGTGAGGGCTGTTCTGGATGTTATCCCGTCGTGAGAGGTTGCGTTCCCCAACGTGGTCCGGCCGTTTCTAGGGCTAAATATAGACTCCAGTGTCCTTCCTGAGCCAGGGAACGGAGCGGGCTGGAGCTGCAGTCATGCAGATGCTGTGCAGGACCACAGACGGTCCCAGCACCGCTCCTGGGGTTGGCAGCAGAATTGTTGGATAATGACCTTGCTGGCAGCTCTGAGCTTCTCCGGTGGGACCGTGCTTGCGGTGGCACCGAGGGGAGGGATGGGAAGAGCATCCCGGGCTCCGGGGAGTGCCAGGAAGGTGAGAGCAGGTCTGGGGTGTCCAAAAGGCATGGGCTGGGGCAGCAGTGGGAATGGGGGATGTCTGGGAGGGAGTCTGATTGAGTTGGAGGTTGCATCTTTAATTGAGTGGGCTAATTAGCCTCTTGCCAGATGCTGTTTCTCCAAATGAGACCGTGGTGAGGACGGGCAAGTGCTGGGGGTCTTAACCTGAGGATGGGCAGGTGTTGGGGGTCTCATCCTGAGGAGGGGCAGGCACTGGGGGGGTCTCRTCCTGAGGATGGGCAGGTGTTGGGGGTCTCATCCTGGGGACAGGCAGGTGTTGGGGGTCTCATCCTGGGGACGGGCAGGTGTTRGGGGTCTCATCCTGGGGACRGRCAGGTGTTRGGGGTCACATCCTGGGTGTGCCAGAGCTGGGCAGGTTGGGGGGTGAGTGTGGGGGTTGCTGTTGAATTGRGAGGGCTGCAGTTSTSGGGGAGAGAGAGGAGCTGCTGCTCTTGGACTCGGGGCTCTGCCATCCATCCCTTGGTGACCGAGTCGAGGAGGATTCCAGYTGGGGGAGGCTTTGGGAGCCATCCTGCTGCTACCCCCGTGCCCCAGCCTCACTGGGGGTGGCCGGGTTTGTTTGCTGGGGGCTGCCAGGCAGAAATTTAAATGTGCTGAGAGCTTTGGACAGCATCAATCTCACCCGTTTACCTGCGGCTCTTTGTCCGTGGGCACGGGCTCGTGGTCCTGGGTCGCACGTGGCTCATTCAGGCCACCGACAGTCACAGCTGGCCAACAGTGTGGCCACCGACAGTCACAGCTGGCCAACAGTGTGGCCACAGCTTGTGCAGGAGTGTCTGCACCCCCCTGACCCTGCACTGGGCTCCTCAGGATCGAGTCCCTCCCGGTGTCCCCTCCCTCTGCTTCCCTGTGCCCTTCAATGCTGGCAGCCGGTGATTGTCTCAGAATTGGAATATCGTGGCCTAAAGGGTGGCACAGGAGCACAAACCCTCGGCCCTGGGGAGCAGCAGCTCCTCTGCCCACCCTGCCCCCTGGCATGCTGCTGGTGGGCTGCCAGTGTGTGCCCACCCACCCCCATGTGCCCACCCACTCCGGCCTCTGTCGGGGACACGCGTCTTCCCTGTCCCCTGCTGCCGGTGTCGATGCCCCTTGGCTGTCCCTGGCTCTGTCACTGCCAGGAGAGCGGCTCCAAATCTTGGGGGGCTCTGACCCGGGGGGCACAGACACCCCAAACCGTGGTGCTTTACGGCGGTCCCGTCCTCTCCAGGCGCTGGGAGCTGAACCCCTCCGGCCCCCAGCGCAGGGAAAGGCTGTGAAGGSTTTCCTCCCGGCGGGTGTCGCGGTGCTTTTTTATTGTTTGGAAAAGGAAGCACTTGGGTTTAATACTTCCCGCTCCAGCCGCCTTCCCAGCGCCCCGGCGGATGCTGCGGGGCACCGGGGCGAGCGCYGCGTGGAGCGGGGCTGTGCCGGCGCCTCCGCCCCGGGGCCGGCTCCGCATCCTTGGGCCGGTGCCCACGCCAAGGCCCCGCTTCCTGCCGCAGCCCCCGGCCCTTCCAGATGGGTTCGCTCAGCCTCTCCTCCGCCGGCCTGGAGCGCATTTTCCCCCGGGAAGAGCRGATTTGGAGCCCAGCGCTGCTCACTCACCAGCGCCGTGCTCTCCTCCGCAGCCGCTCCGATGCCATCGGCCCTCGCCCAGCCCTACGCCCTTTCGGCTGCATGAAATCCTAAATTTTCCTTTCCCGCGACTTGCGGAAGTTAAAACCTGGGAAAGCGGGATCCGTGACCCGCAGGAAGCCCCTGGGAGCATCCGGTGGGGATGCCAAGGGGTCAGGCGGCGTCTGGGACGCAGCACCAGCTCAGGGATAACTGTGCCAATTCCTCTTTCACCGTTTGCGCCAGTTACAGACAGATGGGACGTTTCACCATGCCAGGGATGTTTTTCCAGTGCAGCAGCTGCCACCTGGAAGCCRTGCAGGACCTGCCTTCCCGGGATGTGCTGTCAAGGAATCCCCAAACCTTTGCCCTCACCGGCAGCACGTGCTYGCTGTGCTGGGGGGGCGATGGGCGGCTGGAGCCGTGTCCCCCACGGGCTGGCTGGGCTTGGTTTTGGGGGCTGGGATGGGAATTGGTGACAGCCAAAAGCTGTGGCAGGAGCGGGGCAGGGCCGTGGTGTTGTCAGGGGTTGTTATCCCTGCAGAGACCTTGGAGTCGCAGGAGATTGCGCCGTGCGACGGTGGCTCCGTGACCTTGTGCTCCCTGGAGCTGGGAGATGCTCTGAGGTCCCCCAAGGGAGCCAGGTCCCCAGGGGACCACAGGAGGTGACCTGGAGGCTTGGAACAGCTCTGGGTCTCYGTGTCCTTGTGCCCCTCTTGCTGTTCTCCAGCCTCCTGGAGCATCCAGCATCTCCTGGGAGGTGACAGTTCCCTGCCCCGGCTGGGGTGGGACCCCTCATGTGCACTCCAGTGAGGATCTTGGCCACCCCAAGGATCCCAAATCCCAGCTGGATCGTCCCTGGCTGCGTTCACACGGGCAGGTGGAGCCGAATCCAGAGCAACTCCCCGCGTGGCCGCGCTGCTCGGGAATAAAAGTCCCTTTATGCCGGAATAATTAGTGTACTCAGAGCATGCTAATTATTCTGGGATAAAAGTGACTTTTATTCCAGCAGAGTGTCCTCTCAAAGGGCCCTTTCTGCCCGCTCCCAGGGCACAATAGCTGCTCTGCTCCGTTTCCCCATCCCAGACAAAGTCCTTATTTGCGGAGGCAGCGAAATTGAGTTGACTAATGAATTAAGGCCAATGGTTCTGGCCGGGCTCCAGCCCTTTGAAAGCCTTGGCGAGCTGATGCCCGGCCCGGCGGGAGGAAGCACGGACCCTCCTGCCCCACCGAGCCCCCGGCAGCCTCCCCTCCCTCCCTCCCTCTCTCCCTCCCTCCCAGCTGCCGGGATGAAATGCCTATTAATCTACCCGGTGGAATTGCTTTATTCCCGGCGCAGGCAGGGCTCTGGAGGGAGCGTTATCAGCTCCAGCCACAGGCCATAAATAACCACGGCGGTGCAGAGCGCCGGGCCCTGTTTGGGTTCCCAAGTGCCCAGGGTATAAACATCCCGCTGCTATTGCCGGGATAAGTACAGGGAATAAAGCCTGGGCAGGTAGGGGAGGTGGGGGGGCTCTGCAGGCCCGCTGCCCCCTCCCCATCCCTCCTCTGAGGAAGGAAAAAAGGGACACAGGGCACCCCGGCAGGGATGGCCACGGGCCAGGGCCGGCTGCAGCCCATCCAACTGCACCCAGAGGACTTAAGCTCCTTTCTCCTGGCTGCAAATGCTTTTTTTCTTTCCCTTTTTTCCTTCCCCCCCCCGCCACCGCCCCCCACCCCTTTTTTTTTTTTTTTTTTTTTGCCATTTAAATTGCAGATAAGCTGCAGAAAGAAAGATACCAAAAAAGCGGGATTCTCCCTTGAATCCCCCCTCGGCTGCGGGACTGGAGCTGCTCCTCCTGCCCTTCCCCACCACAGTCTGGATGATCCAGCTTTTTTTTTTTTTTTTTTTTTTTTTTTTTTGTTTCTTTTATTATTATTATCCCCAGTTCTGGCAATGCCGGAGCTTTCGTTTCATCTGCTTCCATCTCCTGCCATTTTTCAGCTCGTTCCGCTGCGGACTCTCCGTGGGGCTGGAGGCGGGAGGGGACGCGGGGGGGATCGCGCTCCGGCACGGCTCTCCCGGCTCCTGAATTTGGTTTAAAATGCAAATCTTTCCTTTATTCCCCGTTTTTTTTTTTTTTTTTTTTTTTAAATGGATTTCATCTGAAGGCGGCGGAGCTGCTGGAGCCCGGGGAGCGGGAGGGGAAGGGGCTGGGCGCGGGGTGGGGGGAGCGCATTCCTCCCAGATTTCCTGATGCGCGTTCGCATGGAAATCGTCTCCCCCCGGACGCGTTTGAAGTCAGGTGACGCCGAGCTGCGGGATGGACGCGGCCCCGGGAGCCGCAATATGATTTTCTCCCCCTTCCCCCCTCCACGGGGGATGCTGGTGGGCAGCGTCCATCCCCTGCCTCCATCTCCCGCCTCCCTCGGGATGCGCTTGCCCGTCCATCCTCCTCCTCCTCTCCGTCCCCCCCCTCCACCATCCTCGCTCTGCTCCTTTGTCTGGGTTTGGAGGCAGCCTTGGCACGTCCTGGCTGCTGGGAATCCCATCCCAGTACCTGTGCTGGGGGTGCTGGGGGGCTGCTGGGGACCCCCTGTGCCCTGGAGTTGTYGCCTCTCCCCGCTCCGCTGCCCGGAGTGAGCCGGGAGCTGGGCTTGACCCCGGAGCGAGGGGGGACGTCGGGATGGCATCTCCCCATCCCTGGGGCACCCGCTGTGGGGATCCAGTGGCTCCCAGTCCGTGTCCCATGGGGAGGGATGGGTGTCCCTGGCCGTGGGGGGAGGTCAGGTGGGCGATGGGAGAACGTGTGGAACGTGGCCGGTGGGAAAGGGGCAGGGATGTGCTGGTGGGATCTGGGGATGGGTGAGCAGAGGGTGCTGGGCCCTCGGGATTTTGGGATGTGGCAAGGGGGTGACAGCCCTGCCCGTACCCCGGCATGGGTTTGGGGCAGGCGGGAACTTCCAGCTGCTTCCCACCAGCATCATCCCTTGCTCAGGGCCGGGGAGATGGGCAGAAACCAGGGATGGAAAACCAGGGAAGCACCGGAACGCTGGGGCTGAAGCGATGGTGGGGTTTGGTTTTGGTTGGATTTGTTGTTGTCCCCTTGGGGGTTCCAAAAAGGGGGAAAATCAGAGCAAACCCTCTCCGGGCACCCACATCCAGCCGGAGCCTGTCCCAGGAATGGCACTGAGCTGCTGTTCCAACACCTCTGGCACAGCAGAGCCAGGCTTGGCTTCTCCAAATCATCTTTTTTTTTTGTTTAAGGAAGGTGAATACCTCGTGATTCCGATGCCATAGTCCGACTTGAAGGGAGAAGGGGGGAAAAACCGTGTTTTAAAGTCAATATTTACTCAGCAATTGGCCGTCCCCCTCCCCCAGCCTGGCCGCATACCTGCGGCTGCTCCGGCGGGAATGGCCGGGAGCCCTGCCGGTCCTGGAAGCGCCGGAGCCGGGATCTGGTTTGAATCTTCCCTGTTCGGAGGGGGCCGGATGGAAGAATTGCAAAAATGCATTTGAACTGTTTTGGGATCGTGTGTTTAAATGCAAAACAAACAGCTGAGCCTTCCTTTCCCTTTCCCCCTGGAAAAAATGTGCCTCAGACCTGAGGGTTTGGTATTTTAAATGTCTCTATTACCCGCTTCAGCTTTTGGGAGCCGGAAAATTTACTGGATTTGGGGTTTGAGGATCAGCCTCGAGCCTCAGCTCGGGGAGGAGGGAGCGGGATGGGCTCCAGGCTTTGGCTTTCCCAGCGCCTGTCCTGAGGCTGCGGAGAAACTCCAGGACACGGGGAGTTCTGAAAACACAAAAAAGGGACAAATCCTGTTTTTTCCTGTAGTTCGGGGACAAARGATGGGTGATGTGGGGGAGAGAAATGAAGCCGAAGGTGACTCTGGTGCGGTTTTGGTGGATTTTGCGTGCTGAACGTGGTTGAGTTCGTGTCTCGGGTGACTCGAAGGCTCCRGCAGCTCCGTGTCACAGATTCCGAGCTGGCACTGGGGGGGGGTCCCACGGGGGCCACGGGCTCGGCTCCGACTGGGAAGAGTGGCCATGGATTTCTGGAGTGCTCCAGCCTTGATCCACAGGGAAGGAGGAAGAGGAGGAACGCTGGGATGGAGGCGTGGTGTTCCTCTGGCTGATGGAACAGGCTCTGCCAAAGAAAGGCCRAAATTGCCCAAAACGCAACAACCTGCCCTGTTTTGGGGGTGCTGCGGCCGTGCGAGGCGGGGATGGAGACCTGGAGGAACACGGAGTGGGAATGTTTCCCTCTGGAGTGGGTTTATTCCCCCCCTTTTGYGCTCCCTACTCCCCCAAAACATCTGGTTTGCGAATCGCGCCCGTCCCAGCCCCTATTTACGGCCAGCGCCGTTTCCTGGCCGGACGCCTCCTCCCGAGGAGAGGAGGAGGAGCTGGGCTGAGGAGGAAGCAGGGAAGGAGTTCCTTCATATTTTTGTGCTTTGCTTCCAGGCTGTCCAGGTTTTTGCGTCGTCCTCATCCGTGGAATGAAGGTCTCGTGGCCTCTGCTCCAGGACCTGCTTCCCCACCTCTCCAACAGCCCGTTTCGGTGTCCATTTCTCATTTTAGCCAAAAAACACGGATTTTTTTGGTGTTTTGTCTTTGCCAGCCCTTTTCCCAGCCCGCCACGCTCCAACAYGAAGCCTCCGGGTGTTCATGGAATGCTGGCACCCGGCTCTCGGTCCCCTTCCCACCTGGGAAGATGCTGCTGGGACGTCTGTTCCCAGCCTGTCCTGGAGGAGAGCAATCCCCTTTCTTGCACCCAAATGGCTTTTTTAGCACCTTTTTTKTTTGGACCACTTTGGTTTCGGACCTTTTTTAGGTTTTGGACCTTTTTTTGGTTTTGGGCCTTTTTGTTTTTTGGGCCTTTTTGGGCCTTTTCTTCTGGGGRGTCCTTTTTTGGGTGGGCTCCTTTTTTTGGCCTTTTTTAATCCCCTTTTTTGGAGGCCCTTTTTTTGCAGTAGTGCCTTTTTTTGGGGACCTTTTTTTTTGTGCCTTTTTGGGGGCCCTTTTCTAATGTGCCTTTTTTGAGGCCCTTTTATTTCGCCACCTTCTGCGGCCCGTTTTTTCTTTTTTTTTTAAATTTCTTTTTGCCACATTTTCATGCCCCTTTTTTCCACCATTTTTTTCTGTTTAGGGACCCTCCTTTGGGTGGGTTTTTTTTTTTGTTTCCCCCCCATCTTTTGGCTATTTTGACGAACTTTTCCCATGCTTTTAAGCACAGTTTTGTCCCCTTTGAATCCCTTTTGAGCCGGGGTCTCTCCTCCGCCTGCCAAGGCGGGGACGTGTCCCYGCAGCTGCCCCGGCCCCGCTCTGAGCCGCCCATTGTGCGCCGATGAAGGCGCCTTTATTCCCGATCCCGGAGCCGGAGCTCCGCTGCCATCGCCGCCGCTGGGGCGAGCGCCCGGCTCGGGAAGGGAATTTGGCTCCGTGCGAGGGATGCATGAACGGACACCTTCTCTAATTGTCCACCTGGCACCGAGGCACCGCGCCGCGAGCGGGGGGCATTGAACCCGCCGGGAACACGCCGTGCGAGGACAGGGCGTGCACAGGGAACGCGCGGGGTTGCCGAGGAGCCCGGTGGGAAGCGATCCCCCTTCCGTCCTCCCCGTTGCCCCGAGCCGTGGTGGCCGTGCCAGGGCCGCGGTGCCTCGCGCTGCCGAAGGCCGGCGGCGTGGTTGGGAATGGCGGGAGGGGTTTGGTTTGGGTGCCCTGTGGTGGTGAGGAGCGGCGGGATGGCTCCCTGGGATCGTCCCGCCTGGATCAGCAGCCCTCTGGAAGGGCAGGTGTCCTCGGGACAGGGTGTGTGTGAGTGATGCGTCAGTGCTTGGAGGAAATCCCACGTGCTCTGCTCCGGTCCCGGAGTGGGAATGCTCAGCACGGAGACCCTGGGGCTGAAGGATGGCTCCTTCGAGCGTCCCTGCCCCGGGATTGGTGTCCCCAGTGCAGAACAAGCTCCTGTCCTGGCTCTGCTTTCCCACCCTACGAGTGGCTGGGATGGGGCAGCCGGCTGGGAATGGGTTCCCAGGRATTTGCCCTCCTGTAGCCCTGCCTGCTCCGTCGGGAAGTGAAACCTGCGGGTTCCAGCAGCTGGGTCACGCTGTGGCTGCCGGAGACCTGGGAGGACGAGGAGGAGCAGGAAATCCAAGAGAGTGTCAGTTCTTTGCTGTGGTTTCCTTAATGAATCCTGCCTCGGATGCGCCTGTGGCCGGGAGATGGAGGCGGCAGATGAGCTCCGCCGGGAAGAGGAGGTGGCAGGGCTGGATCTGGAGCAGAGCTGGGCCACGAGGAGCCTGTCCCCGAGCCCGGTGGGAGGAAAGGGACAAGCTTGGGCTGCTCCTCTGGCCTAGGGAAGGTGGAGGGCAAGGACAGGGATGCTCCATCCATTTTGATCCGTCCAGTCTCCATCTTGGCTGTGCCGAGCTCTCGCCGTGGTGCCGAGCAGCAGCTCCCACGCCGCCGGTGCGCGGGGAAGGAAGGGAGGCAGGGAAGGAAGGGAGGCAGGGAAGGAAGGAGGCAGGGAAGGAAGGAGGCAGGGAAGCAGGTTGGCAGGAGGAGCTGCGCTTCCATCGGCGTCAGGCAAAGCCCTGTGCAGCTCGGAGGAGGAATCAGGGTTGTGGCAGGGTGGGAAGTTTCCTCCCAGCCTTTAGGGATAGGGTTGGCATTAGGGACCGCATCACCCCGATCCTCTCCCCTCGCAGCCTCCCTGCTGCAGAGCGGCCCCATGGCAGGAGGAAGATGCAGACACAGAGATCCCCCCCCCCTTTCCCGGGCTGAGCAGGAAGTGGAGTGGATCCTGGGAGCAGGAATTTGGCAGGAGAGCAGGGATGCCACGGGATGAATGCTTTGGGAATTGCGTGTGCGGCTGCCTTGGCTTGAACAAGGGCTCACAGTTGCCTTGGGTTTGTCATAGGGCCGGCCACCCCCAGGGCTGGGGCTGGGCAGTGACCCCCCCACGGCTGTGTCCGACCCCCCCACGGCTGTGTCCATCCCCCCATGGCTGTGTCCATCCCCCATGGCAGTGACTCCCCCATGGCAGTGACCCCCTCATGGCTGCGATCCCTCCCCCCATGGCTGTGACCCC
>RAHM01000508.1:191072-201158 GCA_003713295.1 Parotia lawesii | reverse complement strand
GCACACCTCTGTCTGTCCCTGCACACCTCTGTCTGTCCATCCTGCACTGCCTCATGCCAGGCTCACTGCGGAAGCCCCGTGGGACCCTCCCTGCCCTCCCTGGCCCCATTTCTGCTTTCTCATCCCCCCTCCCCCTGGATCACCCCAGTGACACTCCCCGGGTTCCTGTCGAGCCYGTGTCTCTCTCCTCTCACCCAGAAGGAAGCCAAGCGCCCCGTCCCTCCCTCGGCCTCTGCGGAATATTTGTGCCCATGGAATGGTCTCATTAAGGCCGAGTAATTAGCAGTCCCTTGGCTGCCCTCCACGCAGCCCGGAGCTCGTTCCATCCCTGTTCCTGCTCTTCCCACCTCCGGTGCCTCAGCCAGGCTCCGCAGGGATGCTGCGGGGTTGAGCCAGGACATGGGGAGGAGTGAAAGTTTGGGGTGTCACTGGGGGGCTGGAGAGGTGCCAGTGACCGCTTGGACACGGTTCCCCTTCGGGTGCAGCCCCGGCGCTGCACCGGGGGTCCGAGGCACAGGGACCACATGGGCTGGGGGTCCCAGAGCTCCCCGGAGAAGGGCAGTGCTCCAGCATCTGCCACTCACCGGGCTGGGATGTCCCTCTGTGGGGGCTGCACAGCCCCGGCGGGGGCCGTGTTACCCCCGAGGAACGTTTGGCTTGCGCAGGGCGGGCGTGAGCGCGCRCAGAGCCCCAGGGATCCATCCCAGCGCCGAGTCAGACATCCTGGCCGTGGGCCACCGGCTTCCACCCAGCGGTTCCTCCTCGCAGCGAAACATCTTAGCAGAGAGGGGGGGTGAATT
The DNA here is from genome assembly GCA_003713295.1 of Parotia lawesii. Lineage (NCBI taxonomy): Eukaryota > Metazoa > Chordata > Aves > Passeriformes > Paradisaeidae > Parotia > Parotia lawesii. The sequence goes on along the minus strand of RAHM01000508.1, from coordinate 200,358 downwards.
TATTTATTTTTGAGCCTGGTTTGCTGAGGGAACGAGGCTGACGTGACGGCAGTGGCCGTGTGTGGTGGTGGCCGTCCCCTCCGCCGTCCCCTCCTGCCCGGCTCGGACACAAGGAGTTGGCTGTTCCTGGGAGCAGGGGGGCCGTACTGGACCCTCGGGGGCACGGGGTGTCTGTCCGGCCGTCCGGCGCCCTTCGGGGCGGGAGTTTGTCTTTGTGCCCGTGCTGTTAACATACTTCTAATTAAGGAAAATTGTCCCCAGGAGCAGTGTTTATCCACAGAGCGCGGTGCCCTCACAGAGACGGGCTTGTTCTCCCGGGGAGAGGATGTCTGTGGAAGGAAGAGACAGAAATTCCTCCAGATTATGGTATTATGTAAATGTATCAAACGGATCATTCCCTATAAAAAGGAAAGTGGGAAACCGATGTGTTCRAGCGGCCCTGGGGATCGCATTCCTGACGAGCCTCCGTTCCTGCGCCGCCRGCGTTTCTGAGCCGAAACATTCGGYGACTTTTCCAGGCTGTTTTTCTGCCCAGGCCGTGTGCCGGCGGCTCCGGGGGGCTCGTGGGGCGGCCACCCGCCTGCCCGGGCGTCTCGCTGGGTGGCAAGTTGGCCACGGCCCCTCCTTGCCCCGCTGCTCTCCGGGTGGGATCTCCGTGGGATGTGGTGTGGATGGGCAGCTCTGGTGTGGTGTCGCTTGGACCACGGACCCCATGAGGCCTCCTGAGGCACTTGGCGTTCGTGTCAGGGCTGGTTCGTCGTGGGGAAGCAAGAACTGGCTGTGGCCACAGAAGCGTGTTTATYGGACCTAAATATTCTTTATTGATTCTTTATTTCTTTATTATTCTTTATCTCAAGCCAGACGTTGGCGGTGGAGGTTGGTCCGTCTCTGTTCTCCGTCCCATGTGCTGGGGCAAGGGGGAAAATGCTCCTCAGCAGAACGGGAACAAGGGTTTGGTGTCGGAGCTCCACGATGTCTCCGGCTGCTTCAAGCAGAGCTGGGACTTCTCCTGGCCACCATCCCCGTCCTGCTCTCSTGGGATTGCTCCCTGGAGGGGTAGCTGGGAAGTGGAGTTTCTGCCAGACTTAGAATCATGGAATTATTAATTCCACTAATAATTACGGAAAAGCTCTCTGAGACCCTCGAGTCCAACCATTAACCCAGCGCCRCCAGGTCATCGCTGAAACATGTCYCCAGGTGTCACATCCACACATTCCAGGAGGAATTTTTCCATGGAAAGGGTGGTCAGGCATGGGAAGGGGCTGTCCAGGAAGGATTGGAGTGCCCATCCCTGGAGGTGTCCAAGGAAGGACTGGACGTGGCACTCAGGGCTCTGGTGGGGATCGGCCACAGGTTGAACTCGATGGTCCTGGAGGGTTTTTCCAGCCTCAGGGATTCTGGAATTCAGGGAATTTTTGCTGAGCTTGTTGGATCTCTGTGGCTATCGGGGGTTTCTCCTCTTCTTCGCTCAACTATGCTGGAGTCTGGAGGAGCTGCTGAGTGGCTGCGTCGCCCTCGCAGCTGTTTGGGGACTGTCGAAATCCCTGGTTTAAATCCGAGGGAAGATTGTGTGTTTCCTTCCTCCTCCTGTCAGGCCACAATTGATGTGTTTGCAGACTGCACAGCAACTGATTCATGCAGAGCAAAGTTATGTGCTGGGTCAGCAAAGCTCCTTCCCCAAAAAACCCACAGCCCTGCCGTGCCTCGCTGGGAGCGGGGGAAATCGGGCGGCTCGGGCTAAGGGAGGGAGAACCTCGGGCTGCGGCGCCAGCGGGAAATGTGGGGTCGGTGACCCACTTGTGTCAAGGAGTTCTTTGAGTGGCACCGTCCCACCTGGAGCGCTGGGATCCCGGCAGGAGGAGGACGTGGCCAGAGGAGGCCACGGAGCTGCTCTGAGGGTTTGGAGCAACTTCTGCCGTGGAGCCAGGCTGGGAGAGCTGGGGGTGCTCACCTGGAGAGGAGAAGGCTCCAGGGAGACCTCGGAGCCTCTTCCAGTGCCTGAAGGGGCTCCAGGAGAGCTGGAGAGGGACTGGGGACAAGGGATGGAGGGACAGAACACTGGGAATGGCTTCCCACTGCCAGAGGGCAGGGCTAGGTGGGATTTTGGGAAGGAATTCCTGGCTGTGAGGGTGGGCAGGCCCTGGCACAGGGTGCCCAGAGCAGCTGTGGCTGCCCCTGGATCCCTGGAAGTGTCCAAGGCTGGGTTGGACGGGGCTTGGAGCAGCCTGGGGCAGTGGAAGGTGTCCCTGCCATGGCAGAGGGTGGGATGGGGTGAGCTTTAAGGTCCCTTCCGACCCAAACCATTCCGGGATTCTGTGAAAAGGGAGAATCCAAGCGCAGCRTGACACGCAGGATTTTGTGGTGGGGACCTCAGGAACGGCTCTGGGCCGGGATCACTCGGGCCGCGGCCGGTGTGAAACCAGGAAACATCTGTGCGGGTGGGTTTTGGGGTTTGCTGAAGTTGCCAACCCGCCCGTGTTGAGCAACTTGGATGAAGTTCTCGGTGCTCCCTTCGTCCTTCGTCCTCCCTCCATCTGCCCTCCCCCCCRAGTGGGGCTGCCGGCGTGGACCCCGTCCCCGTGGGGTTTTTTGGCCGCCTGTCCCAGGAAGAGCCTTGGGAAGCCGACGTTCCCCGCTCTCTGCCCCCACCAGCTCCCTTCCAAAACACTCTCAAATAAATAAATCTTGGGAAATGAGCTCGGCGTGTCGCAATCGCCCGCAACGCCCCGCCGAGGTTGAGCAAGGAGGAGGATTGATTCCAGGATGGGAATTGGTGGGGAGAGGCACCCGCGGGGGGCTGCTGGAGGGAGGGGGTGGTCTCTGCCCTCTGGATTCTCCCATGGAATCGTGGCACGACCCCTCCAGGGGACAGGTTCATCCCTGCCGGTCCCCTCAGATGGGTCCGAGGTGTTTCTTCACCGTGGCACCGTCCTCGGGCACCCATTCTGGGTTTGGGGGGATGCAGGGGGGAGACTCTGTGCCCCCCACTCCCCCCCTCTCCAAAGACTGGGAAGGAGGGGGGGTAAGGTTTCTGCAGGCCAGCGCCAGGGGGTTAAAAATAGATGTTTTCTAATTTAGCTTCCACCAAAAGTTCAAGAGGAAATCCAGGTTTAGCTGAGGCTACAAGAAAGGGCTGAAAATAATAATAATAGTAATAATGATGAGGATGATGATGATGAAAATAACAATGATGATGATGATAAAAAAAATACGAAGTGATTCCTGCGAAGGAGAGGGGAGCATGGTGAGCAGGGAGAGAAGGAGCAAAGCTGGAAAACAAAAGCCTTTGAGGAGGGTAATGCTTTCCAGCTGCGAAAATACAGCCTGGGAGAGGAGCAAGTGCTTGCGTCACCCCCAGCCCCCGGCCCTGGGCTGCCCTGCCCGGAGCTGGGGCCCGTCCGGAGACCCCCGGCTGGACCAGGACCCTCTGCTCCCCTGGGGAAGAGGCGGCTGTGGCAGGAGGGGCGTGCGGGGAGCGTGGGGCTGGAAGTCTGTGGCTCGTTTTGGCTGTTTTCCCTTTGGGTTCCTCTTTTGAGTGTTGGGCTGGGCTCTGGCTCGGAGGGATGCGGGAGAGCGACGGGAAAGGGGCGCTGGCGATGGGGCAGAGATGGTTGGAGCCTTTCGAGGAGGAGAATCCGGGGGTCTGCAGCCGTGGGTGGGGGGTGAGGGCCCCTGAGCCCGTCCTGCCAACGCTCCCCCACCCGCCCCTGCTTGGATCGCTCCCCCGGTCCTGTGACTCTGACTCAGCCACGCAGGCGCCAGCCAAGACCTGCTTTTTTTGGGGAATTCTTGCACATCCCTTCGCTGAAAGTGTTTCTCGCCCCGGCAGGGCCCTGCCGCCCCCTCCCCGCGTCACAGGGGGGGGTTTGGGGATGCTGGGGGGGGGAACAGAGGGGGTTTGAGGATGCTGGGGAGGGAGCAGGGGGGGTTTGAGGATGCTGGAGGGGATCAGGGGGGGTTTGAGGATGCTGGGAGGGGGAACAGGGGGGGTTTGAGGATGCTGGGGGGGAGCAGAGGGGGTTTGAGGATGCTGGAGGGGGAGCAGGGAAGGGCGGTGGGTGCTGGTTGTGACAGCAGGGCTCCGGCAGCCCCGTCTCGGGGGCAGAGCGTGGCCCTTGGCACCCCAGTGTACATTTTTAGGTGGTTTTTGCTCATCACAAACCCCTCTGTCGCCCCAGGAGCTGGGATGGGGGGGTCCTGGCTGGAGCAGGAGCCCCATGAGCCCTGCGCCCGCCTGGGTTTGGGGTTGATGCTCATTCCTTGGCTCGGGCTGTTTCCACTTGTTTTTACGAGCTGCCTCACGCCGGGTGGTGGCTGCGGGCGCCGCGGCCTCACCCTTCCGGAGGGGGGGTCACTGTCGGCATCACCGCCGGCTGCGTGTCCCCATCCCCGTCCCCAAGGCCACGGCCCGGACACGAAGGGCTGGGTGTGCTGGCCCGGATAACTCAGACACTGGGGGTTGGGGTTCGTGCACCCCGAACTCTCTGTGTGCTCATCCCCACGGCCTCATCCCAGCCCGGCGGTGCGGATGGACTCGGCATCGCCGGGGGGGGAGCAGGGGGAGTGGGGGCATTGCAAAACCTCCTGGCTTGATTCATGTTTTCCCTCCCTGCGTTGGTTAATAATTCAGTGGTGTCTGGCCCTGCTCCTCCAGTGCTGTCTGGGTCCTGCTGACCTTGGGGTGCTCGGGCTGGGGGGCTGCTGTGCCCCATCCCTGCTCCTCCAAGGCATGTCCAAGTCCCTCTGACCTCGGGGTGCTCAGGCTGGAGGGCTGCTGTGCCCCATCCCTGCTCCTCTGGGGCTGTCTGGGTCCTGCTGACCTTGGGGTGCTCAGGCTGGAGGGGGTGCTGGGGCTGGGGGGCTGCTGTGCCCCATCCCTGCTCCTCCAGAGCTTGTCCAGGTCCCTCTGACCTCGGGGTGCTCAAGCTGGGGGGCTGCTGTGCCCCATCCCTGCTCCTCCAGAGCTCTCTGGGTCTCTCTGACCTCTGGGTCCTTCTGCCCAGGGCTGCTGTGCCCCTGTCCCTGCTCTGCCCTGTCCGTGCTGGCTGTGGTGCTGCAGTGCTGGGGACACGGGGTCTCGGGGGGCACTAATCCAAAGGACAGCCCCCYCAAAGCATTTGGGATCCCCAGGAGCTGCAGCCCCTCGGCCCGGCCTCTGGCCCGGGGGGCACAGGAGGGGCTGAGCCGGTGGCGAGGCAGGAATTCGGGTGCGCTGCGTTTATCCGATTTCACGGGCTTTCAGYGGTTTAATTAAATGCTCACACGCTGCGTGCCAGGTGCTGTCTCTCACCTGCTCCGGGCCCCGGGGTGTCCCCGCAGCTCCGGATTAGCTCGGCTCCCGCCTCGCCCGGCGGGGTCTGCCCGCGGCCCCCCCGTGTCCGGTCCCGGTGCCGCTGCTGGAGCCCCTTCCCTGCTGCCCACTCCCTCCCGCAGCACCCACCCTGCAGAGCTTCCCCCTGCTCCGCCGGTGTTCCTGCGGGATGAATTCCCAGTGTTTCTGCGGGAGAATTCCCAGTGTTTCTGCGGGATGAATTCCCGCTATTTCTGCAGGATAATTCCCAGTGTTTCTGCGGGATAATTCCCAGTACTTCTGCAGGATAATTCCCAGTATTTCTGCGAGATAATTCCCAGTGTTTCTGCAGGATAACTCCCAGTACTTCTGCAGGATAATTCCCAGTGTTTCTGCAGGATAACTCCCAGTACTTCTGCAGGATAATTCCCAGTATTTCTGCAGGATAATTCCCAGTGTTTCTGCAGGATAACTCCCAGTACTTCTGCAGGATAATTCCCAGTATTTCTGCGGGATAATTCCCAGTACTTCTGCAGGATAACTCCCAGTACTTCTGCAGGATAATTCCCAGTATTTCTGCGGGATAATTCCCAGTACTTCTGCAGGATAATTCCCAGTGTTTCTGCAGGATAATTCCCAGTATTTCCACGGGATGCTCTCCTGGTGTTCGCACCAGGTGCTTTCCCGGTTGTGTGCGATGTCTCTGGCTTGTCTGAGGGTTAGGGTTAGGGTTAGGGTTAGGGTTAGGGTTAGGGTTAGGGTTAGGGGGCAGCAGGTCCCGTGTCCCTGGGGAGCAGGGGATGGGTGCTATGGGTGCTGTGGGTGCCGTGGGTGCCCTGTGGCTCCACGCAGGGTGACCAGGGCAGATCCCTGGTACAGGTGCAGGTCCCGGTGCCCTCGTGGCTCCCACGGCCTCGTTCCTCGGCTGCCTTGGTGTTTGTGATCCCGGGGGGCTCCCGGCTCTGTCCCTCCCTGCCTCACCCCCCTCCCTCCCTCTCCCGGCCCAGACGTGGAGCAGATGGCCATCGACTGGCTCACGGGCAACTTCTACTTCGTGGATGACATCGATGACAGGATCTTCGTSTGCAACAAGAACGGGGACACCTGCGTCACGCTGCTGGACCTGGAGCTGTACAACCCCAAGGGAATTGCGCTGGACCCAGCCATGGGGTGAGTCCTGGGCATTCACTGCCCTTGGGGACAGTTGGCAAGGGTGGCCTGTCCCTCTGGGGTGGGGAGTTTCCTGTGCCCCTGTGAGCCYTCTCTGCAGGGACGCTTCTCACCCAGCTCTGCAGGGCTCAGTCCTGCGGGACACACCTGGCCCAGCTCAGGATAAGCTGCTGCTTCCAGCTCGTGCCACACRGCGTGGTCACAGCTTTGCTCCAGCTTTTGGGAGCTGGAGCAGCTCCCTGGTGCCCGTGGGTCCGGCCGCTGCCTTCTGCACAGCCCCGAGGATGGGGATGCCAGGGTGCTGAATCATGGGAGCAGCTCAGGGCACACGTGGCAGCTGCCAGGCCCCGGGAGCTGCGAGCTGCTGTGGCCGAGGCCGCGGTGGGCAGAGCAGAGTAACCAGTGAAGAGGAAARCTCCCCCCCTCACCAGCTGCTTTTCTGATGGGCACTTCCCTCCTGGCTCAGATGGAAAAAGCTGGTGTTATTGAGCAGAAAATCGGGAGTATTTCATATAAACAAACAAATATCGCAGAGGATCCTGGGGAGAGACTCCAGGCCTGAGTGGGGCTGGTGCAGACAAGCCCCACAGGTGACTGAATTAAGTCCCTTGGGCTCTGTGGTGGCGGTGCTGATCCCTGGCTCGGCTGTGCTGTGCTGGCAGCTCTGGGATGCACAGGCAGCTGCCTCAGGTTGTGTTTTAACATCTGCAACCCCATGTGGGCCTCCTGCAGTGACACCAACACATCTGAAGCTCCCGGGTGCTCTGTGCCGGCCCCCAGCCGTCCCTGGGGACATCCGTATCCTCCCTCTGCCAGGGGTGAAAGTGCCACCCCGGCTCTGAGCTCGCTCCTCCGCTCTTCTCTCACAGCAAGGTGTTCTTCACCGACTACGGGCAGATCCCCAAGGTGGAGCGCTGCGACATGGACGGGCAGAACCGCACCAAGCTGGTGGACAGCAAGATCGTCTTCCCGCACGGCATCACCCTGGACCTGGTGAACCGGCTGGTGTACTGGGCTGATGCCTACCTGGACTACATCGAAGTGGTGGACTACGAGGGCAAGAACAGGCACACCATCATCCAGGGCATCCTGGTGAGTGGGTTTGGGGCAGGGTGGGGTCGGGGCAGAGGGTTGGTGTCGGAGCTYGGTGTCCTGGGTGCCACTGGTCTGYGGCTGTGGCTTTACTGGGCCAGCAAGAACGTGCTGAGCACTGGGCATGGTCCTGCCGAGGGTCACCTTGTGCCAGCGGTGGACAAGGCCACACTGACGGACAAGAGCCGTGGGGTGGGATCAGGGGTTTTGCGCGTCGCGGAGCCCGGCTCTCGCGACTCCTAAATCCTTGTGGACACCCTTCCAGATCGAACACCTGTACGGGCTGACGGTCTTCGAGAACTACCTGTACGCCACCAACTCCGACAACGCCAACGCCCAGCAGAAAACCAGCGTCATCCGCGTCAACCGCTTCAACAGCACCGAGTACCAGGTGGTGACACGGGTGGACAAGGGCGGAGCGCTGCACATCTACCACCAGCGGCGCCAGCCCACAGGTGGGACCCCAACCTGGGAATATCAGCTCCCTGGTTACTCAGCAAAGGGCTCGGGTGGGATTTCAGGAGGAATTTTGCCATGGAAAGGGTGGTCAGGCTTTGGAAGGGGCTGCCCAGGGAGGTGGTGGAGTGCCCATCCCTGGGGGCGTCCAAGGAAGGACTGCACGTGGCGCTCAGTGCTCTGCTCGGGTTGACAAGGTGGGGATTGGTCACTGGTTGGACTGGATGATCTTGGAGGTCTTTTCCAACCTCGAGGATTTGGGGATTCCTGCTCCCCGGGCCGCTGGGGGCTGCTGAACACCCTGGGGTGCTCCCCTTTCCTGCTCTCGCTGCGTCTCCTCCTGTGAGAGCTGCGCCACGTGGCTGATGGATCATGGAGAGTGCAGAGATGTGGGAGCAGATGTGGCATCCTAAAATATTAATGGTCCCACTTACTCTCTGTCCCCACTGCCAGCACGTTCACCTCGGTGCTCCGAAGCACCGAGGGATTTCCAGGGAGTTGAAAGGCTCCGGTGCTGCGCCGACCCCGTCCCTGCATCCATCCCTGCCTGCCCGCTCCACCCCCACCAGCACCTTCCTGCAGTTAAAATCAATTTACTCCTTTAAAATCCTCTTAGTGTCTGCAGCCTGCTCGGCGTTTTCCAGAATATAAAATTAATCAGGAGATTTCCGAGCCGGGAAGGAGTGTGATTAAGGGGCTCTCCGGGTGGTGCTGGCTGTCCCCGCTCCGGGGCTTGTCCCGCCGGTGCAGCAGGATGGGGCAGTGTGGCCCTGTGGCTGTGGTGCTGTGCTGGGACATGCTGGCTTCTMCCCGGGGATCCTTCCCATGGGAAAATCCTTTCCCACCTCTGTCCTGTCCTGTGCAGTGCTCAGCCCTTCCCTGACCAGCTGGCAGCTCCTGGGAGGAATGAGCCCCGCTAAAAGCCGGGGAGGACCCATGAGAGCATCCCCACGTCCCCGTGTCCCTGTCCCCCCGTGCTCCCGGTGCCGCTCTGGTGCCCCCGGGCACTGCAGCCCCGTGTCCCTGTCCCCCCCTAATCCTGGTGCCTCCGGACGCTGCAGCCCCGTGTCCCTGTCCTCCCATGCTCCCGGTGCTGCTCCGGTGCCTCYGGACGCTGCAGCCCCGTGTCCCTGTCCCCCCCTAATCCTGGTGCCCCCGGACGCTGCAGCCCCGTGTCCCTGTCCCCGCCCCGTGCTCCCGGTGCTGCTCCGGTGCCCTCGGATGCTGCAGCCCCGTGTCCCTGTCCCCCCGTGCTCCCGGTGCCGCTCCGGTGCCTCC
>RAHM01000508.1:156765-190927 GCA_003713295.1 Parotia lawesii | reverse complement strand
CGGACGCTGCAGCCCCGTGTCCCTGTCCCCCACCCCGTGCTCCCGGTGCCGCTCCAGTGCCCCCGGGCGCTGCAGCCCCTCTCTGTGTTGCAGTTCGGAGCCACGCCTGCGAGCCAGATCAGTTTGGGAAGCCGGGAGGCTGCTCGGACATCTGCCTGCTCGGGAACAGCCACAAGAGCCGGACGTGCCGCTGCCGCTCCGGGTTCAGCCTGGGCAGTGACGGGAAGTCCTGCAAAAGTGAGCGCTGGCCTTCCTGGGGGGAATACGGGGGGCGAGGGGCTGGAGCTGTGGGCTCTGCGTTCTCTGACCCCACAACAGCCCCGGTGCCACGTGCCACACCCATGGCACTGCCCCGGCCCGGCTGGTGGCCACAGCTGTCCCTGTGTCTCCACAGAGCCCGAGCACGAGCTGTTCCTGGTGTACGGGAAGGGGCGTCCCGGCATCATCCGTGGGATGGACATGGGCGCCAAGGTGCCGGACGAGCACATGATCCCCATCGAGAACCTCATGAACCCCCGGGCCCTGGACTTCCACGCTGAGACCGGCTTCATCTACTTCGCCGACACCACCAGTTACCTCATCGGGCGCCAGAAGATCGACGGCACGGAGCGGGAGACCATCCTGAAGGACGGTGCGTGGCCGAGGGGCTGGGTGTCCATCATCCTGATCGGTTCGGGTCGAGATCGGGCACYGTTTGGGGCTGTTGCTTCCTCTTTTCACCTCCTCGCTGGTGACGAACCCGCTCTGCTTTTCCCCCAAAGGCATCCACAATGTGGAAGGGATCGCCGTGGACTGGATGGGGAACAACCTGTACTGGACGGACGACGGCCCCAAGAAGACCATCAGCGTGGCACGGCTGGAAAAGGCCGCCCAGACGCGGAAGACGCTGATCGAGGGGAAGATGACGCACCCCCGTGCCATCGTGGTGGACCCCCTGAACGGGTGCGGGTGCCCGGGTGGGCAGGGCTGGCTGGCGGGGCCACGGCCAYGGGGATGTGGTTGGGTCTTGTGGTGGCCAGGCCCGGGCTCAGCTTAGTGTCCGTGGCAGGTGGATGTACTGGACGGACTGGGAGGAGGATCCCAAGGACAGCAAGAGGGGCAAGATCGAGAGGGCCTGGATGGATGGTTCCAACCGCAACGTCTTCATCACCTCCAAGACCGTCCTGTGGCCCAACGGGCTGAGCCTGGACATCCCGGCCAAGATCCTGTACTGGGTGGACGCTTTCTACGACCGCATCGAGATGGTTTATCTGAACGGCACCGAGCGGAAGGCGAGTGGGGGTCCCGTGGCCCTGGGACACTGACCACCCACAGCGCTGGGGCAGCCGAGCCGCGGCCTCTCTCCTCTCCCCTTCCATCACCCTGTCCCTTGTCCCCGAGCGCCCATCCCAGCTAACGGAGCCTCTCCGCCTCCGCAGATCGTGTACGAGGGCCCGGAGCTGAACCACGCCTTCGGGCTGTGCCACTACAGCAACTTCTTGTTCTGGACCGAGTACCGCAGCGGCAGCATCTACCGGCTGGACCAGGCCTCCAAGGCCGTGAGCCTGCTCCGCAACGAGCGCCCGCCCATCTTCGAGATCCGCATGTACGACGCGCAGCAGCAGCAAGGTGCGAGGGCACGGGGGGCTGGGGTTGGAGGGATGGGGCTGGGGGGGCGAGTCTGAGCTGCCTAAGCAGCCCCTACACCTGGTTTTGCTTCCTTCTGGCCATCCTCGTGCTCCTTGTTTTGCTTTCCCGTTGCTCGTGCCCTGCCCTTCCAGCCTTCCCTCTTTTTCCCACCCTGATTCCATCAGGCTCTGTGTCCCCTGAGGAGTCCCCGTGGCCTCCCCTGCGGTCTCCAGCTGGCTTCCAACTGTGGCTCCTGCTGAGGGAGTCCTGGGGGCCGGGGGCACCCAGCACCCCCGTGAGTCCGCAGGGGTCCTTGGGCGCTGAGGTGCCATCTCCTCACCCCTTTGCCTCCGCAGTGGGCTCCAACAAATGCCGTGTCAACAACGGGGGCTGCAGCAGCCTGTGCCTGGCCACCCCCCGGGGCCGCCAGTGCGCCTGTGCCGAGGACCAGATCCTGGGGTCGGACTCTGTCACCTGCCAGGGTAGGCTGGGACCCTCGTGGGGACCCCCTTTCCCCACGGGAAGCTGCACTTGGTCACCTGCTTAAAATCCTGCCTGTGCTTTCCCCTCGGCAGCCAACCCGTCGTACATCCCCCCGCCGCAGTGCCAGCCCGGCGAGTTCGCCTGCAAGAACAACCGCTGCATCCAGGAGCGCTGGAAGTGCGACGGGGACAACGACTGCCTGGACAACAGCGACGAAGCCCCCGAGCTCTGCCGTGCGTGACCCCTCCTGCGCGGTGGGGTTGGGACTGAGGCTCCCCCAGATGCAGGGGCAGTGGTTGGGGCAGTGTCAGGCAGCCAGGAGCCCTCTGTCCCCTCTCCAGCTCGAGGAGAGGAGCGGGTATAGGAGGACAATGTTGATTGAGATTCTGATGCCAAGTTTGAGGCTCCAGCCCTTTTCTGTCCCAGTTTTTCTCTTCGTTGGACGTAGAGGAGGGATGGGGTGGGATGAGGGGCGGGTCCTGAGTGTGTTTTTCCCCCACAGACCAGCACACCTGCCCTTCGGACCGCTTCAAGTGCAAGAACAACCGCTGCATCCCCAACCGCTGGCTCTGCGACGGGGACAACGACTGCGGGAACAACGAGGACGAGTCCAACTCCACCTGCTCAGGTGAGGACCCTGCCTTGTCCTCAGGGAGCTGCGAGAGAGCCCATGCTGAGCCACAGCCTGAGGTTTTGGGGTCTCACATGGGCTTGCACCCACCTTGGCTGCAGCCTGAGGTTTGGGGTCTCGCATGTGCCTGCACTTCGGCTTCGCACCTGGGCCTTGCAGGAGCCCGGGGGGTTGTTCCCCGCCTTCCCCTGGCAAAACAAGGGCCACTAACACTCCATCTGTCCCTCCTGGCCAGCCCGGACCTGCTCCCCCAACCAGTTCTCCTGCGCCAGCGGCCGCTGCATCCCCATCTCCTGGACATGTGACCTGGACGATGACTGCGGGGACCGCTCCGACGAGTCCGCCTCGTGTGGTGAGCTGGGACTGGGAGCACTGGGGCGCTCCACGGGGCTGTTGGGGTGGACATGAGCTGTCCCCCGTGCTGACGGTGCCTCTGCCTCCTCCGCAGCCTACCCGACCTGCTTCCCCCTGACGCAGTTCACCTGCAACAACGGGCGCTGCATCAACATCAACTGGCGCTGCGACAACGGTGAGGACCCGGCCCCGCCGTGCTCCTGAGGGGACGGCGAGACCCGAGGCAGGGGTGCAGCCTGCCAGGGACCCCATTTTGGCAATTTGGGCCAGTTCTCAGCATGTGCTGAAGGGCAGAGCCCAGGACCCAAGGGGAGCGGGCATGAGCCAAAGCTGAGCCCATCGTGCAGCCCCCAGCCCCGTATTTCCCTTGGCTGCGCTGGGGCAGGGAGAGCTGCAGGAATAACCTGGCAGGGATTGTTCCAGACCTTGGCATCCTTTCCAAGGTTTCCAAACTCTGCCCTGGTGCTGGAACCAAGCGTAGCATGGCCCGAGCTGCCCGCGAGGCTGAGCCAGGTCCCGCAGCCCCAGGGAGGGCAGGAGAGCTCTCCCAGCCAGCTCCCATCTGCCCTTGGATCTTTCCAGGGCCAGGCCTGGGACAGAAGCTTTGCCCCAAGGTTGCTTTCCTTTCCTTTCCCACAAGTTTATTTCAGTCTTTGAGCCGCTCTGCCTCGTTAGGAATAATTAGTGGCTTCAGAGCAGGCGAGACACTGGTGCCTGGCTGAGCAGAGCTGTGGGAGCAGGACTCTCCCTGGAGTCTTCCTGAGCTCCCTTGGAGCTGGCCCTGCCAAGGGCCGGTCCTTTCTCCTGGGATCCCCCACCGTGGCAGCCAGGCCGTGGTGTGGAGCCCCTTGTGCAGCCCCGAGCCTTGCCAGGTGCCTGGGGCAGGAGCTGCAGCACCACAAGGGTCCCCCCACCCCGGCTGCTCCCCGCTCCCCCAGCACCCTGCGCTGCTTCTGGTCTCGCCTCCCGGGCTGCCCGGTGCCTCTCCGTGTCTGTGTCCGTGTCCGTGTCCGTGTCCGTGTCCGTGTCCATGTCCGTGTCCACGTCCCGGTGTCTCTGTGCCGCCCGCTGTGCGTGTGCCATGTTTGTCACCGTGGCGTGTTGTGTTTGTCACCGTGCCCACGCTCCTGTCTGGTGGTTCTGTGTTTCAGAAAAAGATTGTGGGGATGGCTCTGACGAAAAGAACTGTCCAAAGCCTACCGGTTAGTGCATAGATCAACATGCACCAGACCCCCACCTGGCCCCCCGAGCCCCCAGACCTGCCCCCTCCAGAGGGGCTGTGAGCCCCGGGGGCTGCTGCTCCGGACACTGGCAATGCCCCCTGTCCTCTCTGGCACTGCTCCCTGTGCCTCTGGTGGTGCCCCTGGTGCCTCTGGTGATGCCCCCAGCCTCTCCAGCAATGCCCCCTGTGCCTCCAGCAGTGCCCCGGTGCCTCTGGTGATGCCCCTGGTGCCTCTGGTGATGCCCCCAGCCTCTCCAGTCATGGCTCTGTGCCTCTGGCAATGTCCCTGGTGCCTCTGGTGATGCCCCTGGTGCCTCTGGCAATGCCCCCTGTCCTCTCTGACGCTGCTCCCTGTGCCTCCAGCAATGCCCCTGGTGCCTCTGGTGATGCTCCCAGCCTCTCCAGCCATGGCCYCGTGCCTCTGGCCATGTCCCCCAGCTCTCCAGCAATGTCCCCCATGCTCACCAGCAGCAGGAGGGATGTGCCAGGTGCCAGGGAGCYGCTGTTCCTCCCAGCTCACCGAGCAGAGCCACTTGGGAAGCTCCTCTTGGTGGGAGCCTGGAGAGGTCCAGGGCTGCAGGTGCAGGAGCTGAGCTGCTGGTGAGGCCACATGGGAGCTGGCAGTGCCATCGTCACCATCAGTGCCACTGTCCCCATCAATGCCGTTGTCTCTATGAGGGCCATCGTTGCCATCAGTGCCATTGTTCCCGTCAATGCCATTGTCTCCATCAGTGCCATCATCCCCGTCAGTGCCATCATCACCATCAGTGCCATTGTCTCCATCAGTGCCACTGTCCCCATCAATGCCATTGTCTCCATCAGTGCCATTGTCCCCATCAATGCCATTGTCCCCATCAATGCCATCGTCCCCGTCAGTGCCATTGTCTCCATCAGTGCCACTGTCCCCGTCAGTGCCACTGTCCCCATCAGTGCCATCATCACCATCAATGCCATTGTCTCCATCAGTGCCATCGTCACCATCAGTGCCACTGTCGCTGTCAGTGTCATTGTCCTTTATCAGTGTCATTGTCCCTATCAGTGCCACCATCCCCATCAGTGCCATCGTCCCCATCAGTGCCATCACTCCATCAGTGCCATCATCCCCATCAGTGCCACCATCCCCATCAATGCCATCATCCCCATCAGTGCCATCGTCCTCATCAGTGCCACCATCCCCATCAGTGCCATCGTCCTCGTCAGTGCCACTGTCCCATCAGTGCCACCATCCCCATCAATGCCATCATCACCATCAGTGCCACTGTCCTCATCAGTGCCACCATCCCCATCAATGCCACTGTCCCATCAGTGCCATCACCCCATCGGTGCCATCATCCTTGTGCCCATCCTGAGGCACCAGGAGGCAAAACCCCTTGACCAGTCTCGGCTGGGGCATCCACGGTGGAGCCCTGTGGTGGTCCCCAGGCCAGGCCCCCCGTGCCGGGCGGGTGGAGGGGCAGCATTGCCAGTGTCCAGGTACCCTCAGACCAAACCTCCCCCTGCCCACAGCGGGCACGGGGGTTTCCTCCAGGCAATCTGACCCCCTCAATTGGCTGCCCCAGCCCCCCCTCCCCATGGGTGCACCCCCAAAGGAGCACCCGTCCCCCAGCCCCGCTCCCCCCGGAGCGGAGCCCCCCACGGCGCCGGGCGCCCACAGCCCCCCAGGTTCATGGCTGATCTATGCAAGTTTCTGTGTTTCATTTTCTCTGTGCGCTGCTGGTGCTGTGGCGAGAGGGGGGAGGGRGGGCCGGGGGTCTCCAGCCCATGGTGGGGGTCCCGCCGCCAGCACTGAGGGGCTGCTGTCGCCCCACGTCCCGTCTGCCGGCAGGGTCTGTCCGGTCCCTGTTGTTCCCCGCTTCCCCCGGCGAGGGGTCTCTGCTGTCCTCCCTCCTGCCAGCCCCCTCCCGGCCGGGCACCTGCTGACCCCCTGCCCACCCCCCTTCCCTCTCCAGACAACGACTGCGGGGACAACAGCGACGAGGCCGGCTGCAGCCACTCCTGCTCCAGCAACCAGTTCAAGTGCAACAGCGGGCGCTGCATCCCCGTGCACTGGACCTGTGACGGGGACAACGACTGCGGCGACTACAGCGACGAGACCCACGCCAACTGCACCAACCAGGGTGAGCCCCRGCACGCCGGAGGGACCCCCAGCCACAGGCATCACCCGGAGAGCCGGACCCTGCCCCAAGCAGAGCCTCCCTGCTTCCAGGCGGGGAATTCTGCCGCCTTCTCAGCCCACACTCAGTGCCCAGATCCCCCTCCCGTGCCTCTGGGTGCCTCCAGCTCTTTCCCTGCTGGCTGAGTGCCTGGTCCCCCCCCATTCCCGGAGCCCCCCAGCTCCGTGGGGTGCAGGCAGTGAGCGGTGCCCTCCCCACAGCCACGCGCCCGCCCGGGGGCTGCCACACGGACGAGTTCCAGTGCCGGCTGGACGGGCTGTGCATCCCCATGCGCTGGCGCTGTGACGGTGACACGGACTGCATGGACTCCAGCGACGAGAAGAACTGCGAGGGGGTCACCCACGTCTGCGACCCCAACGTCAAATTCGGCTGCAAGGACTCGGGTGAGAGCAGGGGAAAGGGGAGCCCACCTGGGGGTGCTGGGCTCTCCTCGGTGCCGGGGTAGTGGGGAAACACAAGCAGCCAACCCACGAACCATGATCCTGATGGATGGCGTCATCCTCAGATCCCTTCTCCCCTTCTCTGAGGAAGGGGCTGGGACACACTTTGGTGGGTTTGGGATGAGGGTGGAGGGACATCAGCTCTGGGGCTGACCCTCTGAGCCCCCAATGCCCCCCTGTGCCTCGCCCAGGCCCTCCCTGACCTGTCCTGCCTGGGCCAGCTCTGGTCCAATTTTTGGGGAGCCCTGAGCTACTGAAACACCCCCACGCCCCCCGTGCCTGGGGTAACATCTGGAAATGCCTGGAATAACGTCCCTTCTGCTTCTGCTGTGCCCCCTCCCCGTCAGCCCGGTGCATCAGCAAGGCCTGGGTCTGTGACGGGGACAGCGACTGCGAGGACAACTCCGACGAGGAGAACTGCGAGTCCCTGGTGTGCAAACCCCCCTCGCACACCTGCGCCAACAACACCTCCATCTGCCTGCCCCCCGAGAAGCTCTGCGACGGCTCCGACGACTGCGGCGACGGCTCCGACGAGGGCGAGCTCTGCGGTGAGCGCGGGGCCGGGCGTGGGGCCGCGGGGTGACCCGGGAGCGGGCGTGGGGCTGGGCGTGGGGCCGGGCGTGGGGCCGCGGGGTGACCCGGGAGCGGGCGTGGGGCCGGGCGTGGGGCCGCGGGGTGACCCGGGAGCGGGCGTGGGGCTGGGCGTGGGGCCGGGCGTGGGGCCGCGGGGTGACCCGGGAGCGGGACGAGGAGGTGACGAGCGCGTCCTGTCCCCGCAGACCAGTGTTCTCTCAACAACGGCGGCTGCAGCCACAACTGCACGGTGGCCCCCGGCGAGGGCATCGTGTGCTCCTGTCCCCTGGGCATGGAGCTGGGCGCCGACAACAAGACCTGCCAGATCCAGAGCTACTGTGCCAAGCACCTCAAGTGCAGCCAGAAGTGCGAGCAGGACAAGTACAATGTCAAGTGCTCCTGCTACGAGGGCTGGATGCTGGAGCCCGACGGCGAGAGCTGCCGCAGCCTGGGTGTGTTTTGGGGGGCACCAGGGGCTGGTAGCAGCCCCCCTGCTGCCTCAGGGGGGGTTTGTCCTCTCGTGGAGCTGGGGGTTGTGCTGATGGACACGGCTGGGTGCTGGTGGGGTCTGTGTGCTGGCAGTGGGGCTGGGTGCGCTGTCCCCTGCCTTGTCCCCTGCCCCTCTGACCCTGCCCCGCTTCCCCCAGACCCCTTCAAGCCGTTCATCATCTTCTCCAACCGCCACGAGATCCGGCGCATYGACCTGCACCGGGGCGACTACAGCGTCCTGGTGCCCGGGCTGCGCAACACCATCGCCCTGGACTTCCACCTCAACCAGAGCTCCCTGTACTGGACCGACGTGGTGGAGGACAAGATCTACAGGGGAAAGCTGCTGGAGAACGGGGGTGCGGAGCCCGGGGCCGGGGGGGCTGGTGGGAGGGAAAGCAGGGGGGCAGGTCTGGGGTCAGGGATGCCGTGGCACCCCACGGTGATGCGGCAGCTGAAGCTCACAGCCCTGATAGGGATCCTGCTCTGCTCTCATTATGCAGGAGTTAATTAGCATTCCCAGCGCTTCCCTGCTGGTAATTGCAGCCCAGCAGCTGGGCACAGAGAGGACCCCCCCCTCCATCAGTGCTGCTCTGGCAGGAGCCCAGTGCCAGGACCAGGGATGGGGCTGAGCCCTTTGAGGTCTGACCAGGGATGGAGCTGAGCCCTTTGGGGCCTCGGCCATGGATGGAGCTGAGAGCTTTGGGGTCTGGACTGTGGGTAGGGGTGCTGAGCCCTTTGGTGTCTGACCATGGATGGGGGCTGAGCCCTTTGGGGTCTGGACTATGGATGGAGCTGAGCCATTTGGGGTCTGACCATGGATGGGGGCCGAGCCCTTTGGTGTCTGACCATGGATAGAGGGTGCTGAGCCCTTTGGGGTCTGACCATGGATGGAGCTGAGCCCTTTGGGGTCTGAGCATGGATGGAGCTGAGAGCTTTGGGGTCTGACCATGGATGGGGGCCGAGCCCTTTGGTGTCTGACCATGGATAGAGGGGGCCGAGCCCTTTGGTGTCTGACCATGGATAGAGGGTGCTGAGCCCTTTGGGGTCTGACCAGGGATGGGGCTGAGGCCTTTGGGGTCTGGCCTATGGGTAGGGGGTGTTGAGCCCTTTGGGGTCTGACCAGGGATGGGGCTGAGCCCTTTGGGGTTTGAACCACGGATGGGGATGGTTCAGGCCCTGTTTGGGGAGGACACGTCCCCCCACCATCAACCCCAGCTGAGCTGGGTGGAGCTGTTGAGGATTCAGGGGTGGTGGTGCTGGGTGGGCTGGGGAAGGGGCACCAGCCTGAGCCCTCACCCTGCGCCCCACAGCTCTGACCAGCTTCGAGGTGGTCATTCAGTACGGCCTGGCCACCCCCGAGGGACTGGCCGTGGACTGGATCGCCGGCAACATCTACTGGGTGGAGAGCAACCTGGACCAGATCGAGGTGGCCAAGCTGGATGGCACCATGCGGACCACGCTGCTGGCCGGGGACATCGAGCACCCCCGCGCCATCGCCCTGGACCCTCGCTACGGGTGAGGCAGGAGGGGATGGCGCTCACTGGGACACGCCGGCACCTGTGGGATCTCACGGGGGGAACGAGGCCACRGGCTCCTGTCCTTGCTCACTGTCCCTCCTGGCAGGATCCTGTTCTGGACGGACTGGGACGCCAGCCTGCCCCGCATCGAGGCCGCCTCCATGAGCGGCGCGGGCCGACGCACCATCCACAAGGARACGGGCTCGGGGGGGTGGCCCAACGGGCTCACGGTCGACTACCTGGAGAAGCGGATCCTCTGGATCGATGCCAGGTAGGGCCAGGACACCTCTCTCTGTCCCTCCCAGTCTGGACCTTCCCCTCGCTCCAGCTCTGTGCTGGGCTGGGAGTGAGAAGCCCTCRCGCTCTGGGGTCTGTTTGTGTCTCCAACACGTGCCAGCCCTTGCTCTGGGTTTTCCCCCCTGTGGATCCCTGGTGTAAATCAGCAGCTGACCCACGGCTGCTTAGACCCTGCCGGCTGTTGCTGTTGGGTTAAAGACCCCGTGGTGCCCCCTCCCCACCTCCCTCACCGTTGTATCCCCCCGGCACAGGTCGGATGCCATCTACTCAGCCCTGTATGACGGCACGGGGCACATCGAGGTGCTGCGGGGCCACGAGTACCTGTCCCACCCCTTCGCTGTCACCCTCTACGGGGGGGAGGTGTACTGGACCGACTGGCGCACCAACACCTTGGCCAAGGCCAACAAGTGGACGGGGCACAACGTGACCGTGGTGCAGAGAACCAACACACAGCCCTTCGACCTGCAGGTGTATCACCCCTCCCGGCAGCCCCTGGGTGAGGCTGGGGGAGTGCAGGTGGGGGGACGGGGTGGGGGGACCATGGGGGGTGGCACTGGCGCTTGGTCTGTGCCCACACCCACTTGGATGCTGCTCTCATCCTCGTGGCTGCCCCTTTGCCCCGTCAGATGGTGAGGGTGATGGTCTGAACTCCTTGATGGGGCAGGCAGGGTCTGGAGGGGCTGCATCTCTTGGGGACCTCCCGGGTGGGTGTCCCCAGGGGCTGGGATGTCGCTGAGTCCTGTCCCCTTTGCAGCTCCTAATCCCTGCGAAGCCAACGGGGGCAAAGGGCCGTGTTCCCACCTCTGCCTCATCAACTACAACCGCACCCTGTCCTGTGCCTGCCCCCACCTCATGAAGCTGGACAAGGACAACACCACYTGCTATGGTAGGGGTCTGCCTGGGGGGCCGGGGGGATGAGCGGGTGCTCCGGAGCCGAGATCCCACCGCTGCCCTTCTTCTTCCCGCAGAGTTTAAGAAGTTCCTGCTGTACGCGCGGCAGATGGAGATCCGGGGCGTGGACATCGACAACCCCTACTACAACTACATCATCTCCTTCACCGTGCCCGACATCGACAACGTCACCGTGGTGGACTACGACGCTTTGGAGCAGCGCATTTACTGGTCAGATGTCCGCACTCAGACCATCAAGAGAGCCTTCATCAACGGCACCGGYGTGGAGACCGTCGTCTCTGCGGGTGGGTGTGGGGCTCCCAGAACTGCGGACCCCCAGCCCTCCAGAGCCTTCAGCTCCCTGAGATCGGCCCTTCCTCTTCATCTGAGCATCATCCCAGCCCCGTCCTCACAGCTCCTGTCTCTGTTGCCTTGCAGACCTGCCCAACGCTCACGGCCTCTCCGTGGACTGGGTTTCCAGAAACCTCTTCTGGACCAGCTACGACGCCAACAAGAAGCAGATCAACGTGGCCCGGCTGGACGGCTCCTTCAAGAACGCYGTGATCCAGGGGCTGGACAAGCCCCACTGCCTGGTGGTGCACCCGCTGCGGGGGTGAGTCCGGCGGGGCGTGGTGCCGATGGGGAGGAGGTGTGGGCAGGCACAGGGGGGTGTGTGTGACGGTGCCCACGTGTGATGGGGGACAGAACGGGTGCTGTCCCCACGTGTCAGCGTGCAGGAGGTGTGTGACAGGGGATGATGGGTGCTGTGTGTCCCTACAGGCTGTGACAAGTGTGCCCCCACCAGTGTGTGCCAATCCAGGGCTGTGGCAATGCCCAAACCCGCTCCTGGGTGGGGCCAAGGGGCTGTGGGGCTGCCCGGGCTGTGCCACGAGCAGGCGAGGGGCTCTGCAGGGCTGGGAGGGTGCAGGGGGGTGCTGGCACCGTGCCCCCCTCMCCCATTGTCCCCTCACCTTGCAGGAAGCTGTACTGGACAGATGGGGACAACATCAGCGTGGCCAACATGGACGGCAGCAACCGCACGCTCCTCTTCACCAACCAGAAGGGACCTGTTGGTACGGACCCCTCCGTGTCCCCCGGGGTCCCCCACCTCGCTTTGCTGTCCTGCAGAGCCTCAAGTCCCCCACTCTGGCTCCTCGGGGGGTTGGCGGCTGTCCTGTGCTGGGTCACCGTGACCTCACCTGCCTGCTCTCTCCATCGCATCGCATCGCATCGCATCGCATCGCATCGCATCGCATCSCATCCCATCCCATCCCATCCCATCCCATCCCATCCCATCCCACCTCCCGCTCTGTGATGGTCCCTGCGTGCCACCAGCTCAGTGACATTCCCGTCCTTTCCAGGCCTGGCCATCGACTACCCGGAGAGCAAACTCTACTGGATCAGCTCTGGCAACGGCACCATCAACAGGTGTGACCTGGACGGCAACAACCTGGAGGTGATCGAGTCCGTGCGGAGCCAGCTGAGCAAGGCCACCGCCCTGGCCATCATGGGTGAGGGCTGGCGAAGGGGGACACCTTCCCCTGCCTCCTGGCCCTTCCCGAACTCTCAGCTGGGGCGGGAGGGGACGGGGAACGCAGCCACATGCTCCTGCCTTCTCCCCGCAGGGGACAAGCTGTGGTGGGCTGACCAGGCCTCCGAGAGGATGGGCACCTGCAACAAGAAGGATGGCACGGAGGTGACGGTGCTGCGCAACAGCACCACGCTGGTGATGCACATGAAGGTGTATGACGAGAGCATCCAGCAAGGTCAGCGCGGGGTCCTGGGGCAGAGACCCCGCGGGGCCGGGCAGCGGCTTGGCCGCTCCGTGGTAGCTCCACCCCTGAGAGCTGGCCCAAGCCTGGCCCTTGTCCTCGTGCCAGGTCCGTGCTGGCTGGTGCAGGGCACCTACACCTCATGTGGGTGCTGCTCTGGCTGCCCCAGCCCCAGTGGGTGCACTCTGGCCCCCTGTAGCCCCTCACTCCCTTCTCTCTTCCGCAGCCGGGACCAACCCCTGCAGCCAAAACAACGGGGACTGCTCTCAGCTCTGCCTCCCCACCTCGGAGACCTCCCGCTCCTGCATGTGCACGGCGGGCTACAGCCTCAAGAGTGGGCAGCAGTCCTGTGAAGGTGCGTGCCTGTCCCTGTCCCCTCCCTGAGCCACCCCTCGGAGCAGCGAGACCCCACGGCCACCCTGGTCACCCTGCTTGGTGACCCCTCGCTCCGGCTGCTCCTCCTCCCCACTGCTCTGCATCCCACGTCACTGCGGGGCAACGCTGGGGACCAGAGGGACACCGGGGGGCTCGGAGGGGTTGTGGGCTCAGGTGGCAGCAAGACCCTTGCATGGGCTGTCCCCAATGAGCGTGGGGGCACTGCCTGGCCACCGAGGGCGTCACGAGAGGAGGGGAGGGGGACAGCGCAGTGAGACCCCCCCCAGGGAGAGGAGGGACCCTCGCTGTGGGCAGCGGGTTTGGCTCACCGGGAGCAGGGCCAGGCACAGCGCTCGCTCTGCAGATCCCCCGTCCCCCCGGGCACTGCCAGGGCCTCTCAAAGGCTGTTTGTGTGCAAAGTGTTCCGGGCGGTTTTGGGGGGGGTTGGCAGAGCTCTGCA
Organism: Parotia lawesii; assembly: GCA_003713295.1. Lineage (NCBI taxonomy): Eukaryota > Metazoa > Chordata > Aves > Passeriformes > Paradisaeidae > Parotia > Parotia lawesii. Next base: position 177,641 of record RAHM01000508.1, on the reverse strand, counting down.
CCATCTGGGTCAGGGCAGGGGCTGAATAACAAGTGCTGCCCTGACCCAGATGCGCCGCGGGGCCTCTGCCAGTGCCGGGTGGGGGTGGTGGGTGGTGGGAAGGGGCCTCACTCGTGCCCCCCCGGAGCAGGGCAGGACCCTGGAACGGGCTGTGCCGGGGGGTTGTAGCCCCCAAAGAGGTCTGTGCTGGGCCTGCAGAACCCTGCCAGGCTCGTGCTACTCCCCTGTCACATTTTCCATGGTGGAGGGACAGCCTGTGGGTTTTGGGGTGTGTCTGACTGTCCCCACACCTGTGTYGCAGGTGTTGGCTCCTTCCTCCTGTACTCGGTGCACGAGGGGATCCGGGGCATTCCCCTGGACCCCAACGACAAGTCGGATGCTCTTGTGCCGGTGTCGGGGACCTCCCTGGCTGTGGGAATCGACTTCCATGCAGGTGATGCGGGGCTGGGAACAGGATGGGGGGGCTGGGAACAGGACGGGGGATGGGGAGCATGAGGGGCCATCACCAGATCCCCCCCTTTGGCAGCGCTTTGCCCTGGAACACTCCCTCGGAGGGCAGGATTTCGGGGCCCTGGKGTGCAGGTTTTTACCATTCTGGAGTGACCAGAGGTGGTCACTGACTCGTCCCCTCCTGCCTCCTTGTCCCTCTCAGAGAACGACACGATTTACTGGGTGGACATGGGCCTGAGCACCATCAGTCGAGCCAAGCGGGACCAGACGTGGCGCGAGGACGTGGTGACCAACGGCATTGGCCGCGTGGAGGGCATCGCCGTGGACTGGATCGCTGGTGGGATGGGGCTCTGGAGCCGGGGGCAGCGGGGGCAGCGGGGTTTGCCGGGGGGTTCACCATCCCCTCTTGCAGGAAACATCTACTGGACGGACCAGGGCTTCGACGTCATCGAGGTGGCCAGGCTGAACGGGTCCTTCCGCTACGTGGTCATCTCACAGGGGCTGGACAAGCCACGGGCCATCACTGTCCATCCAGAGAAGGGGTGAGACACCTCACAAAGCACCCCCCAGAGAGGGGCATCACCTGCGGGGTGGGCACAGGGTGAGACCCCCGCAGCTCCCGGCAGAGGGGGACACAGTAGGGTGTGCACGCAGCAGAGAAGGACTCGCAGGTCTGCTGCCACACCAAGGAGTCCAAACCCTGGATTTAATCCTCCTTTCACTGATGGGCTGAACTCCCTGGGAGCCCCTTGGGACCTGGTGGGTCCCAGCACCTCAGAAAATCCAAGCAGAGCCTCCCCAGAGCTGCAGGGAGAGGAGCAGTGTTTGGATGTGGGGAGGGATGGAGATGCAGGAGATGTGAGCAGGCAGGGTCTGGACTGAGGCCCAGGTGTGGGGGGATGAATGGGGTGGTGTCTGTCCTTTACTCCAATGGCCAAAGGGCCCCAGGATGCTGCTCCTGGTGATGTCTCTGTGGTGACATCCCTGCGGTGACGTCCCTGCTGTCCCCTCAGGTACCTGTTCTGGACGGAGTGGGGGCAGTACCCCCGCATCGAGCGCTCGCGCCTGGACGGCACCGAGCGGATGGTGCTGGTCAACGTCAGCATCAGTTGGCCCAACGGGATTTCCGTGGACTACGAGGTACGGTCAGCATCTCTACCAGTCCCAAGGGTCCCTATGGCCGTGTCCTGCTGCTGGCGGGGACATGGTCGCTCTCCTCGGAGCTCCGGGAGGGCTGTCCAGGGTGGTCTGAACCCCAGGACATCCTGCCAGAGGTGCAGAGGGTGCTGCCCCCAGGCCAACTGGGATGTTCTCCCATCCCCACAGGACGGGAAGCTGTACTGGTGCGACGCCCGGACAGACAAGATTGAACGGATCGACCTGGAGACGGGCGAGAACCGGGAGGTCGTCCTGTCCAGCAACAACATGGACATGTTCTCCGTGTCGGTCTTCGAGGAATACATCTACTGGAGCGACAGGTGCGGTGCCAAGGGGGCTGGGGGCTGTGTGGAGGGCGGGGGGAGCCGGTGGGTGCTGTGGGGAGGTGGGGAAGGGCCCTGTGCTGGTCACTCGGTGACTCCGTCCTCCTTCAGGACTCACGCCAACGGCTCCATCAAAAGAGGCAACAAGGACAACGCCACCGAGTCGGTGTCGCTGCGGACCGGGATCGGCGTGCAGCTCAAGGACATCAAAGTCTTCAACCGGGCCCGGCAGAAGGGTAGGTCCGAGTGTGGGGGGCAGCTCCTCATGTGGGGAACGGGGATGGAAACAAATGCATCGCCGTGTCCCCGCCGCGGTCCGAGCCCGTTCCTCCCTCCGGGAGCGCCGAGAGCCGAAAGCGGCCGAGCGGGTGCATCCTGCCCTGTGCCTCGCCCAATCCCCCCTGTCCCCCCGCCAGGCACCAACATCTGTGCCCAGAACAACGGGGACTGCCAGCAGCTGTGCCTGTTCCGCGGCGGCGGGCAGAGGACGTGTGCCTGCGCCCACGGGATGCTGTCCGAGGACGGCGTGAGCTGCCGCGACTACGACGGGTACCTGCTCTACTCGGAGCGCACCATCCTCAAGAGCATCCACCTCTCGGACGAGAACAACCTCAACGCGCCCATCAAGCCCTTCGAGGACGCSGAGCACATGAAGAACGTCATCGCCCTGGCCTTCGATTACCGCTACGGCTCCAAGGGCAGCAACCGCATCTTCTACAGYGACATCCACTTCGGCAACATCCAGCAGATCAACGACGACGGCACGGGGCGCAAGACCATCGTGGAGAGTGAGTGGCACAGGGTTCTCCCCTCTGTGCCCGCCCTCAGGCCCCTCTCTGTGTCCTCCCCCACCTCCTCCTGCACCCCAAAGGGTTTTGGTCCTTGGGTAATGTGTTTTGTTGGAGGGGCAGGGGGTACAGGCTCAGCTGTGAGGTTTCTAAGGAGCCTCTGGAAGCGGACACGGGCGCTGGGAGCAGCCTGCAGAGCTCGTTGTGGCACGGAGAGTGTGTCACGAGGCTCGGGCGGGCATGGCTCTAGAAACAGGCACTGCAGCAAAGTTGGGATCGGCTCTGTGCTTGCAACTCACCTCCCGAGGCAGCGCCCTGAGCCCCGACCCTCRGGGTGCCCAGCCCTGGCCTCACCTCCAGCCCTCGCCTTGCACTTGGTTGGGTTTATTGGCACCTGCAGCAGCTTCAAAGAGCCGTGGTTGCTGCTCCAGGAGCTCCCCGGGCCGGGGCCTTGGACGTGCTGCTAATGAGGGAATTCGCAGCGGCGCTCGGCGCTCGGTGCTTTATCCCTGGGAGGGGAGAGCTCGGCCCAGCTCTCACAGCCGCCTCATTAAACCCTTTGCTGAGCGTTAATGAGAGGGGAGGATGGGTGCACGGTTCAAGTTCCCAGCTGGGAAGGGCTCCCTGGCCCCCACCAGGCTTTGCCTTGTCACTTTGTGCCCCAGGGGCTCAGCTGTCCCCTGGCAGAGGGAAACCCTCCCCTTCCCAGCGCTGCTGCTGTGGGCCCAGAGCAAGGTCTGGCTGGAGCTTGAGAGCCAAATTCAAGTCCTTGGTGCGTTGTGGGTGTCCATCCCTCAGCCTTCCTGCAAGGGAGGGTCGTTCCAGCAGAGCTCTGCCCACGAGATTCCCGAGTCTCAGGGGTCTCTGCGCCCCCCTGAGCAAAGCCCCCAGCCCCACTGAGTCYCCACCCAGCAGCCAAAGCCTCCGAGGGATTTTTGGGCTGTAATTAAAAGCAAAAACTTCAACATCCCAGTGTCAGGGTCAGCGCTGGCCGTGAGCCGCAGCCTTGCAGGGGTCCGGGCTGGGTGTGACCCTTACCTGTCCCCCCCAGACGTGGGCTCGGTGGAGGGGCTGGCGTACCACCGCGGCTGGGACACGCTCTACTGGACGAGCTACACCACGTCCACCATCACCCGGCACACCGTGGACCAGAGCCGGCTCGGGGCGTTCGAGAGGGAGACCGTGATCACCATGTCAGGGGACGACCACCCCCGTGCCTTCGTGCTGGACGAGTGCCAGAAGTGAGTGGCCACTGAGGGTCCAGCCAGCCCCCCCCARGGGTCCACGTGGTCCCAGTGGACATCGCTCCACTGGGGAGGAAGCTCTGGATCCCAGCACAGAGAGGATTGGACCCCCAGGGAGGAAAGACCCTGTGCCCCTCCTGCCCACAAATCCTTCAGCACCCCAAAGCAGCTCCAGACACCCCATCCCATCCCCATCCATGGGGTGCCACATGTCCCAGCAGCCTCATTCACCCCCTTCCCACTCTTTTTACGTGGGAATGATGTCCCATCCATCCCCCAGCCTCTGGAAGCCCCCCAGCCGTGGAGGGATGCGGCTGAGCCGGCCTGGATGTGGCTGAGCTGGGGCTCCAAAGGCGTCGTGTGTCTGTCCCCTCCCAGCCTGATGTTCTGGACCAACTGGAACGAGCAGCACCCCAGCATCATGCGAGCCACCCTCTCCGGTGCCAACGTCCTCATCATCATCGACCAGGACATACGGACGCCCAACGGGTTGGCCATCGACCACAAGGCTGAGAAGATTTACTTCTCTGATGCCACCCTGGACAAGATCGAGCGCTGCGAATACGACGGCTCCCATCGCCACGTGAGTCTGAGGCCAGTGAGATGRGGAGGAGGGAGAGTGTCCAGACTGGGGCTGGAGCGTGGTCAGAGGGAAGCAGAGCTGTTCCTGCGGCTGGGGAGGTCAGGCATCCCACTGGGGTGGGCACTGGATGTGTTTGGGGCATCCCGCAGCGGGTTCCTCCTGCTCCCGGTTTGCCTGTGTCCCTGAGAAGTGAGGACACAGCTTGGAGCTGCACCAGCGGAGGTTCAGGCTGGAAACAAGAAGGAATTTCTTAATGGAAGGGGTTGTTAAACATTGGAARGGGCTGCCCAGGGAGGTGGTGGAGTCACCATCCCTGGAGGTGTCCAAGGAACAACTGGACCTGGCAGGGAGTGCTCTGGAGGGGGTCGGTCACAGGTTGGACTTGATCTTGGAGATCTTTTCCAACCTCAGGGATTCTGTGAAGTGTCCAAGGCCAGGTTGGACGGGGCTTGGAGCAACCCTGGAAGGTGCCCCTGCCCATGGCAGGGATGTGGGAACYGGATGAGTTTGAAGATCCTTTCCAACCCAACCCGTTCCACCATTCCGTGGCCGGCAGGTGATCCTGAAGTCRGAGCCCGTGCACCCCTTTGGCCTGGCCGTGTACGGCGATTACATCTTCTGGACGGACTGGGTGCGCCGGGCCGTGCAGCGYGCCAACAAATACGTGGGCACCGACATGAAGCTGCTGCGCGTGGACATCCCCCAGCAGCCCATGGGCATCATCGCCGTGGCCAACGACACCGACAGCTGTAAGGACCCTCTGCTGTCCCTGCGGCGTCCCTGCCCTCTGCCCCTCACCCTGTCTCAGGTCTGGGGAAGGGGAAGGGGAATCCATCCCACCATCCTTCATGGTCCTTTGGGAACCCATCCCACTGTCCCTTATGGTCCTTTGGGAATCCATCCCACCATCCTTCCTGGCACTTCAGGAACCCATCCCACCGTCCTTCCTGGAACTTCAGGAATTCATCCCACTGTCATTCCTGGCCCTTTGGGAACCTGTTCCACCATCCCTCATGGTCCTTTGGGAACCCATCCCGCCATCCTTCCTGGCCCTTTGGGAATCCATCCCACTTGTCCTTCCTGGCATTTTGGAAATCCTTTTCTCTGTCCTTCCTGGTCCTCTGGGAATTCATCCCACCGCCCTTCCTGGCACTTCAGGAACCCATCCCACCATCCTGGCCTTTTGGGAGCCCATCCCACCATCCTTCCTGGCACTTTGGGAGCCCATCCCACCGTCCCTTGTGGTGCTTTGGGAATCATCCCACTGTCCCTCATGATCCTTTGGGAATCCATCCCACCATCCTACCTGGCACTTCAGGAATTCATCCCACCATCCTTCCTGGCCCTTTGGGAACCCATCCCACCGTCCCTCATGGTCCTTTGGGAGCCCATCCCACTGTCCCTCGCAGTCGTTTGGAAATCCATCCCACTGTCCTTCCTGGCCCTTTGGGAATCCATCCCACCATCCTTCCTGGCCCTCTGGGAATCATCCCATCGTCCTTCCCAGCTTGTCATTGCCCCCTCGTGACCCTCATGCCAGAGTTGTCCATCTCCAAACCCTGTTCAGGCTGAGGACAGAGAGGATTTGCCCCATCCCTGCTCTTCCCAGGGCATCTCCTTTTAAAATCTGGGGAGACCGGGAGCCTCCAGCCCCCCACCCCCTCCGTAACCCCATGGGAGGAGCCTCGGGAGGGATCCCTACTTTTTGGCCCAGCAGGGAGGACGAGGAGCAAGGGCTGCTGGGTCCATCCCTGGTGTGACCGCTGTCCCTCTGTCCTAGGCGAGCTGTCCCCGTGCCGGGTGAACAACGGCGGCTGCCAGGACCTGTGCCTGCTCACCCCCAAGGGCCACGTCAACTGCTCCTGCCGTGGGGAGCGGGTCCTGCAGGAGGATTTCACCTGCAAAGGTGAGGGGGGCGGGAGGGGCTGAGGAAAGGAGGGGGTGAGGCCGATCTCAGGCTGGCAGAGCTGACATTGCCGTGCTTTGAATTCCAGCCGTGAATTCCACCTGCAACGTGCACGACGAGTTCGAGTGCGGCAACGGCGACTGCATCGATTTCAGCCGCACCTGCGACGGYGTCGTGCACTGCAAGGACAAGTCGGACGAGAAGCAGTCCTACTGCAGTAAGGTTCCTCCTCTTGCTGCCTTGCTCACCCACACACGCACCCCCAGCACCCCCAGACACCCTGCCCGGGCCGCCAGCTCCACTCAGAGAGTCACGGAGTRGTTTGGGTTGGAAGGGACCAAATCTGGGGCTTCCCCTTCAAGGCAACCAAACACACGAGGRAGGAACCTCCACACAGCCTTGCGAGGTCTGTCCCTCGTTAATTAGTCTTAGAACCTCTTTGAATTTGCCATTAAAACTTAAAGAGGATGGAGGCAAAAACTTAAGGGGGTGGAAGATGACAATTTAGGATTCGCAGCGCGCCAGTAGATCAATCCTTTTCCCTGGGTTCAAGATCATGGAATCATGGAATGGTTTGGGTTGGGAGGGACCTTAAGGCTCATCTCATTCCACCCTCTGCCATGGGCAGGGACACCTTCCACTAGCCCAGGTTGCTCCAAGCCCTGTCCAGCCTGGCCTTGGACACTGCCAGGGTTGCTCCGGGGCGTCCTTGCATCCCTCAGGTGCTCGCAGTCCCTCCTGCCCTCCCAGAGCTGCGCCCAGCCAGGCTTTAAGGTCTCCAGACCTTTTCCAGTGTTGGGGACGGGCTGGAGAGCAGAACACCTGGAGCTGAGCCAGTGGGGTCCGCAGCACCCTCAAACACCAGCCCTCACCCCTCTGCACAAGGGATCACTTCCCTGATCCTGCTCTGTGGTTTTTCCCCCTGCTGAAGGGTCCCTGAGGATCTGAGACCCTCGGGGGTGCCTGCCCTCCCTCTGCTCACCTCCTCCTCTTCCTCCTCCTCCTCCTCCTCCCTGGCAGGCAGCCGSAAGTGCAAGAAGGGGTACCTGCACTGCATGAACGGGCGCTGCATCGCCAGTCGCTACTGGTGCAACGGCGTGGACGACTGCGGGGACAACTCGGACGAGCTGCCCTGCAACAGTGAGTGTCTGCCTGGCGCCCGGCCAGCCCTGCCAGGGCTCCGTCAGCTGCCTGGGACAGGGACAGCGGCTTCAGGAGGGAGTTAACATCAGCTTGACAGGAGCAGGGCAGAGCCAGGGCTTAACGGAGAGTGAAGGTCAAGCTTCTGCTGCTTTGGAAAGCTCACGGAGTGACAGCTGAGAGGAAAAACTCCTGGGCATGGGCACGCAGCGCCTGGAGCCTCCCAACGAGAGTGGTTTGACACCCARGAGGGGCACAGGGCGCAGTGTCACTGCTCCTCGTGGCTCCCAAGCATTCCCAAAGGCAGCACCGCCTTAGGGGGCTGCAGGATGGATCTGCTCGGTCCCAGACTGACAGGGGYGGTCGGGAGCTTCTCAGAGTCTTGTCCAGGCCTGGTTGTGGCAGGGAGAGGGGCTCAGGCTGCCAGGCAGAGCGTGAGCCAGGAGGCACCGGGTCTCATCCGGAAGGGATTGGGGTCTGGGAGCACTCTGGGCAGCCCAGAGTGGGCACTAGGGGGGTGTGGATGCCCCTCCGCAGCACCCGTGGGTGCCATGGGGTGGGTGTGCACGTGAGGTCCCCCCACCCTGCCTCATCCGCTGCGGGGGCTCCTTCTTTCCCCTGGCAGAAACCAGCTGTGCCGCCACCGAGTTCCGCTGCCGAGACGGGAGCTGCATCGGCAATTCCAGCCGCTGCAACCAGTTCATCGACTGTGAGGACGCCTCGGATGAAATGAACTGCAGTGAGTGCCCGGCTGCTGCCCCTGACCCCTCCTCAGCTCTGGAGATGCTCCTGCCCTCCGTGCTGGCGGCAGGGACCTGGGTCTTTGGGATTTGTGCTGGATCGGGGAGGGAGGAGGGTCCTGCTCCTGTCCCGCAGCTTTAGGGCACCTGCTGGATGAGGCAGCCCCAGCCCACCCCTGCAGCCCCCCTGTGCCATGCACGCCCACCACCCAATGGGTCCCTGCAGCTCTGGGCGCGTGTGGGGCRCGTGTGGGGCACATCTGGGGGTGTTTGGGGTGTGACGGGCTCCGGCAGCCGGGCGCTGCGGTGCCACGCGTTGGGAGCTTCTGGCGTGGTTCCTGCTGTGTCACCGGGGCTCCTGCTGTGATTCCTCACAGCCGCCACCGACTGCAGCAGCTACTTCAAGCTGGGGGTGAAGGGCATCACGTTCCAGAAGTGCGAGCACACGTCCCTGTGCTACGCGCCCAGCTGGGTGTGCGACGGCGCCAACGACTGCGGCGATTACTCGGACGAGCGCAACTGCCCCGGTGAGAGCGGGAGGGCAGAGGGGGCTCCGGGGGCAGGGATACCCCTTTGGGGTCTGCTTGGGCTGTGGGTGCTTTGTTTGCCCACTGGGACTGTTGTCCTCTGCCCGTGCGGCTCCAGCGCAGACGGTGCTGCAGGGATGGGGGATGCGAGACCTCAGGGGGATTTTGGGGAGGAATCCTTCAGTTCTGGGCTGGGAGGAGGCAGGACGTGGCCGTGCCGTCGTGCTCACTGATGTTTCCTTCACGAAGTAGGTGGGAGGAAGCCCAAATGCCCGTCCAACTACTTCGCCTGCCCGAGCGGGAGGTGCATCCCCATGACCTGGACCTGCGACAAGGAGGACGACTGCGAGAACGGCGAAGAYGAGATCCAGTGCAGTGAGCGGCAGGGTGGGGACAGTCAGGATTTGGGCCGGGGCACAGGGTGGTGCTGGAGGGTGGGCAGGGTCCTCTTCTCTCCCTGACATCCCTTTGCTGAGGACCAGACCCCAGATTCTTCCCTCTCTGTGGTTTTACTCCACGCTCTCGGGCTTTTAGCTGTGACCAGTATAAATGTCCTCGTGTGCTGGTTTGCTCAGCACACGCACAAGTGTCCGTGGCCCTTTTGAGAAGGGCCACTCTTGGCTCCCTTCAGCTCCATTTTTAGTTCTAACCTCCTGGAACAAGCCCCAAACAGTGCTCAGGAGCTGGGGACTCCCTATTCCTGGAGCCCCCCACCAGCCCTGTGGTGCCCATCACCACGAGCAGTACCCCCAACACCCCCCTGGGCTCCTGGAGCCCGGCTGGCCCAGCCTGGCTGTGTTCTGCTGGTGTCTCCTCCCCTGATCACCTCGCTCTGACCCCCATCTCCTCCTCTCCTCCTCTCCCAGACAAGTTCTGCTACCCCGTGCAGTTCGAGTGCAACAACCACCGCTGCATCTCCAAGCTCTGGGTGTGTGATGGGGCCGATGACTGCGGGGACGGCTCTGACGAGGACAGTCGCTGCCGTGAGTGCTGCAGCCCCTCTCCCCATCTCACTCCCTGCCTGCTCCATCGCCGTGTTCCTGCCTCCACGTTCCTGCCTCTGCCCATCCCTTCTCCCACCYGCCATCTCACCGCTCTCCTGGGCTCTGTATCTTGGGGCTCCCCARAACCTCCAGCTGTGGGGTGACCAGACTCCATCCTGCTCCTCCCTTCCCCAGGGCTGACCACCTGCAGCTCAGGATCCTTCCAGTGCCCGGGCACCTACGTCTGCGTGCCGGAGCGCTGGCTCTGTGATGGGGACAAGGATTGTGCGGACGGGGCCGACGAGACCCTCGCTGCCGGCTGCTGTGAGTGCCCGAGGGCGGGGGGCTGGGGGTGGCGGGGGGCTGGCGGGGGCTGACGGTGGCGGTGCCCCGTTGCAGTGTACAACAACACCTGCGACGAGCGCGAGTTCATGTGCGGGAACCGGCAGTGCATCCCCAAGCACTTCGTCTGCGACCACGACAACGACTGCGGCGACGGCTCCGACGAGTCCCCAGAGTGTGGTGGGTGTCTGTGGGACCCAAGGGGACTGAGCTGGACTGACCCACTCCCCCCTGGGCTTTGGGACAGTACCCTGGGAGGGTCTTCATCACCCTGGAGGGGTTTGGTGTGAGTGTGGTGAGAGGGAACCCGGAGAGGCAGCAGAAGGGGATTGTTGGTGGAGAGCAGCCCCCCAGCCCTGACACAGGGATCCAAACCCACAGAGGAATCCAAACCCACRGAGAGATCCGTGTGTGTGCAGAGCAGCCCTGTCCCGGGCCAGCTGCTGTCCCTGTCACTCCCGGCAACTCGGGAAGCTTTGGCTCCGCGGTGCCTCTCTCTCTCTCTGAGTGGCTCCACGGTGCCTCCGGAAGGTTCGGGAAGGTGAGATGCAGGCTGAGCCCCTCACCCTCCCTCAGAGTACCCCACCTGTGGCCCCCACGAGTTCCGCTGTGACAACGGCCGCTGCCTCAGCAACCGGCAGTGGGAGTGTGACGGGGAGTTCGACTGCCACGACCACTCGGACGAGGCGCCCAAGAACCCACGCTGCAGCAGCCCAGGTACCTGTGGGGTCCTGGTGGGGTCCTGGGGGGGACAGTGGGGTCCCAGCCACCCCCCACTGACCACTGCCACCTCTTCTCCACAGAGAACAAGTGCAACGACTCCTTCTTCCTCTGCAAGAATGGGAAGTGCATCTCCGAGGCGCTGCTCTGCGACAACAACAACGACTGCGCCGACGGCTCCGACGAGCTCAACTGCTTCATCAACGAGTGCCTCAACAAGAAGCTGAGTGGCTGCTCCCAGGAGTGTGAGGACCTCAAGATTGGGTACAAGGTAGGGGGCCGCGGGGCAGGGGGCTGCCTGCAGGGACCATAGAATTACGGAATGCCCTGAGCTGGAAGGGACCTACGAGGATTGTTGGAAATCCAACGCCTGCCCCTGCGCAGGAGACCTCAACAATCCCGCCCTGTGCCTGAGAGTGTTGTCCAAATGCTCCTGGAGCTCTGGCAGCCTTGGGGCTGTGCCAACCACCAGTGCCTGACCACCCTCTGGGGGAGGAACCTTTTCCTGATATCCGGCCTAGACCTCCCCTGGCACAGCTCCTGCTGTTCCCTCTCCGCAGACCCGAGAGTTGTGTCTGTCCTGTGCCAGCTGGGCCAGGGATGTGACACGGGCGCTTCGGGCACTGTTTGTGCATCTCAGCTGTCCTTGCCGAGTCCACGTGTCCCACGGTGACACTTGTCACCTCCCAGCACCTGCCACCTCCYGGCGCGCGGGCCTTGGAGGTGTCTGACAGCTCCGGGTTGCTCCTGCAGTGCAGATGCCGTCCCGGGTTCCRGCTGAAGGACGACGGGAAGACGTGCATCGACATCGACGAGTGCTCCACCACCTACCCCTGCAGCCAGAAGTGCATCAACACCCTGGGCAGCTTCAAGTGCCTCTGCACCGAGGGCTACAAGCTCAGACCTGACCACCCCACCAGCTGCAAGGCTGTCACAGGTGAGAGCCGGGATGTTCCTGGTGGCCGTGGGATGCTCCTGGCGCTGGAGTTGGTCACAGGGTGAAGTGGCTGCCTCCAACTCACCGGGGAGTGGGGCAGGGAGGGTGGCAAGTCTGCAGGGCTCTGCCCACGTCCCAGCGGTGCTTCCCTGCCACTTTTCCCTCTTTCCCCACGCAGATGAAGAGCCTTTCCTCATCTTCGCCAACCGGTACTATCTGAGGAAGCTCAACCTGGACGGCTCCAACTACACTCTGCTCAAGCAGGTGCGGGCTGAGCTGGGAGCAGGAGGGACACCAGCCCCACGTGGCTGGGATTTGGGGATGGAGTGGGCCCTGAAGGACACGGGAGCTGCCAGCTGAGGAGTTTGGGCTCTTGGCATCCTGGGGGAATGGTAGATCCATCTAAATGGCAGGAGGTCACTGTGAGCAAGGAGCAGGCAGTGAGGCAGTGGGGTCTGTAAAACCCCCCAGAGCCCATGCCAGCCACTGGGGCTGCTGCAACCCTCCCTCCCTCCCTCCTCCCCAGGGGCTGAACAACGCCGTGGCTCTGGATTTCGACTACCGGGAGCAGATGATCTACTGGACGGACGTCACCACGCAGGGCAGCATGATCCGCCGCATGCACATCAACGGCAGCAACGTCCAGGTGAGGGCACGGGGCAGCCTCTGGGGCACCCAGGGCCGGGCAGCCGGGCCTCACCCACCCCCTGCCCTGCTGTGGGGTCATCAYTGGGCTCTGGGGATCAGCCCCGCTTGCTGTGGGATGTTTGGCAGCCCCGTGCCAAGCAGGGGTGGGCTCCACGCTGCCCTGAAATGCGGGATGAGGTGGGTTGGGGGAAGAGTCATGGAGTCATGGAATGGTTTGGGTTGGAAGGAACCTTAAAGTTCATCCAGTTTCACTCCCCTGCAGTGGGCAGGGACACCTTCCACTATCCCAGGATGCTCCAAACCCTGTCCAGCCTGGCCTTGGACACTGCCAGGGATCCAGGGGCAGCCACAGCTTCTCTGGGCACCCTGCACCAGGGCCTGCCCACCCTCACAGGGAGGAATTCCTTCCCAATATCCCRTCTAAMCCTAAGAGAGRAGTGAGGAAGGAGATCTGGGCTGGCGAGGGGGATGTTGTCACCTCCGAGAGATCAGGGTTTGGTTCTCCCTGCTCAGCCCCGTCACCTCTGATTCCTCCCGGCAGGTCCTTCACCGCACGGGGCTCAGCAACCCCGACGGGCTGGCCGTGGACTGGGTGGGAGGAAACCTGTACTGGTGTGACAAGGGCCGGGACACCATCGAGGTGTCGAAGCTCAACGGCGCGTACCGCACCGTGCTGGTCAACTCAGGCCTGCGCGAGCCCCGCGCGCTGGTGGTGGACGTGCAGAACGGGTGAGAGCCTGGGGGACACGGACCTGCCCCTCTGCACTGGGAAGGGGGCTGTGGTCAKCTTGCCGTAGTCCCAGAGGTTGGGAGATGGGATGAAGCCTTTCCTCCTGGCCTCAGGGACACCAGGGTGCTTCTCCCTACCCTGTGCCTGTTTATCACAGAGTCACGGGGTGGTTTGGGGTGGAAGGGACCTTAAAGAACATCTTGTTCCACCCCGCTGCTGTGGGCAGCCACCTTCCACTATCCCAGGTTGCTCCAAGCCCCGTCCAACCTTGGACACTTCGAGGGATGAGGCTGCCAGAGCTTCTCTGGGCACCCTGTGCCAGGGCCTCATCACCCTCACAGGGGGGAATTTCCGTGGTTTCCAACTCAGCCTCTCCCCTGCTCTTCTGTTCCGTCCCCAGCTACCTCTACTGGACAGACTGGGGTGACCACTCGCTGATCGGCAAGATCGGCATGGACGGCACCAACCGCAGCGTCATCGTGGACACCAAGATCACGTGGCCCAACGGCCTCACCCTGGACTACATCAACAGCCGGATCTACTGGGCCGATGCCCGCGAGGACTACATCGAGTTCGCCAGCCTGGATGGCTCCAACCGGCACACGGGTGAGAGCGCCGGGGCTCCCGCAGCGCCAGCGGGCCTTGGGGGATGTCCAGGCTGTGGGTCAGGCCTTGGAGCGGGAGCCAGGGCTGCTGGGGCAGTCCCCAGCTCTGGCCACTCCTCTGTGTCCAGTGGCTGCTTCCTTGTGGGAGGGGGACGTGGGACAGCCCCTGGCTGAGCGCCCGCTCCCCTCGCAGTGCTGAGCCAGGACATCCCACACATCTTCGCGCTCACCCTCTTCGAGGATTTCATCTACTGGACCGACTGGGAGACCAAGTCCATCAACCGGGCCCACAAGACGACGGGGGCCAACAAGACGCTGCTGATCAGCACCTTGCACCGGCCCATGGACATCCACATCTACCACCCGTACCGCCAGCCCGACGGTGAGTGCGGCCCGGGGGGCACCGTGCTGGGGAGCCACCMTGGGAAAGGGACATGGGGGGACGCCAGGTTGGGCAGGGGGAGCAGGAGCAGGGTGACAGGGGTCTTGCCACTCCCACGCCACCCTGAGGGTCCCCCCCAGCTGGGTCTGACTCGCCGTTGTCCCCCTGCTCTCCCCAGTTCCCGACCATCCCTGCAAGACCAACAACGGCGGCTGCAGCAACCTCTGCCTGCTCTCGCCGGGCGGGGGGCACAAGTGTGCCTGTCCCACCAACTTCTACCTGGGCAGCGACGGCAAAACCTGCGTGTCCAACTGCACAGCCAGCCAGGTAACCCCCTGCTGCCTGTCCCTGCCTGTCCCTGCCTGCCTGGATATTCCCTGAGCCCGTGTCCCTCCCGCCATGCTCTCCCCGGGGGTGCCGAGGTACAGCAGGGTCTTCTGTGGGTGCAGGCAGCACCTCCCTCCTGTGGCACTTCATGTTTGGGGGTGTCCAGGGGAGCCAGAGAGCCTCCAGCTCTGGAATGTTCTTCTGCCCTGCTCCTCAAACCCCGGGGCCTGGGTGAGGTTAAGGATTTGCTCCGGGTCAGGACTTGGGAATACGTGGAGGGGACAGCACAGGATCAGTGCCCTGGGCTGAGCTCGCTGGGGATGAAATCTTTTGGGGTGCCCCCTCCCCATCCCGAGCCGCCCCACGAGCTCCTCTCTCCACCAGTTTGTCTGCAAGAACGACAAGTGCATCCCTTTCTGGTGGAAATGCGACACCGAGGACGACTGCGGGGACCGGTCGGACGAGCCSGAGGATTGCCGTGAGTGCCGGGGGGTGACACAACCCCGGTGTCCCAGCACCCCTGGGCTGTTGGGACAGCCCCGTGGAGGGGAGGGTCAGTCCAATAACGGGGTTCAGGGAGCAATGGGACACTCCTGTCCCCGTGTCGGGATTGTCCCGTGGAGCAGTGCCCGAGCCCGGAGTTGGGTGCTGGCTCCATGCAGAGGACCCCAGAGGGGTCCAGCAGGGGTTTGAGGTTGAGGTTTGCCCTAAAAAACGTTCCTCAGAGCAAACCCGTGGCCCTGTGTTACCCCACAGCTGAGTTCAAGTGCAGGCCGGGGCAGTTCCAGTGCTCCACAGGGATCTGCACCAACCCCGCCTTCATCTGCGAYGGGGACAACGACTGCCAGGACAACTCGGACGAGGCCAACTGCGGTAGGTTCCCCACGTCCCCTCGTGACCCCCGGGCCCCCACAGCGTGCAGCTGCAGCCTGTCACCCCCCTGACCTGGTCACCTCCTCCCCAGACATCCACGTCTGCCTGCCCAGCCARTTCAAGTGCACCAACACCAACCGCTGCATCCCCGGCATCTTCCGCTGCAACGGGCAGGACAACTGCGGGGACGGCGAGGACGAGAAGGACTGTCGTGAGTGGGGGGCTGGGGGTGTGGGGTGGCAGCGAGCGTGGGCCACACTGAGGGGCTCAGGTCCGTGTCTTGGGGTGTTTGGCTCCCTGGGGTGTCCCAGGGCTTTCTCTGCAGACCCTCCGTCCCCGTCACCCCCTGCCCCCACGTGCTGCTGTTTCCTAAGTGGAAATGAAATCCTTAAATCCCTTGAAGTGGATTTGGGCTGAGCCTGTTGCCCAGCTGAGGGATCTGGTGGCCTCTGCCCTGTCCCCCCATAGCTGGGAGTCTTCTGGGGCCACTTGATGGCTCTGCTCCATCCCCTCTGCCGAGCACACCAGACCCTTGTGATCCCTGGAGCACCCACACACCTCCCAGCCCCACGGCTGGTTTTTGGGGCAAGGGGTGGCTGGTCYCTGCCTGCCCTGCTGCCCTTCCTGACACCCCTCCTCCCTCCTGCAGCGGAGGTGACCTGTGCCCCCAACCAGTTCCAATGTGCCATCACCAAGCGCTGCATCCCCCGTGTCTGGGTCTGTGACCGTGACAACGACTGCGTGGACGGCTCCGATGAACCTGCCAACTGCAGTAAGGGGCCTGCGCGGGGAGGAGGGGCTGGCCACGTGTGAAATGGGGCCTCGCTGCCACCGGTCACCTCTGTGTGCCAGCGGGGTGGCAGAGCCCTGCTCGGTCCCTCCTTGGTCCCTGCTCTGTCTCTGCTCAGTCCCTGCTCAGTTCTACCCCAGCCCCTCCTTGGTCCCTCCTCAGTCCCTCCTCGGTCCCTCCTCAGTCCCTGCTCAGTCCCTGCCCAGTTCTACCCCAGCCCCTCCTCGGTCCCTCCTCAGTCCCTCCTCGGTCCCTGCCCAGTCCCTCCTTGGTCCCTCCTTGGTCCCTGCCCAGTTCCTGCCCAGTTTTACCCCCGTCTATCCTCATTCCCTCCTCATTCCCTGCCCAGTTCTACCCCAGCCCCTCCTCGGTCCCTGCTCAGTCCCTGCTCAGTTCTACCTCGATCCCTCCTCATTCCCTGCTCAGTCCTTGCCCAGTTCTAYCCCAGYMCCTCCTCGGTCCCTGCCCAGTCCCCCCTTG
Organism: Parotia lawesii; assembly: GCA_003713295.1. Taxonomy (NCBI): domain Eukaryota; kingdom Metazoa; phylum Chordata; class Aves; order Passeriformes; family Paradisaeidae; genus Parotia; species Parotia lawesii. The sequence goes on along the minus strand of RAHM01000508.1, from coordinate 160,965 downwards.
GTCCCTCCTCRKTCCCTGCYCAGTCCCTGCTCAGTYCYWCCTCAKTCCCTSCTCAGTCYYTGCCCAGTTCTAYCCCAGCCCCTCCTCGGTCCCTGCCCAGTCCCCCCTTGGTCCCTCCTCGGTCCCTGCTCAGTCCCTGCTCAGTTCTACCTCATTCCTTCCTCGGTCCCTGCTCAGTCCCCCCTTGGTGCCTCCTTGGTCCCTGCTCTGTCCCTGCCCAGTTCCTGCCCAGTTCTACCCCAGCCCCTCCTCCTTCCCTGTCCACTCCCTGTGGGCAGAGGGCGATGGTGTTGGTGGCTCTGCCTGCATCTGTCCTGCTGAGATCCCGCTCCCCCTGACTTCTCCCTGGACAATGCTTGGAAGGGAGGGGGATCTCCCCCAGCTCCGGGCTGTTCATCAGCCCTGCAGGGAACAACGCGTGCCTGACCAGCGCTGATCCCTGTGCCTGTGTCACTTTGTCCCCTCCAGCCCAAATGACCTGTGGTGTGGACGAGTTCCGGTGCAAGGACTCGGGCCGGTGCATCCCGGCGCGCTGGAAGTGTGAYGGGGAGGACGACTGCGGGGATGGATCCGATGAGCCCAAGGAGGAATGCGGTGAGCAGGGGCTGCGGGGACGAGCCAGCGTCACCYTGTGTCCCTGCTCCCCGAGGGACAGGCTGGTCTGGCATGGGCTGTCTCCTCTGGGGTGCCCCAGGAGTTCCAGCTGCTCCTTTTCCGAGTGGCGTGAGCAGGGCTGGGTCAGAGGGAGGTGCAGGGCAGTGCTGACCCCTGTCCCTGTCCTGTCCCTTCCATCGTGTGGAGCAGTGCTGACCCCTGTCCTTGTCCTGGTCCTGTCCCTCTTCTTGTTCAGGGCAGTGCTGACCCCTGTCCTTGTCCCATTCCTCCCCTCATTTGGAGCAGTGCTGACCCCTGTCCCACATCTCTCACTGTGCAGGACAGTGCTGATCCCTGTCCCTGTCTCATCTGTCCCCTCGTGCCAGGCACTGCTGATCCCATCCCTGTCCCATCTGTACCATCGTGTGGGGCAGTGCTGGCCCCTGTCACTGTTCCTGTCCTTGTCCCGTCCCTCCCCGTGTTCAGGGCAGTGCTGACCCCTATCCTTGTCCCTGTCCCTGTCCTGTCCCTTTGTGGGGGGCGGTGCTGACACCTGTCCCTGTCCCTGTCGCATCCCTCGCCTCATTTGGGGCAGTGCTGACCCCTGTCCCTGTCCCATCCATGCCCTCGTGCAGGGCAGTGCTGGCACCTGTCCCTGTCCTGACCCTCCTCTCGTGCAGGGCAGTGCTGGCACCTGTCCCTGTCCTGTCCCTCCTCTCGTGCAGGGCAGTGCTGGCACCTGTCCCTGTCCTGTCCCTCCCCTGATTTGGGGCATTGCTGGCACCTGTCCTTGTCCCATTCATGCCCTCGTGCAGGGCAGTGCTGATCCCTGTCCCTGTCCTATCCGTGCCCTCGTTTGGGACAGTGCTGACCAGTGTTGCTGTCCCTCCCCTGATGTGGGGCAGTGCTGATCCTTGTCCTTGTCCCTGTTCCTGTCATGTCCCTCCCCTCATTTGGGGCAGTGCTGGCACCTGTCCTTGTCCCATTCATGCCCTCATGCAGGGCAGTGCTGACCCCTGTCCCATCCATGTCTTCGTCTGGGACAGTGCTGACCCCTGTCCCTGTCTCTTCCCTATTGGGGGCAGTGCTGACCCCTGTCCCTGTCTCTTCCCTATTTGGGGCAGTGCTGACCCCTGTCCCTGTCCCTGTCCCTTCCCTATTTGGGGCAGTGCTGACCCCTGTCCCTGTCTCTTCCCTATTTGGGGCAGTGCTGACCCCTGTCCCTGTCCCATCCATGCCCTGTTTGGGGCAGTGCTGACCCCTGTCCCTGTCCCATCCACGGCCTAACCCTGTCCCTGTCCCTCGCAGACGAGCGCACGTGTGAGCCGTACCAGTTCCGCTGCAAGAACAACCGCTGCGTGCCGGGCCGCTGGCAGTGCGACTACGACAACGACTGCGGGGACAACTCGGACGAGGAGAGCTGCAGTACGTGCCACCCCCGAGCCTTTGCTGTCCCCGGGGCGGAGCAGTGCAGAGGGGACAGGTTTGGGCCCCCCCAGCCCCTCTGCTGCTGCCGGGGAGTGTCGGCCACGGTGTCCCCCAGGCAGGACACCCCTGACTCCAGGGGTCTGGAGAGCCTGGCCCTGCAGAGGGGGGCTGTGCCAAGGAGACACCCCAAGGGTGATGTGGGACAGGGAAGAGGTGACCCCAACACGCTCCCCGCAGCAGCGTGGCCGGAGTCACCCGAGGGCACCTCGTCCTGCTTTGCCACCAAGCGTCACCCCGTGTGTCACCCCCTGCCTGGCAGTGGCACCTGGGATGGCGGTGGGGACACACAGAGCTGTCAGGAGGGACCCGGGTCACAACCCCAGGCCTGGGCCAGCGCGTGGGGATCCCCAGAGCTGGGGCAGAGAGTCCAGTGCTGCCCGTTCATGAGCTCCCGCTCGTGTGCCAGCACCTGCCCCGCTGAGCGGCCGAGGAACGCGAGTGTCCTCGTGGACAGGACCATTCCCAGGGCTCCACTGTGGCTCTGTCCCTCCAGAGGGGTTCAGGCTGCCTGTGGGATGGCACCAGGGTCTGCTGCCAGACCCTCTCCTACCCCACGGTGCCCACCGGGTCCCTCTGTCTCCCTGCAGCTCTTTAGGGTGCAGCTTTTGTTTTCTTTTCTGTTGATTTCCCGTCGTGTTTTTGAGTTTGTGCCATTTCACTTCATCTTATGTTTTTCTCCATTTTCACACTGTCGTTATGGGGCGCTCAGAGGTAGGTTCCTGCCAAAATCTTTTAATTCCATGTACAGTCTCTCTAAAATCAATGAAGGCAACACTTTCTAGGTGAGGGCAGAGGGGTCGGGACTGGACAATCCAGGTGGATTTACTGAGCATCAGCACCAGCATCTCCCTCCACGGAGCCGCAGTGGGGAGGGTCCGACCCTGCTGCTCCGCAGGGCCCGTGCATGGCTTGGACTTGGCTCCAAAACCCATCCCCACCGTGACTCTCCCCACTCCACCTGGACACCCCCCGTCCCCCTCTTCCCCCACAGTCCCGTGCCATGACCGGAGGGTCCCTGTGCCCCAACACCCCGGGGCCATGGGGAGGGGAAGGGTCCCAAGAGCCATCCCAGGCAGGCTGGCTCCTGGATTCTGAATCCAGTGCCGTCCTCCTGGATTTGGCACTGGCCGTGCCAGTGAGCTGTGAGGGGGTGTCTGTCCCCATACCCTGTGAGGGGAGATGGGGACAAGGCTCTGCCAGGGCACCGCTGCAGCTCCTCCTGCCTGGGGGGCAGCCGGGGTGGGCAGCAGTGGGGCTGGTGCTGCCCTGTGGACAGTGAGTGACCTCGGGGACAGCCGCAGTGCCCCCCGATACCCCTGCAGGGAGCCGGGAGGCCTGGAGTGGGGTGGGAAGGGGCTGGGAGGTGGTGCCAGCCGTGCCCCTCTGGCTGCTCCCCCGGCTCTGCCCGTACCCCCCTGTCCCCAGTGCCACCGGCCGTGTGTCCGTGTCAGCCTGTGCCCCCCCAGGGACACCCCCTGCCCTCGCAGCCTGCGTGTCCCCACGCTCAGGGCACACCCCGTGTTCTCTGTCCCCAGCGCCCCGGCCCTGCTCCGAGAGCGAGTTCTCGTGTGCCAACGGCCGCTGCATCGCGGGCAGGTGGAAATGTGACGGGGACCACGACTGCGCCGACGGCTCCGACGAGGTACGGCAGCGGCGAGGGAGCGGGAGGAGGACACGGGGACATGGGGACACATCCCCACCTCTGCCCCTTGCCGGCAGCCCTGGGCCTCAGAGCTTGGGTGTGGCAACAGGACAGCGGTCCTGTCCCTGCTGACCGCGTCCCTCGCCCGTCCCCTGCAGAAAGACTGCACCCCCCGCTGTGAGTTTGACCAGTTCCAGTGCAAGAACGGGCACTGCATCCCCATGCGCTGGCGCTGCGACGCCGACGCCGACTGCATGGACGGCACCGACGAGGAGAACTGCGGCACCGGGGGTAATGGCAGAGCTGCGTGTCCCCTCAGGGCTGGTTGTGTCACCCCATTCCTACCCTCGTGTCACCTGTGTCCCCCCTGCAGTGCTGTGCGTCCCCTCAGGGCTGGTTGTGTCACCCCATTCCTACCCTTGTGTCACCTGTGTCCCCCCTGCAGTGCTGTGTGTCCCCTCAGGGCTGGTTGTGTC
>RAHM01000508.1:102637-124830 GCA_003713295.1 Parotia lawesii | reverse complement strand
GGGGGTCCCGTGGGTGTGCACGTGAGCTTGGGGGGGGATCCCCGCGTGCCTTGTGGGGAGCTTGGGGAGGATCCTCAGGTGCCTTGGGGGGGTCCCTGTGTGCCTTGTGAGGACCTTGAGGGGGTCTTCATGTACCCTGTGGGGTCCTTGGAGGTCCCCATGTGCCTTATGGGGGCTTTGGGGGGATCCCCGTGTGGTTTGTGGGGTCCTCGTGTAGCCTGTGGAGAGCTTGGGGGGGGTACCCGTGTGTCTTGGGGGTCCCCTTGTGCCTTGTGGGAACCTGGGAGGGGTCCCCATGTGGTTTGTGGGGTCCCCGTGTACCCTGTGGAGAGCTTGGGGGGGGTACCCGTGTGTCTTGTGAGGTTCCTGGGGGTTGCCTATGTTCCTTATGGGTCCTTGGGGGTCCCCATGTGCCCTGTGTGGAGCTTGAGGGGGTCCCCATGAGCCTTGGGGGGACCATGGAGGGGTCTCCATGTGCCCTGTGGGGTCCTTGGGGTCCCCACGCGCCCACCTTGCGGGGTGGCACCGGTGACTGGAGACAGAACACGGGGGTGCTGCTCCTGCCACTGTCACCTGCAGGTCCTGGGACGGGCTGGAGGGGGTCCAGGGCTCACAACCTGTCCCCCCCCTCTCTGCACAGACCCTGCAGCGATGGGGGGGCTGGGTGGGCACCGGCAGCCAGCGGGCACAGCACGGCCCCGCCGCCGCCGCCGCTGCCGCCGGGCACGTCCCGGGGTGGACGGGGCAGGAGAGCCTGGCCGAGAGCGACCCCGAAATGTGGAGCCTGGTGCAGAAGGAGAAGGATCGGCAGTGCCGGGGGCTGGAGCTCATCGCCTCTGAGGTGGGGGCCGGGGGGCTCGGGCAGGGGTGGGGGCGGGCCTGGGGGACCCCCTGCGTAGGGGGGTTTTGGCTGCTCCGATCCCCATCCACCTTTTCCCCCCAGAATTTCTGCAGCCGGGCGGCACTGGAAGCCCTGGGCTCCTGCCTCAACAACAAATACTCGGAGGGGTATCCTGGGAAGAGGTAAAGYGGGGAGTGGGCTGGGGGGGCATTGGGGGTTCATCTGCCCAGGGGAGCCCCGGGGCAGGACTGGGTGCTCCCAAGTGCAGGCTGCCCTCTGCACCCCATGGGGTCGGGTGAGGGGATGGCAGTGGGGAGCCCCTGGTGACCCCACCCTGTCTCCCAGGTACTACGGGGGGGCCGAGGTGGTGGATCAGATCGAGCTGCTGTGCGAGCAGCGGGCGCTGGAGGCGTTCGACCTGGACCCCGCGCGCTGGGGCGTCAACGTCCAGCCCTACTCGGGCTCCCCGGCCAACTTCGCCGCCTACACGGCCCTGCTGCAGCCCCACGACCGCCTGATGGGGCTGGACCTGCCCGACGGGGGCCAGTACGTGGGGAGCCGGGGGGGCAGCCTGGGGCCCGCCGCCCCCCGGGGGTCCCGGCCTCACCCCGTGCCCTCCCCGCAGCCTCACGCACGGGTACATGACCGACGTCAAGAGGATCTCAGCCACCTCCATCTTCTTCGAGTCGATGCCCTACAAGCTTGATGTGAGCTGGGGGGAAGGGAGGGTCTGTGGCTGAGGGGTGAGCCCCGAGGTGTCCCCGAGGTGTCCCCGAGGTGTCCCCGAGGTGTCCGAGCTGCTCTGCCAAACCCCTGCCCTCCGTCCCCTCCATGTCCCAACGTGTCCCAGTGCCAAGGGAGATGCCCAAGGTTCAGCCGGACGTGCTGTGCTCAGGGCAGGAGGCAGAGGGGTCTGTCTGTCTGTCCATTTGTCCATTCCCAGGATGACCAGGCTGGCTGTTTCTGGACTAACTGACCAAGCTCTCTTGTCTGTCTGTCCATCCCTCACAGCCATCCCTGGGGCTGACTGACCTGTCTGTCTGTCCATCGCCAGGCTGACTGATGGAGTTCTGTCTGTCCCTGGGCTGACTGAATGAGCTCTGTCTGACTGTCCATCCCTCACAGCTGGCCTTGGGGCTGTCTGTCCATCTGTCTGACCGTGGGGTGACTGACCAAGCTGTCTGTCTGTCCATCCATCTGTCCCCAGGGCTGACTGACCAAGCTCTGTCTGTCTGTTCCTGGACTGACCGACCGAGCTGTCTGTCCCTTACAGCTGGCCGCAGGGCTGACTGACCAAGTTCTGTCTGTCTGTCCATCCAGCCCTGGGCTGACTGACCCATCTTTCTGTCTATCTGTGTGTCTGTCTGTCCCTGGACTGACCAATCTGTCTGCCTGTCTGTCCCTGGGCTGACTGACCTGTCCGTCTGTCTGTCTGTCTGTCCCTGGACTGGCTGACCTGTCCATCTGTCTGTCTGCCCCTGGGCTGACTGACCTGTCTGTCTGTCTGTCTGTCCCTGGGCTGACTGACCCGTCTGTCTGTCTGTCTGTCCCTCACAGCCGGCCACGGGGCTGATCGATTACGCCCAGCTGGAGGTGACGGCGCGGCTCTTCCGTCCCCGGCTCGTCATCGCGGGCACCAGCGCCTACGCCCGGCTCATCGACTACGCCCGCATCAAGAGGGTACRTGGGGAGGGGGCTGGGGCTGGGGCCGGGGGGCTGTGGCCAGCGGGTGACCGCGGTGTCCCCAGGTGTGCGAGGAGGTCAAGGCGTACCTGCTGGCGGACATGGCCCACATCAGCGGGCTGGTGGCGGCCAAGGCCATCCCGTCGCCCTTCGAGCACGCGGACGTGGTCACCAGCACCACGCACAAGACCCTGCGCGGCGCCAGGTGAGGCTGCGACCCCCCGGGACCCCCCCCGTGGGGATGGAGCTGCCGCTCGATGAGCGGGGCCACTCGTCCCCCACCACAGGGGTGGTGTCACCCATGGGGTGGTGTCACCCGTGGGGTGGCAGCGGGAGGAGCGGTGCCAGCGTCTCTTGCCACCAGGTCGGGGTTGATCTTCTACCGCAAGGGCGTGCGCTCCGTGGATAAGAAGACGGGGAAGGAGATCCTCTACGACCTGGAGGACAGGATCAACTTCTCCGTGTTCCCCTCCCTGCAAGGGGGACCCCACAACCACGCCATTGCCGCCGTGGCTGTGGCCCTCAAACAGGTCTGTGCCGGGGCGGGGGACTCGGGGCGGGGGGTGACCTGGCCCCGCCGGTGCTGATGGGGTGTCCCCGCTGCCAGGCCAGCTCCCCGGCTTTCCAGGAGTACTGCCAGCAGGTGCTGAGGAACGCCAAGGCCATGGCACAGGCGCTGCTGCAGCGTGGGTACACCCTGGTGTCAGGTAATGCGGTTTTGGGGACAGGAGGGGCGAGCTGTGGCGGGGGACGAGTGGCCCCGCTCGGTCTCGGGGCAGCAATGGGGCGTGCAGGGGGGTTGGGGGGGTGAGGTGGAGCAGAGGCAGCGCTGCAGAGCAGGAAAGCGGTGGTGGGAGGGGTCTGGGGGTGCTCAGGGGTCCTCACCCCTCTCCTTTGCTCCCCAGGTGGCACCGACAACCACCTGGTGCTGGTGGACCTGCGGCCCAAGGGCATCGACGGGGCGCGGGCGGAGCGGGTGCTGGAGCTCGTCTCCATCACCGCCAACAAGAACACGTGCCCGGGGGACAAGAGCGCGCTGACGCCGGGGGGGCTGCGCCTCGGTGAGGGCCAGGGTCCATCCCTGGGGTGGGAGGTCCCCAGGCTTTCACCCCACAGCATCCCCACCCTGTTTCACCCTTCTTCGAGGACTCCAAGCGGGAATTCAGAGCTGGTTTTGGCCYGGAAAGGGGGCAGGACCCCATGGGGAGCAGGACTGGGGGAGCTCCTTGGCGGGGCTGGGACTTGGGGAGCCCCAGTGAGGGGCTGGGACTCAGGGAGCTCCTTGTGGGGCTGGTGCCCCCACGGTGGTCCCGTCCCTGATGGGCTCCATCCCCAGGTGCCCCCGCGCTGACCTCGCGCCAGTTCCGCGAGGAGGATTTCCAGAAGGTCGTGGAGTTCATCGATGAGGGCATCACGCTGGCCCTGGACGTCAAGAGCAAAACCAGTGAGCGAGGGGGGGGTCTCCCCATCATTTCCCTCTTCCTGGGTGTCCGTCAGCCCTTCTCCCCTCATGGTGCCAGCCCCTGCTGCCCTTGTGGTGCCAGCCCTGCTCCCCACACCAGTGCCAGCCCTTCTCCCCTTGTGGTGCCAGCCGTGCTCCCCACACCGGTGCCAGCCCCTGCCATGGGTACCTGGGAAGGGATGGGGCTGCCATGGGGTCCCGCCCTCCTCACCTGCTGCCCCCCACCCCCAGGTAAGCTCCAGGACTTCAAGACCTTCCTGCTGCAGGACCCGGAGACGCAGCGGCGCCTGAGCGACCTTCGCCAGCGCGTCGAGACCTTCGCTCGTGCCTTCCCCATGCCCGGCTTCAGCGACCACTGAGGGGGGGGGCACCCCTCCTGCCAGGCTGGGGTCACTGGGGGGGGCAAGGAGAGGCTGAGACCCACCCTCTGCCTTCCCCCCTCCCCTTCTCCCCCGTTATCACCTCTGGGTGCCGCGTCCCCGGGGTGGGGGGCAGCGCGCGCCCGTCCTGCTCTCAGTGTTAGGGTACAGAGACCCCCCCCCAGCCCCTGCTTGGGGCGGGGGGCACCGCTTGTTCCAGCCTCATCTTGCACTTTTCTATGGGGAGGGGTTGCTAATAAAAGTGGGGGTAGAGCCTGGAGGTGTGTGGGTCCTGTGCTGGGGGGCAAAGGGGGGTGGGGGTCGGGTCGCTGACGCCCCTCAGCASCGTGCCAGGAGACCCGGGGAGGGGGCGGGGGGAGGGGATCTCGTGCCTCAGTGTCCCCATCCTGGTGCTTCCCCCAGTGGGCTCTGAGGGCAGGGGGTGACGCTGAGTTGTGGGGTACAGTGGGGGGGCCGTAGCCCGCGATCCTTTCCCCCTTTTTCCTGCCCGGATGGGCACCAGCCGCCCCCTGCCCCGTGTCACGTATCCCGGGAGGGGCACACGCACCCAGGACATCGCTCACACGTGTGGGTGTGACCCCTCCACCCCTCCCAGCTCTTCCCCTCTCCGGAGGGGCCGGGGGGGGCCGATCCTGGGGCGTGGGAGAGCGGAAACAGCACCCGAGGGCTTGTCCTGCTTCCAGCGGGATGCGAGCCCCCCCTGCCCCGGCCTTCCCGGGGGGGTGATAACATCTCCTGCGTTACTGGCTCTGGGAAACCGTAAAGAATCCCATTTGCCGCCCCCCCCCCCATTAATTTATTACTGTCCCACGAGCCACGAGGTGAGGGTGAGGGGCGCAGGGGCACCCACAGGGATGTGGTTTATTGGCGGGGGGGGGCTGACAGGACCACGCGGTTTGGGGGTGCTGGAGAAGCAGTGGGAGCTGTGTGCGGTGGCTGTGGCGGAGCTGGGGGGGCCGTGAGGGGGTTTCTGGTGGGGGGGGGAGGTTGGGTGGGCTCCCCCTCCAGCCCAGCACGTCCCAGAGGCGGCTCAGAAGCTGGGACGGTCCTTCTTGAGGTTCTTGTAGTCAGTGGAAACTGCCAGAAACTGGAGAAGGGAGGGACATAAGGGGGGGGGGGGGTCGTGGCCCCCCCTGTCTGGTGTCACTGCAGCCTGGTCTTGGCCATGGGGGGAGCACAGAGAGCCCCCTCCCCAAATTGGAGCGCAAGGAGTTGGGGGGGGTCTCTGTTCCAGGGATGATCCCGCTTTCCCCTTCCGGAGAAAAACGCGGTGTTTTGCCCTAAATGTGGCTGCCTCCCCCTCCCCCCCTACACTGCCAGCCCCCCAGTTCACCCAGTGCTCACTTTATACTGGTCTGTGGGGCTCAGCTTATTCCAGGGTTCAGGATTATTCTTCCGGTCCCAGCTGCGAGGGGTGACAGGGACATCCATCAGCACCTGTAAGGAGTGGGGGAGAGACCCCCCCACCCCATTGTAGCCCCCCAGCCCCAACACCACCACCCCCAGTTCTCCCTGAAGCCTTCCCAAACTGGGCACGTCCTGTCCTGTCCCGGGAGGGGCTGTGGGAGGCCAGCGGAGCCGTGGGATGGGGTCCCTGGAGAGAGCAGCTCGTGTTGCCTCCCCTTCTCCCGTCCCCTCCATCCTCTGGTGCTGGCCAAGAGCAGAATTTTCCATCTKGGAAGATGTTTGTGTCTGTTTCGGGGGATGGAGGGGGGGCCGTGCAGCAAACACAGCCCCCCTGGAGCTGTTTAATGGCATTAATGTGTTTGGGGAATGGGGGGGCTGTTATTCCCCCCCAAACACCCCCCCACTGCCAGGGTGTCTGGATCTGCTAATTGTGGAGCTGAGCCCAGCTGGTGCCAGATGAAATCCATGAGCGGTTTTACCAGGAGCAAACAATTACAAACGAGGTGGGGGGCAGTGGGGACATGGGAAAACCAGCCCGGTCACCTCAGCACGTGGAGCTGTCCTGCCCATCCATCCTTTGGGATTCCACAGCCCTCTTTCCATCCCTCCATCCATCCGTCCATCCATCCATCCATCCATCCATCCCTCCATCCATCCATCCCTCCATCCATCCATCCACCCCTCCATCCATCCATCCTCACACCTCGCTCTTTGCTCATTCTTCCCCACTGGTTTTGTCCATCCCTCCCTCTCTCCCCATCCCTTCTCCAAGCATCCCTCTGACCGTTCCCCCCTCAATCCCACCCTTCCCACACCCATCCATCTCTCCATCCATCCTCACACCCCTCTCTCTGCTCATCCTTCCATCCCACCATCCCCCATCCCATCCCTCCGTCCATCCTCACACCTCTCCCTCTGCTCATCCCTCCCTGCTGGTTTTGTCTGTCCCTCCCTCCCTTTTCCACCCATCCACCCCATTTCCCATTCCCCTCAACCCCACTCTCCCCACACCCTTACCCCTCGCCCATCAGCCACATTCAGCTCTCCCCCACCTCCTTCTCACCCGCTCACCTCCTTCCCAGCGCCCGGAGCTGGAGGGGCCCTCCTCCCACCCCCCCAAGGCAAGGAGAGGGGACACAACCCCCCAGCTTCCCTCYGGGCACCTCTGGACCCACATTCTCCCCGCATCGTTCACCACAAAGCTGTGTCTGGGCACCCCAGCAGCTGCTACCACACCTGGCTTGAGCCCCCCATGCCCTGGGGGTGTGGGGTGAGAGCCCGAGGGGTGCCCCGGGGGTGCCCAGGGCACCTCAACCCGTACCTGACGTCCGGGCTGTACAGCGCCAGCCGCAGCAGGTACAGGACCGCGCTGCCCAGGCCCACACTGATGAAGCCAATGAGGGGAATGAGCTGCAGAGAGAGAGAGAGGGGGAGGGAGAGAGGGAGAGAAATGAAAAATACCCCAATAAAATGAATATTTATCAGGCGGACTGGAGAGTGAAAGGGAGAGCTGACACGCCGGGAGATTTACAGGGGGAATATGGCAGAGCAATCCTGTAGCCGGGCTGCGGTACACAGTGTAGCTGTCAGCTTGAGTGACTGAATTAAAAGAGGGAGAGAAAAATCGGCTCGTGTTGGAGAGGAATTGGATTTGGAATGAGAAATCACTTCCCCTCCGCCTGTGGCTGCCCGGCGCTGGCGCTGCTGAGGACCTGGGGACCCCATTCCCGGCATTCCCAGTGTTCCCAGTGCCTCCACTCAAGGCTGAGCCTCTGTTTGATGGTTCCTCCCTGAAGGATTTGGTCCTGGCCACCCCATTCCTGGCCTTCCCAGTGCCCCTGGTCAGAGTGAACGTCGGCTTATGGTTCTTCCCTGAAGGATTGGGTGCTGAGTACCCCATTTCCAGTATTCCCAGTGCTCCCAGTGCCGCTGCTCAGGGCTGAGCCTCCGCTCGTGGTTCCTCCCTGAGGTACTCGGCCCTGGGCAAGGTTTGTCCCCGAGCCACGCYGTGACCCCAGAGAGGGTCCCTGTCCCCCCACAGCCCCCCCAGGCTCTGCACCATCTCCTGATGGAGCACGAGACGAGGAGCTCCAGTTCGTCTTACTGGGCTGGACTGGGACGCGCTGGGGCTGAGCAGCCGGCGGTCCAGCGCGGGTCTGGGGGGGCACTCAGTGACCCCAACCCCGCCACATTCATCCTGCGAGCAGGTCCCCTCACCCCCCGCTCCGTGCCCACGGCGGCTCCCAGCGCACCTTGGCTCCGTCTCCTCATCTCCGCCCGCGCTGCCAATCCCCCGGTGCCCGGAGCGACGCGGCCTCAATCGGAGCCGAGCCGAGGCGGCTTTGACCTCCCCCAAATTGCCGCGGCCCCCGCGCCGGGGAGGACGCGGGCAGCGTAATGAGCGCGGCGCCAGCCCGTGCCCCTGGGAGGGAGCCTCGTCCTGCCCATTAACGGGAGCGGTGCCGGCGGAGCCGCGTCGCCAGCACCTGCCTCCGTTCGCAGCTCTGCTCGGCAGCCGCAGCTCTGAGAAAGTGCCCCCGAACTCAACGCCCACCGCTCCATGACTCAGTTTCCCCACTGGGATGACACCGGGCGGGGAGGGGGGGCACGGCTGGAAAATATGATGGAAAGGGTCAGTCCGACCCCTCTGTTCGCTGCCAAGCACCTCCATGACCTGCACGGAGAAGGGGGGGAAACGCAGCTGTGTCCCCCTGCCCAGCCTTTGCTCCCGACCGGACCCCCCCGGCCTCTCCCAGTGTCCCCAGTACGGCCCAGCTCCTGCTCGGCAGTGCCGTGCTCAAGCCAGGCTGGAACGATGGAGCGCCCGGCAGATGCCAGCGCCCATCCGGGAGGTCAGGGCCACCAGCGGATGATGGTCCTTGGCACCGAGTGCCAGCAGGAGCTGGCAGCAGCCGCTGCCCAAGCGCTGGCGAATCAAGAACCCGCCGCAGCGCCGGGAATTGCTGTGGCTGCTGGAGAAGATTCGGGGCAGCGGGGCCGTCTCACCATCTGCTGCCGACACCGTCTGGGTAATTAATGGCTGGGAAGAATTAGGGGCAGGAAGAGGCTGCCAAGCCGCAGGTGCCAGCGGTGGAGCCCGATTTCCCTCAGGCACGAGGCGGGTGGGCGGTGGGGCTCAGTGCCAGGCTCTGCCCGGTGGCCGCTCGGTGCCCACCGAGCCGTGCTAGCGGGTTCTGGGCCTGCCAGCGCGGCTGTGCCTCACGGCCGCGGTGCTGCACAGCGAGGCTGGGACATCCATCACTGCCAGGCAGCCGGGCACGCTGCGGCGGAGGATCCATCGCCGGGTGAAAGCGCGGCTACACCTGCCCGGCAGGCTGAGCGCGTGGGATGGATGGATGACGCCGCATGGAGCGGGTGACACCACAAAAATTGCCCCRACAGCCTCTGCCAGCAGCAGCCCTGCCGTGTGCAAGCACCCAGGACCCYCCCGTGCCTTTACACCTCCAGTTTGGRGTYTTCTTTRTGCCCCCCAAGTCACTCACGGCTCYTCAGCTGTGGCAGGAACAGAAATATCCCAAATCTCCCCATTCTGCAGTGAGGATCACGCAGGAGCCTCGGCCTGTGCTGCCCATCCAAGGATGTGGGAAGCACCCCGGGGGTCCCACCTGCCTGTGCCCACGGTGCTGGCACTCCCCTGGCAGTGCCCAGCCCCGAGTTGAGGCATTTTTTACCCAAACCCCTCAGCTTGACATTTTGAGGGACAGATCTGGGGCTGCCTGGGTGAGCGGGGAGGGGGCTTCATTTCCATCYCCCCTGACAAAGATGTCCCCAGACAGGGTGTAGTGGGTGGGGAGGGACACGGGGAAGGTCCCCTCGCCCACCAGCCGCCTGTTGGGGTGTGGGTAAAAGTTGAGGTGCCCCAGCCGGGCTTGGTGAAGGATCCCCGGCCCCTCGCCAGTGCTGGATGGAGGGAATGGGGTGGGAAGCACAGGGTGGTCTCACCTTTCCTTGGTGAAGGAGGGATGGGGATCCCCGGGACCCCCAGCTCACCTGGAGGGTGCTGTGAGAGCGGGAGGACTGCGGGAAGGGGAAGCCGGAATGACGCGGGACTGGGGGGCTGAGGAGGGTTTTGGGGAGTGGGAGGAAGAGGAGGCTGACGAAGGACACAGAGAACAGGAGGAATGGGGGGAGTGGGATGGAGGGATGGAGGGAGAAGGATGTGGGGAAGCCCAGGGGCTCCAGGCACGTGGTGAAAGATGGGCAAGAACAAGCCCGAGGGAAGGCGGCTGCGCGGGGTCCCTGTGAGGAGGGGGAGAGGGCAGGGGAGGGATGGGGGGTCCCTGGAGGAAGGGGGGGCTGGGTGACTCACGCCGGGGTGCCGTTTGACATGCCGGGAGAACATTCCTCCACGCAGGGGACCCTTCATGGCCAGGGTGGGATCGGTCCGGCGGTGGCGGCGGGTTCCGAGGTCCGACCGAGGATGGAGGGTGGGCAGGAGGCGAGGGAGGCGTCTGCGGCCGGGCTGGGAGGGACGGGGCGGGTCGGGACATCCCGGCCCGGGGACACGGCCAGGGGGGAGGGAGAGAGGGAGGCTGGGGACCAGATCCTGAGCTCGGGCGCCCTCCACTCCTTCCAGCCTCGCCCGGGGTGACCGCGATGTCTGGGGGACTGATGAGCGCTGGGTGCGAACCCCGATGTCCCCGCACGGCCTCGGTGTCCGTCCCCACGCGGGGCCAACCCCATCACAGGTGGCTCCGCACTTCGGTGCCGGGGCGAAGGATGAGCCGTGCGATTCCCGATGACAACTTGGCCGGGGTTCGCCGCCCCCCTCCGCGCCCCCCCCCCCCCACCCCCCGCCCTCCCGTTTATGATAAATGATAGAACACCCAATTTACATTTAGCGATGCAAATCTCCCTGGCAGGAACAGATGCTGCCGTGCATATGGAAAGCGGCTATTAGTACCCAACAAAGGACCGGGAGAGGGATGGAGCGGGCGGCCAGAGGCGGCAGGACGGACCCAGCAGGGATGGGGACCCCCACCCTAGGTGAGGAGGGGGCTGGTGATGCTATGGCAGCAGCGAGTGCCAGCACAGCCGTGCCCGAGAGTCCCCACTTTGGGGGTCCTTGGGGTCCCCCCGGGATGCTCCCCTCTCCCACCTATTTGTGGGGTCCCCCCCACCACGGTGCCACCCACCCTCTCCGCTTCCAGCCAAGCCTAGAGGACAAAGGGGAGGAATTTCTCGGGAGTGCGTGGATACAAGAGAAGGCTGAGGCTCATCGGAGGCCCCGGGTGATATAATTAGAGATTGGAGATGAGATTGATTAAGTGCCACTCCCCGAGACGGAGCATCCTGCCCTGGGCACGGCCCGCGTGTCCTTCGTCACCTTCCTCTGCCCAGGGCGGCCGGGGGGGCGCGGGGAGGGGGGGTACAGAGAGGGGGGCATGAGRGATCCATGGGGTGTGTGCAGAGGGACACCTGTGTACGTGGTGGGACCACCCCAGCACCGGAGCACCGGGTCCAGAGGRTCTGGGGGACCCCGGTCCTGTCACTCCCAGCTCTGCTTTGGGACACCTGCACCCCCAGCCCCCCATTCCCTGCAGGAGCTCCCCTGGGACGTGACGGGATTCCCTGCCCACGGAGCCCAGCCTCCTCCACGCTCGTTAATGACTGTAATTAAGAGTTTAATTCCGCTCGGCGCTTCCCTGTTCCGTGGGGGTGCCAGAAGCCCTCGGGAGCAGCCGTGACGGGGAGCTGGGGGGGCTCCAAGGCGGGTCCCCCCCCCCGAGGGTGACACCATAACCACCAGCACAGAGGTGYCACCGGAGCTTCTCCCCCAGCCTGGCACACGTGGAGCTGGGCGYCAGCATTTTTGGGGGAAGAACACGCAAATCCTGCCCAGAAGGGAAGGAATGGCAGCAGCCAAGCCCAGGACGCGTGAACATGTGGGGACATGTGTGGGCTACACAGATGTGCACATCTGGGCAGCTCCACACCCACCCACRCCAGGGGGCTCTGGTCTACCCAGTCAATCCATGGGAACTCATCCAGGGGTCCCAGGGGTSCGGGAAGGAATCCCCACCCCAAAATTTAGGGGTCCAGGAGGGACTCTGAGRTCTGGATGGAATCTTCACTGAAGCCTCACCGTGAAATTCAGTGGTCTGGGAAGGACTCGGGTGTCCAGGACGGGGGCACACAAGTGTCTTAAGGTGGGGCCAGGGGTCTGGGKRKGACMCTCACCYCAAAATYCRGRGGTCCAGGGGAACCCAGCTGTCTGTGATGGGGTACACAGGGGTCYGGGTGGGACCCTCACCCCAAAATCCGGGGGTCCAGGRGAACCCAGCTGTCTGTGATGGGGTACACAGGGGTCYGGGTGGGACCCTCACCCCAAAATCCAGCAGTTCAGGGGAGGGTCTAGGCTTCTGGGTGGACCTTCACTGCAAAATTCAGGGATCCACAGGGGCACCCAAGGATCTGGAGGGGACCCTCACCCTAAAATTCAGACACCCTGCAGAGAACTCAGCGATCTGGGCGAGACAAGGGGGACCATGACCACAAAACCCAGAGATCCAAAGGAACAACCAGGAGCCTGGGGGCACCCGAGGGTGTGAAGGAATCACCTGGGGGGCACCCGGAGGGTCTTGGGGGGGTAGGGGGCACCCCGAGGCCCCGCGGCGCAGCTGCACATCCCTGCACACGCACACGTGCCCGGCCACGGACCCGCACACACACGTGCCCGGCCACGGCCACACCTGCTCGGCATCCCTGTGGTCGCACACGTGAGACACACACACACACAGGTGACATCGCCACTGCTGGGGCTGGGGGGAGCCGGGGGGGCTGAGGAGGCCGGGAGGGTCCTGGGGGGGGGGCCGGGGGTGGGGGGTTTGGAGCCCGCGGCTCCGCTGGCAGCAGCTGCGCTGGGTTATTTTACAACCGCTCCAAAAATATTATTCAAGATGAAGGAGAATCACGGCTGCTGCGAGCGAGCAAGGGCCGTCGCCGGGAATTTATCACCCGGAATTGGGTGCCCCCCCTGGCACGGCGCCGTGATGAAGTGCTTCATTAATGGGAGATGCTGCGGCTCGGCATGAACGTGCCTGCACCTGAGCACGCGCTTCCTCCGGCTCCCGGCCTCGGCGCTGAGCACCCCCCCCGCCCCACAAAGCCCCCCCGGATCCCTCCAGATCCACACATCCCATGGGTCAAGCCCACAGCCCACCCCCCCAGACTCCTCCCGATCCACAGATCCCGTGGATCGAGTCCACAGTCCCCCCAGACCCCTCCCTATCTGCACATTCCATGGATCAAGCCCACAGCATGCCCAGACCTCTCCCTATCCACAGATCCCATGGATCAAGCCCACAGCCCTCCCCCCGACTCCTCCCGATCCACAGATCCTATGGATCGAGTCCACAGCCCCCCCAAAACCCCTCCCAGGCACAATCCATGGATCACGTTCACAGAACCCTCCCAGACCCCTCCCCATCTGCGCATCCCGTGGGATAAACCCACAGCCTTCCTGTTCCCATCCCAGCTCCACACATCCCATGGGACGAGTTCACAACCGCTCCAGACCTTTCCCGATCCTCACAGCCCTTGGATGAAGTTCCACCTCCCCCAGACCCTCCCGACCCGCACATCCCATGGATCAACTCCCCCAGACCCCTCCCGATCCACACGGCCCTCGGGTYAAGTTCTTGCCCTTCCAGATCCCTCCCGATCCTCACGGAACAAGCCCAAGGCCCCCCTGTCCCCATCCCGGCTCCACACCTCCCGTGGGACAAGGTCACAACCCTCCCAGACCCCTCCCAATCCCCACATCCCCTGGGACAAGTCCCCAGCCCCCTCCCCAGAGCCCTTGGCCCTCCCAGCCGGTGCCCACTGGTTGTGCCCCCCAGGTTTTGAAGGAGCCCCCCTCGTGCCCCCCAAGTGACACAGGGTCACCACCCGGGGGCCCTTCCCCTTGATCYGGCTCCGCTCCCTCCAGAGCCGCAAATCCCACCGGATCCTGGCGTGGCGCGAATGGAAACCGGCATCAAAAATTCATCCCGAGTAAAGCAAACAAACAATAAACAAACAGCCGATAATTAAATGGAGAATTAACGGGATGGATTCCGTTCCGTGCGCTCCGGGATCAGCCCTGGAGCAGGGAGAAGGGGCTGGATCCCGGCGATCCCGTGCTGCTGCCTGGGACCCCGAGGGGCACGGATGGGCRTCACCCAGCAGCACTATCGCGACATGTCGAGATGATTTGCACAGCCAGATAACGGGGGAGCAGCCCCGGCCCTGCCAGCCCCGCGCGCCTGGGGCCGGCGGCGCTGAGCCAGAGTGTGATGTCACACCTTCCCCGTGACGTCACCGACCCCMGTGACATCACAGCCCCCTCCTCGCTCCTGCCCTGATCGTGACGCGGCTCCGATCGCGCCCACCCAGGGCCCGGCACCATCCATCACCCATCGGGGCGCGGCGCCTGCGACTGGCACCGTCATTTAAGAGCCATTATCGGCCTAATTCCCCACATTAATCACGGGAGCGGCAGGACGAGCACCGGGAGAGCCCAGCTCCGACCCACAGCCGCGGCAGGGTGCGGGGATCACCCCCAGATCCRGACACCCCCCAGACCGTGACACCCCCAGAACCTGCCTCCTCCAGACCTTGACACCCACAAACCCTGATAATAACCCCCAGATCGTTATTCYCCCACATCTTGACTCCYCCAGACCATTTTTCTCCCAGACCCTGACTCTCCCAGATCCTGACACCCCCACACCCTGACTCCCCCAGACCTTGATACCCCCAGATCCTGACATACCCAGACCACTGTTCCCCAAAACCCTRACTCCCCTACACCCCGACATCCCCCAGTGCTGCTGCAAAAGCCTCTCCCCAGCTGCCGAGGGGGTCTTGGGGAGCCAGGGAGGAACCTGGGGAGCTCGGGGTGGTCCTGGGGAGCCATGGGGTTCAGCTCAGCCGTGGCAGTGAAGCGATTCCTGGAACCGACCCCACAATTCCCCACCTCCTCGGCCCCGGCCCGCACTATCGATTCCTTTTTCCATAATTCTCCACAGAAAAGCCCCAGCCCGGAGCTACGATTTCCCCGCCCGCGTTATAAATAACCGGGGTCAGCGGCTCCGAGGGCTGCGCCGCGCCGCGCTACAATTTAATAAACAGAATGGCCTCGTCCTTCATCGTGACAAAGACACCGGTGGGGCCGGAGAGGAGCACACGGCTGGGACATGGATACACACGGCTGGGACATGGATACACATGGCTGGGACATGGATACACACGGCAGGGACACACGGCTGGGACATGGATACACACGGCAGGGACACACGGCTGGGACGTGGACACACACGGCTGGGATGTGGACACACATGGCAGGGACATGGATACACACGGCGGGGACACACACGGCTGGGATGTGGACACACATGGCAGGGATGTGGACACACACGGCAGGGACACACACGGCTGGGGCACAGCTGGGACACGGACACGTGGTTGGGACACGGACATGGACACACAGCAGGGACATGGACACGTCAGACGTGCACAGCAGGGACACACACGTGGCTGGGACATCTGTGCACAGGCAGGGACACACACAGAGCTGGGACATGGATACACATGGCAGGGACACACATGGCTGGGACATGGACACATGGCTGGGACACAGACACGAACACACAGCAGGGACACACACAGAGCTGGGACATGGATGCACATGGCAGCGTCACACATGGCTGGGACATGGATACACATGACAGGGACGCACACGGCTGGGACGTGCATGCCCAGGCACACACACATCAGATGTGCACACGGCTGGGACACGCACACACACATCAGACACACAGAGTTGGGACGTGAACACAGCTGGGACACACACACACACACACCTGGGACACACAGGCACGCACGGCTGGGACACGCGTGAACTCATCAGACACACCTGCACAGAGATGAGACACGTGCACACACTGAGACACGCGTGCACAGGTGGGGACGCGCACACCTGCATCAGGCACACGTATGGCAGGGACACACGCACGGCAGGGACACACGGCAGGGACACACACACGGTAGGGACACAGGCACGGCAGTGACACACTCACGGCAGGGACACCCGAGCACCGGGCAGGGCCGCTCCCGCGGGGTCTCGGCCCGGTCCCTCCCGGTCCCTCCCGGTGCCGCCCCGGGGCCTGCGGGAGGCCTGTGGTGCCCTCTGGTGGCGGCGGCGGGGGTCGGCCCGGGGGCGCCGGCACCGGACAGGCACCGGGAAGGGGCTGCCGCGGGGCACTGGGCAGCGTGGGACGCGGGTGGGCCCGTGCCTTCCGCCGTGCCCTGCTGCTTCTCCTTCTCCTTCTTCTCCTCCTCCTCCTTCTCCTCTTTCTCTTTACACTCCTTCTCATTCTCCTGCTGCTCCTGATCCTTCTCCTTCAGTCCTTCTCTTTATTCTTCTCCTCCTGCTCCTGCAGCTGGCGCAGGGACAAGGACCTTCCTGCAGCCACAGCCCCCCCTCCGTGAGCCTCTCTAGTCYCACTCAGCGCGGCCCCGGGACCCCCAGTACCAGGGCAGGGACCCCAACAGCAAAGGGACCTGTCTGTCCATCCCCCCCCCACCATGGAAGCTGTCACCTCCAGCACAGCGTGGGGACCACCACGAGCAGGTCTGGGGGGTCCCATCTCCCCCATCCTGGGGGCCGTGCCGAGCCCCCAGCAGCTGTCCCCTCTCCACCCCCCACATTTCCCCCACCCCAGCCCTGCTGACTGATTCCAGAGCCTCCAAAATCAATTCCCATCCCCGCCAGGACACGCCGAGAAGGCAACAAATCACRGTGGCGGCTCCGCAGCCCCAGCGCCTCATTTTTCTTCCTGAACTCCATAATAAGAAATCAATGGCAGACGCTGAGCTCCCGGTGCGGCTCCCCTGGGATGGGAGGCAGCGGGTCCTCCCCCACCCCCAAATCCCGGGTTCCCCCACCAGACCCCGGTTCTGGCAGGGCCCACCCGGATGGGCAGCTCCCTTCTCTCTGCAGATCCTTCCCTGGATCCTCAAAGGCTCCCCAGCCCTGCACACCTCAGCTGCCAGGTGTGCTCAGCCCCTGGAGGGATCTGGGGGGACTGGGGAGCCCAAAAAGATCCCTAAAAAATCGGGGGAGGGGGATCCAAGCCCACCACGGAGCGGAGCAGAAGGACAGCACCCAGCAGGTACTTCAGCCAGTCCCACAGCACCAAAGGGTGGGGAGAGTGGGATCAAGGGGGAGGGTGGGATCCAGGGGGAGAGTTGGATCCAGGGAGCAGGTGGGCTCCAGGCAGAGGGTTTGATCCAGGAGCTGGGTGGAATCCAGGGGCAGGTGGGATCCAGGGGATGGGTTGGGATGCGGGGACCAGGTAGGATCCAGGGAGAGGGTTGGATCCGGGGGCCACGTGGGATCCAGAGGGAAGATGGAATCCAGGGAACAGGTGGAATCCAGGGAGAGCGCTGGATCCGGGGGCCAGGTGGCTCCAGGCATCCTGCGGGCGCCGATCCGGGGGGGCCCCGGGCCACTGTCACGCGGCAGCACCAGCAGCTGCGGAAGGGTCTGGGCTGGGATTGCTGCTCCAATTAGCTGGAATCGTGCTTCCCCGCCGCGCCTGACACCGAAAAACCGACATAATTACCCGCAGCGACAGGGAAGGCAGGACCGCGGCTCCCGCTTAATTGAGTGTTTACAGCCTGCGCCGAGGGGGAAACAGCCCCCCAGACAGGCAAACCCCTCCCCCGCAGCCGGGGAAAGCACGGGGGGGAAAAACAGCCCCATCCCCCCGCGCCGGGGCTCGCCCCATCCTCGCCCCCCTCTCCTGGGCGTCCCCGTCCCTGTCCCCAGGTAGACAGGACAGGTGGCCCCTGCCAGCGCCGCCACCGGCCCTTCAGCTCCTGGTTGACTTGCAAATGCAGCCGCAGGAGCTGGGAGGTCTCGCTCCTGTCAGCCGGGATGAAATCCCGAGGGGCGGCTCGGGGGGAGCCACGCAGGAAGACGCGTCCCTGAGGTGGTGATGGGGCAGGGGGCACAGCCAGATGTGCTCCGAGGTGGTGATGGGGCAGGGGGACATACCCAGATGTGCCCTGAGGTGGTGACGGGGCAGGGGGCACAGCCAGATGTGCCCTGAGGTGGTGATGGGGCAGGGGGCACAGCCAGATGTGCTCCGAGGTGGTGATGGGGCAGGGGGCACANGAGGTGGTGATGGGGCAGGGGGCACAGCCAGATGTGCCCTGAGGTGGTGATGGGGCAGGGGGCACAGCCAGATGTGCCATGAGGTGGTGATGGGACATGGGGACAACCTGCCCATGGACTGGGTCCTCCTGCGGTGCGGAGACCCCACCCCAGAGGGATGTGGCCGCTTTGGGGCTGGAGGGGCACCCCAAGGCGAAGGGATCTGTGAAGTGCCAGGCACCGACCCCCACCCCACGCCCCCCCCAGCCTGTCACACCGTGCCACTCCCACCCCGCGGCGGACCAAGCTCCTGCCCAGCTGTTTTCTCCTCGTTAATTTTTGATGAGCCGGATGAGAATTCCGCACGCCGCCTCATCACGGACCCCATAACAATGAGCACCGCTGCCGCCCCCGGGCCCGGAGCGCCGGCGCCGGGAGGCAGCCGGGGCCAGAGGGCTCCGAAGGGGGCACGGCCGGGGCTCCTCCAGCTGTGGCCCCACCCCCGGTGCTCTGGGGACCGGCGTGGGCACACACGTGCCAACACGCGTGTGGAGATGCCCAGGAACAGGGATGCACAGGTGTGGAAATACAGGGCCACCCCTGACACCCCCCACCCCAAATGTGACACCCCGCGTCCCTGCAGCGTCTCCCACCCCAGCGGTGCCAGCGCCGGTGTCATCCCCGCTCTTCGCTCTCCTCCCACCGTGCCCAGAACCACCTGTGGGATGCGACAGCTGGGGAAAAAAGGGTTCTTTGCTGTATCCCACAACTGGGGGTACTGGGACAGGGAGTGGGGCGCACTGGGAGGGCGCCTGAGCACAGCCCAGGCACCTGAGCCCATCCCGTGGATGCTCCCCAGCACCCTCGTGTCACCATCGAGGGACCCCAAACCGGGCTGGAGGGGGAGAGGAGGGGGGCAGCCCCTCAGCCCCTCCAGACGTCTGCCACTGCCTGATGTGCCCAACTGGAATCGCTAATTCCAATAAAGCCAAGCTAGATTAATTTTCATTTCCCCATGCAAATCAGCGCTAATTAGGATGGATTTAGTTCACCTCACAGGGGCTGTGGGGACAGAGGCTGCGGTGGCCGCGCACGCCCCAGCCAGGCTTTGGGGGGTTCATCCTCCGGCAAGGATTTGGGAGGATGGATCCCACAGCCGGGGAGGGGGAGGCAGTTCAGGAGCCGGGAGCGGGGCCAGCAGGAAGGCAGGAACTGATCCAGGTGCTCTGTTCCTCCCCAAGACCCTCCAGGTCTCCCACCTGGTCCCCAGGAGTCAGTGGGGGGACAGCAGGAGGGCAGGGATTGATCCAGGTGCTCTGTCCACCCCCAGGACCCTCTCAGATGTCCCCCTTGGTCCCCAGGAGCCAGAGCTGCCCCAAAGCCCATCCCTGCCTTGATTAGTGCCCGAGGGGGGTCACCGGACCAGGCAGGCAAACAGGGGTGCCAGGGGGACAAGGGGGAGGGTCTCACCACCCAAAGACCCCGGCCCGTCGGGGGTCCGGGGCTGAGAGTGCAGCAGGGACAGGGGGTCCTCGGGGTCCCCTCTCCACCACCCGCCCCGTAACTGCAGGGGTGGGGGCTGCGCTGCCCTGCGCGGGGTCCCAGCAGGATGCGACCACCCCCGGGTGCCTGGGGTGTGCCCCGCTCTGCAGCGGGGTGGGGCCACAGYGCATTTCCCCCCTCCCCACACACACCCCCTCCCCCAGTTCTTACAGATTCTGCTTTCGCCTCCTTCTTTGCCAAATATTTAACCGCTGCCCGCGGGCTCCTGCTTGCGCAGGTTGCTGTGGAGCCAAGAAGGACGCGGCTGCCTCAGAGCAGAGGCGCTGCAGACGGGACCCCCCCCCCAGGCTCAGAATTGCCCCCCCCAAAAAAGGGCTGGAGCACCTGGAGTGTCCCCGCGGCTCAGCCCCCCCCCGCCCGGGCACCGCCGCACAGCTGAGACCGGTCCCCAGGATTTGGGGGACAGCCAGGCTGCCCCCCCCCCCCTTGCCATCTCTGCAGCTGGGACAGACCCCAACAGCACCCCCCCAGCCCTGCCTGCAGCCCCCAAATCCAAGGGGGGGGGGGGCTCTGAGGGGCTGTGAGGAGCTGGGGAAGGCTGTGCAGGACTGTGAGAGGCTCGGTGCTGTGCCRTGTGGGGGACCCCAGAACCAGCCCCCCCCCCGGCCTTGGCTGCACCCCCCTTAGCCCCTGGCTCTGATATCCCCCAAAATCTGCCTTCCCTGCTGCCTCTCACCCCTAACCCACACCCCAAGAGCCCCCAGACTCCTCTGTCACCCCGCCCAGAGGCTGGAGCAGCCTGAGCAGGGGCGGGGGGGGGCACTGCCCCAGCTCCCCAGATCTGCTGGGGGCAGAGAGAAGGGGCTGTGGGGGGGGACTGTGGGGACCTGTGAGGTCTGGGGGGCTGTGGGGGTTTTCAGGGGGCTCTGAGGGACTCGGTGCCGTGCCATGGAGGGGACCGCCCGTGGTCCCCGCGGGCCCGAGGCCACCGCCAGTGGCAAACAGCCAGCGGCGGTGGCTGCTGCTGCCCTCATTAAATCCCCCGTAACGAGCTCCGAGCCCTGGGGCCCTGCCGGACTCGGGTCATTAGGGCTGACAAGGACCTGTCACAGTGGGAGACGCGGCGCGTGTGTCCCCAGCCGCAGTGGGGACCCCGGGGGAGGGCAGCTGCCCCCAGCCCACCCCAGCAYCCCCGGTCCTGCCCTCGGAGCCGGGCGGGGCGGGCCGAGTGTCCCCCCCCGGGGGCCGGAGCACGATCGGACCCTGTCCCTGCCCACGCTGGGGGATTTGTGGGGAGCCCGAGGCTCCCCCCGGCCGCACCAGGAGGAGAAGGGGAAAGGAACAGAAAGGAAAGGGAGGAAAGCAGAGGGAAGGGAGTGGGACAGGAGCGCTGCCGAGCCTT
This sequence comes from Parotia lawesii, assembly GCA_003713295.1. NCBI lineage: Eukaryota > Metazoa > Chordata > Aves > Passeriformes > Paradisaeidae > Parotia > Parotia lawesii. Next base: position 103,989 of record RAHM01000508.1, on the reverse strand, counting down.
GGGCCCCCCACTCCCAGCTCCTCTCCCAGGACCCGCCGGGGCCGCGAGCGATGGAGGAGGATGAGGAGAAGAACCCCCCCCCTCCCCGCTACAGCCCCCAGGAGGAGGATGAGGAGAGGAGCCCACCCCTCTCCAGCCCCCCAGGAGGAGGATGAGGAGAGGAGCCCACCCCTCTCCAGACCCCAGGAGGAGGGTGAGGAGAGGAGCCCCCCCCGCCCCAGCCCCCGGCAGAGCCGCTCCTCCCCGGGAGCCCCCGGCACAGATAAGGAGCCCCGGTGCTCCCCGGGGCGCGTTTAATCTGGGACAGGACAGTTATTGGATAAATACCATGAATATGGAAATTGCATTTATGCTGATTTATGGCCGGGGGGGCAGGTGGGGAGCGCAGACGCTTTCGTTTACTTTAATCCATTTATTTCCCTGCCTGGAGATGGAGAACAAGCTCCGAGCGCTGCATCTGCTGCTCCCTGTCCTCCGCGCGCCCCGGAAAGGGGGTGCAGGAGGGGGTGCCCCCCACCCTCGCAGCCCGGAGCCGCTCCCCTGGGATGATGTATGGATCTGGCACGAGACCGGTGGGATTTCAATTAATTCCTGGGCCTCGCAGACTCCTGACCTTTCATGGGATGCGGAGAGAGATGGAGGTGATTAATCTGGAGGTCAGGGGGGCTCCTCCAGCTGAATCCCTGTGTGTTCCATGGGGTGGGATGGGGGCAACTCCCAAGGAGGAGCAGGGAGATGCCGAGTTTTGGAGGGGGGAACCCTCCCTGCTCTGCAAGCAGCCAGGTCACAGCCAGGCTGGGAGCACCAGGAATGGCAAAACCACGGGAAAACAGGAAAAAAACAAACCCTAAAGTGCTCAGCAGCCATAAAATGAGGGGTGGAAAATCCCATCCCACCCCTCATCCTCCCCACCTCCGCCTGCACCCCGCATCCATCCGGGAAAGCAGCGGGAGCTGGGATGTGAGGAGGGGGYTGCACATGGAGGGGCTGGCGGGTGTTGGGGAAGGGGGGCCGCTTTACCTCTTAATTCCCAATTAACTGCTGATCAATCCAATTAGCTCCTGGCTATAATGAAGGGCAGCTGCTTGGCTGGGGCCAGCTCTCCCTCCCTTCCCAAAATTCATCCCAAAACTCATCTCCACCCTGGCATCCCACCAGGAGCCGGCAGGGAAGGGGGCTGGGGGGTGGCAGGCTGATAGAAGGGGTTTTACCCAATTTTCCAGCTGACTCTAATTAAGTTGTTCTCTTCAGCTGTTAAATTAGCCAGAGCCCTCCCCCCTTCCCAGGGTGGTTCCCCCCCTTTCCCTCCCCCCCGCCCAGATGCAGCAAATCAGCTGCTCCCCCCCCCCCCC
>RAHM01000508.1:88238-101407 GCA_003713295.1 Parotia lawesii | reverse complement strand
TAGCCCCCCCAGCGGCGGGCACTGGCACCCCAACAGTGGCACCTCCCAAGGGGTCATCGATGCCCCCACAGTGACCCCCCAGGACGCCCCCAGTGCCCCCCAGAGCGGGGACCACCCGCACCCCCACAGTGCCCCCCCCTTCCCCCAWTAAATCCACGCTGGAGAGCGGGGGGTGGGCGCAGCCATGTATTGCCAAAACCCGGGAGCAGCGGGGCAGGACCCCCCCGACCCTCCCCACGGCACCCGGTGTCCCCCCACTCAGTCGGGGGGGGCTCCACAGCGAGTCTGGGGGTGCCCCCTGCTTGCATCCAGTGTCTGTGGGGGCACCAAAACCTCCCACGGGGGAACAGCCCCTGAGGCACCTCCTGCCCCCCCATTCTGCCCCGACCCTGGGGGGGACAAATGTCCCCCAGGGACACCCCAGGGACCCCATTGCTGGAGGCAGCAGGAATGGGGGTGCCCTTCCCTGACCCCATACCTGTCCCGCAGCCAGGGCCCCCCATCCCAGTCCCGGGGTCCTTCCATTCCCCATCCCGAGGGTCCCCCGTCCCCATCCCGAGGGTGCCCYCGTCCCCATCCCGAGGGTCCCCCGTCCCCATCCCGAGGGTGCCCCYGTCCCCATCCCTGCCCTGCAGCCGTTCTCTCCGTCCCTGTCCCCATCCCCACCCCGCAGCCAGCGTCTCTCCGCCCCCATCCCAGGGGTCTCTCCGCCCCCATCCCAGGGGTGTCTCTGTCCCCGTCCCGGGGGTCCCCCCCTCGCAGCCCCCCTCAGATCTCCTCCAGGAAGTCCACAGGGAACAGCCCCACTTTGCGGCCGGTGAAGACTTTGACGTAACCATTCACCTCCTCCCCCTTCTGCACCACGATCTGCGGGCGAGACGGGGCCGGGTGAGACCCCCGGGACCCCCCCAGAGCGGGGGGAACCCCAGGTGTGGAGGGGTCGGGGCAGAGCAGGTCTCACCCAAGGGGCTGGGGAGGTGGGAAGTGGGGGGACGGTGATGTTGGTTGTGGGGTGCAGCAGTGATGGGGGGCTTGGAGGGGGGCTGGGGGTCTCCGGGTGGTGATTGGGGGGGGGGGTCCCGTCTCACCTGATCCTTCTTGAGCGTGATCTGCCCGATCTCCCGGTTGCCCACGAAGGAACGCGTCACCTTGTGCACCCGCTCGCCCGCCCTCACCCGGATGATGAAGTTGGGGGGGAAATACCCGATTTTCTCACCGATCTTCCCCTGGAAGGAGGCAGTGGGGGAGTGCAAGGGGGGGATCGGAGCCAATCCAGGGGTCCCAGACCCCCCCCGCCAGGCTGGGGGTTGACCGTAGGTTCGGGTGTCCCCCGTTTCCCAGCCGAGCTCTCCCTCCAGCCGCACACCGGCCTCACCCGCCACCACTCCTCGTTGGAGTCGTCGACCACCGTGATCTTCTCCCCCGGCCTGGAAGGGAAGGAAGGGCTCCCTGAGGGGGGGCAGGACCCCCAGCCGTGGGAGACCCCAAGGAAAATCTCTTTTCCTGCAGAATCAGCTCCTCGAGCCCCGTATCTGGCACGGGACACGCGCAGCCCGTGGGCTCAGGGACAGGCAGGTCCCGCACGGAGCAGCTCAGCCTTGGGAAATCCACAGAACCGCATCGAGCCAAACCCCAAAAGCCTCGAGAAAGAGCCCAGGACAAGGCTGGGAACTCACGGGAAGTCCAGGTCGTCCTTCTCCAGGGCTTTGAAGCGATAAAGTGCCACGAAGTAGTGGGACTGCAGGAACCCCCCTGGCTGCGGCTTCTTGCTCTGGGGGGACACAGTGGGGTTTGCAGTCCCGGGGGCTGCAGASAGCCCCGAGGATCCCAGCAGGGAGATCCCACAGGCTCTGCCCACGGTTTTGGGGTGCAGGGCGGGGATGAGGGGTACCTTGTCGTCTGTTGGGCTCTTCTCAGCCTTCTTGTCCCCTTCAGAGGCACCTGGGAACGGGAGGAGGGGGTCACACCTCTCCTGGTGGTGCCTCCCAAGGGTCTCCCCAGCCAACGTGGAGAGCCCCAGGGTGGGGACCTGAACCGGGGACCCTCTTTCTGCAGGGCACACCCACCCTGCTGACCCCCCCAAGCACAGCCAGGGGCTCCCTCCCCGTCCCATGGGCTCAGCCCCCCAACCCTCGGCCCCGCGCTCACCACCCTCGGCTTTGCTCCCCACCGGCTTCGTGGCCTCCGACTCCTCATCCATCATCGCAGCCAAGGGCTGGAAGGCAGAGAGAGCTCTCAGGGGGTGCAGCATGGGGGGGCTGGGGGGCAGTGGGGTGCTGGCGTCGCACCCGCAGGAATTTGGGGAGGGCTCGACCCCACACTCACGTTCTTCTTGTCTTCCTGCCCCTTCTTGCGCTCCTTGTTGGCCATGATGACGCCCGTCCGCAGCGTCTCGAACACGGGGTCGCTCCTGTTTGCTGGGGGGGCACGGGAATGGTGAGGGGGGGGTCAGGGATGGGACACGAGGGGGTGGGGCACTCCGGGGTGGGGACCAAGGGGACAGGGCACCCCGGCACGGGGACTCACAGAGCTGGTCCTTGGTGCCGGCGTACTGCTGGTCGCTGTAGAGGGGGGAGCTGTACGCCCGGCGGAACCCGGGGGGCTGCGAGGAGAGAGGGGGGGGTCGCAGCATCAGCCACCCCCCCAGACCCACGGGCCATCTGTCAGAGCTCGGGGACCCCGAAAAGGGGGTGCCGGGGTCCCCCTCAGAGCCAGGAAAGGACAGGGGTGGTGGCACCTGCATCCTGCCCGCGGGGGCCGAGGTGGCCGCGCCCGGGGGTGCCCGAGTGGGGGGCTGGGGGGAGGGGGTGACACTCACGATCTTGCCGAAGCAACGCTGCATCTCCACGTAGGACTGGCAGTGGTGGTGGATGTTGGTCTTGCAGTTCTTGCACCTCAGGCCAAATTTGTTGTTGACTGGCAGTGGGGGGGTGGAAAGGAGAGGGAATGTGACACTGCAGCTGTGAAACGGCCGGGACAGAGCCCTGGGCAGCCTTGGCCCCCAGCCCTTCCCGCGGCCCCCAGCCCTGCCCGTGGCCCCCAGCCCCCTCAGGACTCACGGACGATCATGCGGGCACAAACATCGCAGAATTTGGGCTTTTTGAAGTAATGATCTTTGAACTTGTGGGGTTTGTCATTGACAAGTTTCTCGGGTTCGGGAGGGGGTTCGGGCTCCTCCTCCTCTTCCTCCTCTTCGTCATCCTCATAGATGTAGTAGATGGGTCCCCCCGAGGGGCTGACCAGCTCCCCGTTGGGCTGCGGCTCCGGCGCCGGCTCCGGCTCCTCCTTGGGTTTTCGTTGGAAAAGTTGCTTCAGCTTCTGCAGCTGCTGGGGCAGAGAGGACGGATGGTGAGCGGCGGTGTGGGGGAGGCAGGAGGGCAGAGACCCCGTGCCCGGCTCCTCACCCCAGTGCCTCGACCCACAGCCCCCCTCCACAAGCGGGAGGAGACCCCAGGAATGCTCTGAGGATGCGGACTCTCCTCCCAGTCCCGTGAAGTCCCCACTAAAGGGGAAACTGTGGCTCCTGGGCACCTCATGGATGTGGGCACGCCAGGGAAATGCCAAGCTGGGAAATGCCCACCCGGCACCCGGCTGGATCGGGGTCCCACMAAGCACCCCCGGCCCCCAAAGCCTCCTGGGGCTGCTGCAGGGTGATGACAAAGAGGGGCTTCCCCACCCACCCAAACTGCCCCGTGGGCACCCACTTACCCGGCTCTTGGGTTTCCCACCTGAAGCAGGTGAAGCTGGTGGCTCTGGCACCTCCTTCTCCGTCATGCTGCGAGGGGAAGAGACACAGATGGCGTCGGCTGGGGCAGGTCCGGCTGCAGGAGCCCGGCAGGGGCTGAAGCGCTCAGACCCTGCTGGGTGGGCAGTGCCTCCCCTTCCCCTGCCCGTTCAGCAGCCGCTGTCCTGGCGAGGGCTGGTTCTGCCAGGGGAAGCCCCGGGGTCACTCCCACCGCCCATCCCGCAGCCCCTGTCCCGGCCAGGGCTGGTTCTGTCCCGGAGAGCCCCAGGGCCAGGCTGGAGGAAGCCGGTGCCCAGCCCAGAGCGTGGCACATCCGCTGACCCGGGGACGCGGTGCCAAGTGCTGTGAGCCAGCCCCTGGGCCACCCGCACGTGCCCACCTTGGCCTGGACATCCCCATCTCACCGTGAAACCGCAAACGGTGCCACTCTCGGCCCCTCAGATGAGCACACGGGGGACATTGATGGGCATCATCCGGCTTTCGGCTGCCACCGGGGCAGGAGCCGCTCCCGCATCCCCCAAGCCATCCCGATGCCACCTTTGCCAGCCCTCCCCGCAGTGCTTCCACCCAGACCTCGCTATTTTTGGTGATACGCACCCCCCAAACCCCTCCAGCCCCGTGGAAAGCAGCCAGGAAAACCACCGGGAAGCAGCAATGGGAGTGGGGAGCGCTGGGGCGAGGGGCGCTGCGGGAGTGGGGCACCCCGAGGCCCTGCAGCAGCGGGGGGSGCCCAGGGTGGGCACGGCCACGGCGAGGGGAGGCCACACACGGGGACACTCACCCTGTGCTTGGAGGTCTCGTCCTGCGCTGGAGAAGCCCCCGAAGGGCGGCCGGTGCCGGGGCCCCGGTGGCTGCGGAGCCCCCAGCCCCCCGTGCCCGGCGCGCGGGGAGGGCGGCAGCCGGCCCGGTCCCGTGGCGAGCGGAGTGACAGGGCAGAGGGGGACGACAGCTGAGCGGTGGCGGGGGCTGACGCCGGGAAATTGGAGCCCCAGCGTGCGCCGGGAGGGAGCGGGCGGAGGAGCCACCGGCTATTTGCGTTGGTGGGTTGCTGGGCGTGCCAGGGGCCCCCCCAGCCTGGCATGGGACGGAGAAGGAACCGGGCACAGCCAGGGCTCCGGGAATCGGGCACACGGAGGGTTCCAGGAGCTGGGCACACCAAAGCCTCCAGCCTCGGTGTCTCCACTCGTGCTTTGGAGGCCCCTGAGGCTGGGGGGTCACCGGGCAGAGGGGCAGCAGTGGGGTCTCTCGCGGGGTAGAGTGGCTGCCTCGCACCCTCTGGCACCAAATCCTGCTGGTCCGGGCTCTGCTGGGATGGCGGGAGCTGGGATCCCACTGCTGCCGGGCTGCCTGTGACAGGGACAGGACCCTGGAGTTCACGGGCACCTCGGAGTCCCTCGGGTCCCTGCCTGACYGTGGGTGGCAGCGAGGGGGGAGCTGGCACAAGCCTGGGGTTGGAGCCCCCCCCTTCCTGGCAGCTCTCACCTGTCCGGCTGTGCCTGCCCGGGAAGGTTGGGAGCATCCCGCTCCTGCCAGAGCTGTGCCAGCCCAAATCCTGTCCCCACCTGCACCCGCCAGCTCCAGGTGCTGCTCCTGTCGGCGGGGATTTGATGCCTCCTGGCAGGGCACGCAGCTGAGGCCGCTCCCTGCCCTCATTCCTGCCCTGGAATTCCACAGCTGGATGGGGCCACGGACATCTCTCAGGGAAGTCCAGCCCCAGTCCAAACGCTCTGATCCCAGCCTGGGCTCCCCACTTTGGCACACCACGGGCTCGCAGCTCTCGGACGTGCCAAGCTCAGGGGCAGCACTGGGCAGGACCRTYCCTCTGCCAGTGTCCCTTCTGCTGTCCCCTCACCCCCGTGAGGCAGCACAGAGCCCCCAGCCCTGGCACTGGCAGAGAACGGGAAGTTACATTCGAGTGATGGGACAACTTTCCTTTTTTTTTTTTTTTATTTAAAAACAACCCCCCAAATAAAATAAAACCAAAAATACCCCCCCGCAAAATAATAATCCGATTAAATAAAATGTGCAGTGAACATACCAATCAACACCTGTATGTGCGGTCCAACACAGTGCTTAAACAAAACCATAGACACAGGGGAGGGGGGCGGGCACGGGCGTCACTCCAAAAATAATAATAATTAAAAAAAAAAAAAAATCAACTTCTTGTCTCTTAATTATGTTCATATAAATATATCAAGGAAGGAGGGCGAGAGGAAGGGAGGGCGGGAGGAGAAGAGGCCCAGGGGAGTGCCCGGTGCCCGCGGGAGCCCTACTGGGAGCTCGCCCGCTCCAGCACCCGCAGGTCGTAGTTCTTTTTGGCCACGCGCAGCTTGAAGCGGCTGAGGGAGTTGTTGAGGCGGAGGGAGGCGTTTTGGGCAGCCAGCGGGCTGGGGAACACGGCCACGATGGTGTATAAGGCAGCGAGGTCACTGTGCCTGCCGTTCTCCGGAGTCCCGCTGTTGTCCCCGCCGCCTCCGTCCCCGCGGCGCCCCTGAGTCTCTTTGAGCCACTGGATTTTGGCACCGGCCATGGAGAGCTGGGTGAAGAGCTTGTCGGCCTCTGTCCGTGTGATGCCCTCGGGCAGGTCCGTCACCTCCAGCACCCGGCCCAGCACTGYGGGGAAGGAGCAGAGTGTCACCGGCCAGGTCCCGGCGCCCCGGGAGCCGCCCTGGCCCCGGSCTGGAGCACCCACCTCTCCTGGGCACAGCAAGGCCGTGCAGTGCCAAGCTGCCCCCGCAGCAGGAATCGATTCTTTTTAAGCCACTTCCCCTCCAAAGCATCCCTACCTGCTCCCTGGAATGCCCCATCCCAATCCCTTCCAGTGCCCATGCGCCGGTTCTGCTTCAGGAGGAGATGTGGGTATTTCCCAGTGTCCCAGGGCTGCGGGGACACTCCTGGTGTCCTTTGGACAGCTGGGCAGTTCAGGCTTTCCCAGGGGCCCTGCCCGCTTTTCCTACCCCAAACCTCCCGTACCAGGACTGGGAGCCAACCCCACGCTCCCACCCCGACCCTGGGAGGGAGAACGGCTGCACCCATGGACGATGGTGGCACTGGGTGTGCCCTGCTGGTGGTCCCCAAATCCCTCTGCAGCTCCTGTGTCCTCCCTGGTGGTCCCCAAATCCCTCAGCAGTTCCTGGGCCCTCCCTGGTGGTACCCAAATGCCTCTGCAGCTCCCACCTCCAGCCCCTGCCCCGTGGTACCCAAATCCCTCTGCAGCTCCAGCCCCTGCCCCGTGGTACCCAAATCCCTCTGCAGCTCCTGGCTCTGACCTCTGCCCCTGCCCCATGGTACCCAAATCCCTCTGCAGCTCCTGGGCCCTCCCTGGTGGTACCCAAATCCCTCTGCAGCTCCTGGCTCTGCCCAGTGATCCTCAAATCCCTCTGCAGCTCCTGGCCCCTGGCTGGTGGTCCCCAAACACCTCTGCAGCTCCTGGCCCCTGGCTGGTGGTCCCCAAATCCCTCTGCAGCTCCCAGCTCCAGCCAACGCCCAGTGGTCCCCAAACCCCTCTGCAGCTCCTGGCTCTGACCTCTGCCCCTGCCCTGTGGTCCCCAAACCCCTCTGCAGCTCCTGGCTCTGACCTCTGCCCCTGCCCCATGGTACCCAAACCCCTCTGCAGCTCCTGGCTCTGCCCCGTGGTACCCAAACCCCTCTGCAGCTCCTGGCTCTGACCTCTGCCCCTGCCCCGTGGTACCCAAACCCCTCTGCAGCTCCTGGCTCCGGCCCTGGCCCCAGGCTTAGCAGAGCTGCTGAAGGGATTCTTTGCTAATATTAACGTGGCACGTACGGACCATGCCAGGGCAGCAGTGGGGTAGGCAGCTCTTAAAGGGCCCCTGCAACCAGCTGCTGGTGGTGACACGGAGGTGACACGGGGGACACGCCTGAGGCCTCCAGAGGGTCAGTGAGGGCTGCTCCATCCAAGCTGTGGGTCCCTCCCTCCCCGAGGACCCAGAGGAGACACCCAGGGCATGGGGTGTCCTTCAGAGTGAAACGACTCACTGAGGCCCTCAGCCCTYGCAGCCACCCCGGGACATCCCAAATCCCAAAGAGGAGGCTCTGAAGCTGCGGGCCCCATGGGAAAGGGAAGCATGGATGGGAAGAGTGACTTGGGAAAGCTATGGCGGGAATGAGATCTCAGTGTCTGGACACTCACTTTCTGCTGATAAAGAGGAATAAAATCCCCATTCTGCCAGCTCCACCTGCTCCACCATTTCCACCCTCTGAGAGGCAGGAACAGGACCCAGGKGTCCTTTTCCTCCAGAGGTTTTACTCCCTGTTCTCCCACCTCCCTCRGGGCACAGAGGGCTGGGCCTGGATSTGCTGCACCCCCAGCCTGGGCTCACMTGGGCTGGGGGGTGTTTGTGGGTGTGGGGAGGAGGGACTGGCAGGAACCGCTGTCCAAAACCAGCACGGGGTTCTGTGGGATGCTGGCGTGGGCAGGGATGGCACCTGGAGTCTCCAACATCCGTGTGTGGGGACATCAGAGGGCAAAGGGGCTCGAGGGGGTCACTTGCCTACGTCACTTGTCCCCAGGTCGGTGGACGCTGACTTTAGGGCTTGTCTCTTGCTCCGGTTTCCGTGTTTCATTCCCGTCTGCCCCTTGAAGGATAAAAAGGGCACCGTGTCACCTCAGGGGACATTGTGGCTTCACAGAGCCCACAGAGGGGCTGGCAAAGGACCACCTGGCCCGGCTGTACCTGGTGTCCTGTGTAGCTGGGCTGGTTGTGGAGCAGCGGCGGGGGACACAGGGACAGGTTGTACTGCAGCGGCTGGCCCAGCAGCGAGTACCGCCCGTCACCTGCACAAGGAGCCCGAGTTTGTGGGATCCCGGGAAACGCCGCAGCATTCCCAGCCCCGAGCTGGCCCCACACGCCTCCCCCTTACCTTGTGCCGGGCCCATGGGCCGGGGGAACTGCGTGAGGACGGGGAGGGGGCTCAGCCCCGTGCACACGCTGTTGAGGTTGGTGACGGGCGACGGCGTCGGGGACTGGGTGGGGGACGTGATGGGGCTGTTCAGCTGGGTGCTGGCCTGGGGGAGGGACAGTGTCAGACACCCCCAGTGCTTGTGACCGCTCCCACACCCGCCTTGACCCCGGGGGGTGACCCCCCACCCCTCACCCAGCCCACCCCAAAGGCTGAGCTGCCTCCTCCCCGTCCCTCCCAGTCCCCCCAGTACCTGAGCACTGGTGTCGGGGTTGTAGAGGTCTCCTGGCTTCTGCCCCCGCTGCTCCAGGCTGTAGTACTTACAGTGGCTCCACTGCACCACGGGGGGGTTCTGGGGGGCCTGGGGGCCGTTGGGGACATTCAGCTGCATCACCACCACACCGGGGCCTGACGGGGACACCCCTGGGGACAGACACAGGCACGTATGGCCCAGGCTCTGCTGCTGTGGGACACGGGGCACCTGCCTGGCCCTGCCACTGCACACCCTTCCCTACAATCCCACTCTGGACTCTCTCCTCTGCCACTCCTGCCTTTCTCCRGCTGGAAAAATCCCACCAGGACCTGCTGGGGATTCCTCTCTAATATCAAAGGTTACATCTGGGAGTGACGATGATTAATCCAGGAGAAACGGGAGCACAGGGGTCAAGCTGATGGATGGCAGCTCAGTGACCGCTCTGAGCATCTCCACAGAACTCCAGGCAAAGGCTCCGAGCACGGACCCAGGCCCAGAGCTCCAGCACCCCGGCCCAGATCCTGCAGCTCACCAGACCCAGACCTCCATCATCCCAGTCCAGCTTCTGCCCCAGCTCGCTCCCAGCAGCTGTGACAGGGAGCAGGAATCCCGAGGCTCCCCATCCGCAGTTCTTCCCGCTCTCGCCAATCCACGGCTCCCTCCACCCCACTGCCCACCACGGCAGGGAGGTGCCAGGCACGAGCCAGTGCCACATCCTGATCATTCCCTGTGGGATTCCCAGACTACGGAATCCCCTTGCACAGAAGCTGCCAGACTTGGCCGTGATCCAAAAGCTGATCCCACCTGTGCAGTCGATGCCAGCCCTGCCCGATGCCAGCCCTGCCCGTGGCCCCTCGTACCTGAATACTGCTGCTGCATCTGGGGGGGGCTGCAGGGCGCCGGGGACTGCGGCATCTGGTACTGCTCGGAGCCAGGAGGCTGCAGGAACCCCACGGATGGGCTGTGGGGCAGAGAGGGCTCAGGTGAGGWTGGGGATGGGGAGGAAGAGCTGGGGCATCTGYGCAGGTAACTCCCAGCTCCCTCTTTACTGGGATGGCTGGGCACACAGGAGCCTCTGGAGAGGGCTGGGCACACGGGAGCCTGACACGCTGGTGGCCAGGAAGCCCTGATGAAGGGAGCCAGGAATGGACAAGCTCAGGGAGGAGCAGCACTTGTGGTGCCCACCCACCTCCAGCCACAGGAGCAGCATGTGCTCATAGCAGGATCATCATGGAATCACCAAACACAMAATCATGGAATCTCCCGAGTTGGAAGGGACCCACRAGGATCATSAAGGCTGACTCCTGGCCTTGACAGGACACCCCCATAACCCCACCATGGGCACAGCACCCCTTTCTCCCCCAGGCAGGCCAGAGCCCCCAGGCAGAGCTTCACCTGGTGCCGTTCTGCTGGGCAGTGGGGATGACGCTGTAGTAGATGGGGACCCCTCCGGCCTGGAGCCCCCCCTGCACRGACTGGCTGGCTGGCACAAGCACTGGCTGCTGGAAGGGCTGCTGGACCACGTTCTGGGACTCACTGGCCATGGGAACCTGGGCAGGGAGGRAAGCAGCAGGTAACAGGTAACAGAGCAGGGAGAACCAGCAAGGTGAAGACATTCCAGGTGTTTTTTCCTTACAGCCCAGAGCAACCTCACCCAGGCACAGGCAGCCCCTCCCAGAGATTCTCCCAGTCCTCCCGCTCCAGATCCATCCCAAGGATTCCCACGTGGATGTGCCCTCCCCAAGCTGGCAGGAATGCCCRGTGAGGGAATCCCCACCTCTGGCTCCATCCCTCAGGCACAGGAACGGGGCCCATCCTGCATTTCCTCCCAGCACCCCACGCTGGGCAGCAGCAGATGCCCACCTGGTACGAAGGCAGCGGCGTGTACTGGACCATCAGACCTTGCATCTGGCTCCCCATCCCACTCCTCTGGCTGCTGAGGAGCCCGGGGGGCTGCGCCTGCTGCACCCCCATCACGCTCTGCATCTGGCCCCCCATGTTGTTCCTCTGGCTGTTGAGGAGCCCGGGGGGCTGCGCCTGCTGCACCCCCATCACACCTTGGTACGTTTGCTGCTGGTTGGACATCATTGGCTGTAAACCTGCCAGAACAGGGTTTCCATGGAGCAGCTTCCCAGTTGGACACAGGAAACAGCCCCAGATTTAGGATTTAGGGAATCAAATCCTGCTCTGCCCCCCCGCCTCCYGCTAAAGAGTGGGGAAAGGGCTTCCCTTAGAGCGGATGTGAACACAGCCAAGGGAAGTTCCTGGCTTTAAATCCCCCTGGCAGCCCCTCAGTGGGGCTTAAATCCACCTCATYCCCCCTCCAGTGAGCTGAGAGCAGAGGGAAGGGAAGGACTCAACAGCCTCTGCAGATGGAAACATCCCAACTTCCCAGCCAAGAAGCASGTCCAGCAAAGAGTGGGAGATGGGGAAGAGCGACCTGGCCCCACACAGCGCATGGGAGATCTTTGGAGCCAACAAAAGCAGCAGGAAAGGGAAAGCTGCCCCCATCCCCTCCTTTCCACCCCCTTACCTGGCTGCTGGGACTGCTGGGGGAGCTGCTGCGGGCGCTGGGAGCTGTAGGCCACTGGGTGACTGAGGGGTCGGTATTGCTGGCTGGAGTTCGGGTACTGCCCGGGGGGGTAGTAAGAAACCTGAATCTATGGGGGGCAAGAAAACACCGTGGTGAGGACACGGCAGGGAGCAGGACCAAGAAAGCTGGTCCCCCAGGACCAGTTTTCTCTCTCACCTGGCCTGGCTTCTGCCGAAGGGAACCACCCAGGGCTTTGGCTCTGGCCAGCTGATGGCTCCTCGGGGAACCGCAGCCCCTTCCCGCGCCTCCCAGCCTCCTCATCCAAGCCTTTCCCAGCACAGTAGTGCAAGAGCACAGTAGGCACAACTCTCTCCTCACAGCTCAGGGGACAATCCTAGAGGTCATAAAGCCCTGCAGGACCCCAAAGAGAGCTTAGAGGTGTCAGCCCTGAGTCCGGCCTCTGTCCCTCCCCCGCCGCTGGGAGCCAGGAGTGGCCCTGGGGGTCCCAGGTAAGAGCCTCGTGGGCTCAGAGGGACACGGGGATCATCTTGTGCCTAGCAGGGGAGCGCGAGACCCGGAGCCTGGACCCCCGTGGATGGATCCATCACCAACTAGCAGCAGCAAAAGAGGGACCCATTCCCCAGCAGTCCCTGGCCTGGCAGCTCTGGAGATGTCCCCTCGTGTCCTTACTTGCTGGGGAGGCTGAATGTAGCCCTGGGGCTGCAGCACCTGCTGAGTGGGGGCCGTGTGCCCCGAGGCGGAGTAGCTGGAGGTGGGGATGGGCTGCCCAGGGGTTGCCATGATGAATCCTGTCTGCTGAGGGTGCTGGGAGATGAGGGATGACTGGAACATCGCCGAGGAAGGATCCGGGGCTTCCGTCGAGCCCTGTCGGCTGAGGCTGATCTGCCCGAAGGGGCTGCTGAGCTCGTCGGCCTGGAGTGGGATAAGGGGAAGGATGGAGGAGGGCGGCACATGGGGACAGCAGCAGGGAGGACACAGCTCTGCTGGTAAATGCAGACCCCTTCTCCCTGCTGTGGGAGCAGCTCCCCCAAAAAGGCCCCCACACACGAGCCACAGCCCCAGAGCAGCACAGGGGGACATGCGAGCTGGGGGGGGCCAAATGCTCAGCGCACACTGGGGACACTGCGGGGTCCCRCGCAGGCAGGGGTGACTCCAGCCCAGCGGCCACGTCCCACGGGGCACACCATTCCCAAAAGATCCCGGTGGAGACAACACAGGGGCTTGGCTGAGCCCACAGGGCAGCCCCAGACCCCAGCACCGAGCACAGGCATGGCTGGGGAGCTCTGGGCTTGGAATTTGCTCTTCCCAGGCTCTTTCCAGCAGCGGTGCTGCCGTGGCCTTGGGCATCCCGCTGCAGCGCAGAGCTCCATGAATCCCAACCCCGGGGGGGGTCGGTRTCCGGGACGTACCTGATCGGCACAAGCTCACACAACACAAACACAGCACAGAGCACAACAGACAGTGCAGAAGAGGAACTGGGGTTTGTACCAGGTTGTACTGCTGGGGTGGAGAGACTGGCAAGAGGACTTGGGGGCAGGAGCTTGGAGAGTACGGAACGGGCTGCAGCGCCGGCACCGGCTACGACCAGCAGAGAAGGGAATGGAGAGAGATCGGGGGGAAAGGAGGGAGAGGAAAAGGGAGGAAAGGAAAAGGAAAAAAAAAAGGGAGGGAGGGAGGGAGGGAGGGAGGGAGGGAGG
>RAHM01000508.1:51100-70801 GCA_003713295.1 Parotia lawesii | reverse complement strand
CAAACCAGCACCTGCCCCATTCAAACCAGCACCTGCCCAGTCCAAACCAGTGCCTGCCCAGTTCAAACCAGCACCTGACCTCGAGAGAGCATCTTCCTTGGTGTTTTTTCTTTATTCTTGTCTTTTTCTTCTTTCTCCACCCCATCTTTCGTGGATTTCTCCTCTTCCTTGTCAGAGGGGCAGCTCACGTGCAGCTGGATGATGTCCTGGGATGAAACAAAGGACATTTCAGTCCCTCGGACATTCCCTGAGCCACAGCCACAGCTGGAGATGCCGGTGGCTGAGAAAAGCACCACGGGAAGGTCTCAACCAGCTCTTGTGGGAATTTTTTGGCTCCCCAAGGCACAGGAGAGAAGACACGGATCATTTCTAGCAAAACATGGATTTCCTGGGCTTCCACACTCCCAAATTTGTCTCATTCTGGGCTTACCTGAGACTCCAGCAGCCCATCCACGAAGGGGCCCGAGGATTCCTCGCACACAGCCAGACTCCTGACCAGTTTAAGCTTTGAGTTAGACTGGAAAAGGTAAAAAAAACCAGAGTGGTTACAACACCTCAGCCAAAACACACACTGGAATTCCTGCAGCTGCATTCCCAAGGCACTTGTGCAGCCATTCCCAATTAAACTGCTCAATAAGAGGGATATTCCCCTCAGTATTCAGGGATATACAATGACTTGGAATCCCTGAACAAGGAGTAATTTTATTCCTTCAGCCTTTGAACCAAACTTGAGGTGAGAAGTTCCCTGCCTGAATTCCCGCACTCCCTGACTTCCAGACAGAGCAATTCCAGCCTTTATCCTGTTAGAAAGGAGCACAGGGAAATCCCTGTCCTGTCCATCCTCTGCTGCACGTGGCTTCCAGAGACAGGAAAGGCTCAGGAGCAGCATCATCCCAAGGCTGGGATCAGGACTCAGCTCAGAATTTGGGATGGCAGCAGAGCTCCTACCTTGGCTCTTTTCCTGGCGTGTCCGTGACTCGACGTTCGCTTCTGTGGAGAGAGAAGAGGGAAGGGAAGAGGCTTAACCTGGAATTCTGCCACTCCTGGGATGCAAAAGGGGATCACGGCAGAGACGCTGCTGCTCTGTCTGGAGAGCCACCGAGCCCAGAAATCTGCCCCACTCCATCCCCAAGTGCCCGGTCAGGCTCTCCCTGCACAGCTCCGGCTCTGCCCATGCAGCTGTGAGCACATCTGGCAGCTGTGCCAGCCCACAGCTGGAACGGCAGCGGCATCCAGCAGGCAGCTGAGGGTGGGAACTGCTGCAAGCTCCACAAGGAGCCACAARCGCAGGTGGCAGGAGAGCAGAGCGGTGGGAATGAGTCCCAGCACCCGCAAATGATGCTTGCACTGAGCTTTTTCTCCTTATTGAAACGAAATCCCAAAACATTCCCGTCCTATTTTTAACTGAAGCGCAGCAATAGTCAAGCAGCATTCCTGAAACCGAGCTCTCCCTGGATGCCTTCACTTGACATGAAGTCATTAACTCATCCTCAGATCAAAGAAAGGAGTAAGAGGGAGGTGACAGCCCTGGCACTAGAACCTGGGGACGGAGCACGAGTGTCCCCAGGGAATATTTCAGTTATTCCACTCCCAGGCTCAGGGAATATTTCAATCCCTCTGGCCAGGATGGATTCAGCTAAAGAGGCAGGGAGCAGGCTGGGAAGGCTGCACAGTACGGGAAAGGGGGCCCAGGCTCCGGATCCTTGGGGAAGGGATGGGAAGCAGCAGGTGAGGGCCCAGCTCTCCCTGCCCACGCTCACCTGAGATTCCTGGCGCACGCTGACCTCCTCCCCACCGTCCTTCTCCACCTCCTCCTTGCTCGGTGACCTGGATACATATTTGGTTTTGTTCACAGATTCCTCAACCACCTTTTTTTCCGATTCCTTCATAATTTCCAGGGACTCCTGTGCCGTGTTGCTGTTGGACATCTTCAGAGCCCTCCGGCGCAGCGACGGGCACCTGCAGGACAAGGGACAGGACAGGGACGGGGGTCAGGGGTGCACAGAGGTTCTCTCTGGACACAAACTCTTGCTCGTGCAGGCTGGAACTTCCTTGGAACCCACCTCGTGCTCAGATCCCAAACCCACAAATCTCAAGGACTCAGATCAAGCCCCTCCACTCATCCCCTGGGTGCAGCCCCAGCTCGAGGACACCTGGCAGGAGCTCCRTGGTTCTCACCAGGATTTTGGAGCCACCAGGGCTGGACAAAGCCCCTGAGGTAGACAGAGGTCCCGAGGCAGGTAAGTGATGGAGAGAGAGAGACTGAGGGCAGCTCTAAAGCAGCAAACATCACACAGGTGAAATAAATTCCAGCAGCCAGAGCTGTGCTCTGCCCCAGGGCAAACCACCACCGAAAATCTGCATTTCCCCAAATCCCAGCCCAATCTTTTTGGAGTCAGGCAAATCCTCAGTGAGAAAATGGCCTTGCACCCCAAACATGCTCTGGGAGATAAGGCAACCCTGCTATTTCCCTCTGGTCAGATACTTCAGGACAAGTGGGACTCAAATTACACATGAAGACAAAAATTCCTGATAAAGTTGCATTGAACTGCTTCCCTTTGATTAGCAAGGAGCAGGCAGCCCCCAGAGCCCCTGGAAGCACCTCTGGATTAGAGTGGAGCCTGAGAGGGCAGCGCCTGTGCTTTGGGGTGCTGAGAGCCTCAACCACGACCCGCTCATCAAATTAAGTGGTAATTCCAAACTGATCATCTGGAATCAAAACATCAGCCCTGCCCCTAGAGCTCATCAGGAACTGAAGGGACAGGACACAGGGAATGGCTTCACATTAGAAAAGAGGAGATTTAGATGGGATTTTGGGAAGAAATTCCTCCCTGTGAGGGTCCTGAGGCCCTGGAATGGAATTCCCAGAGCAGCTGTGGCTGCCCCTGGATCCCTGGAAGTGTCCAAGGCCAGGCTGGACAGGGCTTGGAGCACCCTGGGATAGTGGGAGGCGTCCCTGCCATGGCAGAGGTGGGGCTGGATGAGCTTTAAGGTTCTTTCCAACCCAAACCATTCCATGATTTTATGATTCCGGTCACTCAGAGCAGGTCTTGGAGTCTGAGCAAGGACTAAACCAGCTCCATGTGGCTGTGGAGGGATGTGGCACCGGGAAACACCTCTGGAGAGACAAGTTCCCAAAAGGAAAAGGGGAGTCTAAATCAGAGCGAGGCTCAAACRAAACCCCTCGTACCAGGAAACACATCTGATGTTTAACAACTCATTTCCAGCTCCTCTGGCAGAACGCGGCTGAAACAGAGTCAGATCCCACGGAGATTGATCGACTCCCAACCCTGCACAGGGACAGCTGATATTCCTGGATTATCCCCCTTTAATTTGTGGAGCTGCTGAGCACAAAACGTGTATTTGACATTTATGCAGTAACTGGAATCGCTTCCAGACACAGAAAGCAGGAGAATGCAGGGAACTGCCTCCATTCCATGGATTCTTACGGGGCTTTGTAACAAATCTGCCAAGACATGGAGTGTGGGTGCCCCGGGGCGAGTGGGAAACACCAGATCCAGTGGGAAACTGGGACAGGACTGACCCAGGGAGGCAGCGTGGCCACCTCAGCTTCCTGCATTCCATCGCCACCTGCTCAAGGCTGGCCACGAGTGAGGCTGCTGCCAGTCCAGAGCCACAGATGGGACAGCCAGGAAAGGAGAAAGTTCCTCAACTCAATGCTAAGCGACACCTCAAGTGGGTGGGAAATATCCCAGAAAATTTGTGGGGAAAAGGTGCAGGGAAAGCATCCATCCTGCAGCTGCCAGGGCCTGTCCTCACCCCGGCAGGCTGATATCCAGCAGCGGCGTTCCCAGGGATGCTGCACAGGGTGACGAGCCCCACACGAGGGAATCCCACGCTGCTCTGACAGGAATTGGGTCAAGAAGTGAAAAGGGAACGCTTTGCCTGATGTGCCTCATTCGTGGGAGGATTGTGCAGGGGGTGAAGGTGGTAAACTCTGCCTCCCCCCCACCCCAAACCACTCCACGCTGTAGGAAACTGCTCCAGGCTCATGCCCGGGCCGGGGGCTCAAACATTCCGAGAGGATCTGGAGCAGATTTGGGGAAGGGAGGGAGGAGGCAGCACCGGAACTGCACACATGACACTCAAATAAAGGAGTAGGTTTTGTACAGCTCATTCCCTTTGCACCACCCACCCTCTAACAAGCTTTCCCCCCCAAGCCAAACACCTCAGCCAAATTTAAGAAGGATAACAGGATCTTTTCCTATCGTGCCGCAATGTAACTACAGCATCACACGGGGAACATTATCAGATTTCCCAGAAAAGACAACTCAGAGCCACAGAACTGACATTTATCAGCTGCCCCCTCCTGTTACAGCTTCCGTCCCCGCCAGCCAGCCTCCGGGACGTTTCCCTGCATACAGAATCCAGGCAAGATCTGTGCACTGCTGCTTTCCAGAGGAGGATTCCTTGCGGGATGAATGAATCAGCCCCGCTCCCTCGGGCAGCCGTGGGATGCAGCGAGGGGGTGGCAGACACGAGTGACGGTGACAGACAGGGCTTGTGGAGAGTGTGGAAGTTCAGAGGACTCGGGGGGGGGTGGGTGGGATTGAGCTGGGCCTTGGGAGAGAGAGAGAAAAAAAATCACACGGATGCAACACAAAATCTGTGTCAGGAAAGAGAACGGAGCAAAGGTGGGAGAAGGTGGAAGGGAGGAGGTGGGTGAGGTGTTGTTGCTGTTTTGGTTTGGGGATGGGGATTGGCAAAGCAACTGGGCCAGTGACAGCAGTGACTGGGCGCACTGGGAATGCTGGCCAAGGGCCAGGGAGTCGGGACACATTTACATCCTCCTCCTCGCTCCAGAAAGGAACATGGAATTCCACCTCTGCTGCCTCCTTGCCACCCGCGGTTCGCAGCTGCCGAGCCCTGGGAATGCAGCAGCAGCTCCTGGTTGGGCARGGAATAAAAGCAAGAAAGTTCTGCATTTCCAGTTCAGATGGATCCGGCAGCAAATCTGGAAAAGGCAGGAAGCTCCTGCTAAATAAACTCTCTTCCTGGCCTTGTTTCTCAGGGAACAGACCTGCTCCTGAGCTAAATGAGGGTGCAAAGGAGACATATGGCTGCCGGGTGCAGCTGCCCACACACGGCTCCGGTGGTGCAGCGGGATGGAGGGATCTGAGGTGGGGATGGAGGGATCTGAGGTGGGGATGGAGGGGTCTGAGGTGGGGATGGAAGGGTCTGAGGTGGGGATGGAGGGATCTGAGGTGGGGATGGAGGGATCTGAGGTGGGGATGGAGGGATCTGAGGTGGGGATGGAGCGGTCTGAGATGGGGATGGAGGGGTCTGAGGTGGGGATGGAGGGATCTGAGGTGGGGATGGAGGGATCCGAGGTGGGGATGGAGCAATCAGAGGTGTCAGTGCCGCAGCGTTCCCCCCTGGCTTCCAAGACAAGACTCCTGCCTCTCTCCCCTCCATTTCCCTTGGCGATTAACCCACTCTGGCCTGGCTTTCCCAGACTTGCTCCACAGGACACCCAACAGGGCCGTGTCCCCACGGCAGGGGTGGGACRGAATGGCCTTTACGCTCCTTCCCAGGCCAGACCATTCCATGATTTCCCCAGCACCCATTGTCCCCCTGTGTTGGGGTGCACCATGTGCTGGAAGAGAGACAGGCCCTGAGGGCCGCAGAGAGAGCCTCTTCCTTGGACTCGGAGGTGACCCTGGGAGTGCATCCAGGTCACCAGGGATGGGCTGAGAGAGGATTGTGGGTTTCTGGACAGTGCTGGGCCTATGAGATGTGATAATTGTAGTTTGTGACCTTAYAGGGBATTGTTTACCTGTTACCATAACAGGCAATGTCTGTGCACTGCCCCAGGTGATTGGGGGACACTGAGGTGAACATCTTTCCTGTTTATAKGATGTGATATCCTGTTGGGTGCTGGTATTCAGGGGAATTTCGGGTGCGCAATAAAGGCTTCGCACTTTCCGTCTTGTGTGTAAAGTCCGTGCCCTTGCGTGATTACTGCACCCCTGCGCCGGTGTTCGGGGGCAGCAGCACCCACCACCCACCACCCATCACCGCCCTCCCGCCGGGTACCAGTGATGCTCTGGCGAGCAATTCGCTCATTGGCTGCCCGGCAGCCAATGGGGAGCCGAGCTCCATGGCAACGGGCCCTGTCGCCAGGAGCAACGGGGCGGGAGTGACTCAGGTCCCCCCTCCCCGGCGCGGCAGAGGCTGCGGAAAAGGCCTCGAACAGGGGAAAAGCGGAGGCGGCGGGGTGGGGAGGGGGCTGCCACTCCAGGCACGGAGCCCCTCGGGCTCTGCCGGGCCCTCTCCGTGCCCAGCGATTGTCCCAGCGGCTCCTCCTCGGCCAGGGAAGAGCGGCTGGGACAATCCCGGCGGATCAGGGGCACCTGCCAGGTGCAACAAGAGGCCGACAGGGAAGGATTTGTTAATAGGACCAAAGCTCCGGAAATATCTCCATCCTGGGCTCCACTCAGGCAAAACCAGCACTGTACCAGCAGCCCAGGAAAAGTCTGCAGGCTCGGCTGGAATTCTGACAGGTAAAGAGCCTTTGGAGCTCGCTCCCCTTCCCTCCTGCTGGAGAAAGCAGCTCCCAGTCAGGTAACAGCTCCCACTGGTTCAGGGAGAAACCCCAAACCCAGCAACACTCTCAAACTCCAACTTCAAATCCACCTCTCCTGAGTTCTCTCCTTATTCCTTATCATCAGTTGGAGAGGGATTTAATTCCTCCCTACCTCACAGTTCTCACAAAACCCAGCAAAATTCCCCCCAGGAGGCCGGACGTCTCTGCCTGCACAGTCCCCGTGCTTAGTCACTGCTTTGAGTCCTGATCTCCACCCCCACATGACATCAAATTCGGAAATTCTGATGCAGATGGAAGGGTTTGACTCCAGGTGAAAAGGGGGGAAATAACCTTGTATGAACAAGGAGACAGGAAATGCAGGTGAGTCCGAGTGAATTCTGGAGAATCAGAGGAGGTTTCCTCGTGGAAAACATCTCAAAGCACAWCATCATTTCAGGGGGAATAAAATACTCCAATATTTTGGTACCTCCCTCCATCAAAGCAAGGACCAAACTCAGGAGAGGTGTCAACTTCCAGGAGTATTCCAGGAGCCTGACCAGTATCGRGACTGCCAAAATCATTCCCACGTGACACCCAGGAATCGCGTAAAAGTGTACAAGTTTTATAAACATCAATATTTCTTCTTTTAGGGAGAAATTCCTCCCTGTGAGGGTGGGCAGGCCCTGGCACAGGGTGCCCAGAGAAGCTGTGGCTGCCCCTGGATCCCTGGAAGTGTCCAAGGCCAGGTTGGAGCAGCCTGATTTAGTGGAAGGGGGTGGAACGAGATGAGCTTCCCACCCAAACCATTCCATGATTCCACATTCAGGTCCTTTCTTTCACTTTCCTCACCTTTCAGGCCCTCTCATGTCCCACCTGGGCACACCTGAGCCACAGCCCCAGCTGCTCTCTGCTGCTCTCTAGCACTTCAGGGAACAAAAATCTCTTAAATACTCTGACCTGGATGGGAAAACTTTGCTTAAACCTAATTTCCACGTGTGGAAAAGGAAACACAAGAGAATTCCTGCTCCAATTATCCTGTGCCACAGCTCCCAGACACTGACAGGTTAACGCTGGGAGAAAGGAACCTACTGCACAAACACCCCAGGAATTAAATGGTCCTAAGGAACATTTCCCTAAGGAAAGTGGGATTAAACAGTTTTAATTCCAAGTTGTCCAAGCCTGGAGCTCCCAGCACCAAGGGCCGCTCTCAGCCCTGCTCTTCCCTCGGGTAGGAAAAGGAACGTTATTGGTTTGATGTTAAAAAGAAAGGAAACAGTGATCCTGCTGTTCTCTTTTCCTTTGATTTTTGGGAGCTGCTTTAGGCTGAGCGATAACCTTCTCACCCCTCGTTCACAAAATCTGGGGGAGGAAAAAACCCAAAACCAACAGCAAAAAAAAACCCGACCCCAAAACAGCTAAAAAGTGAAGAATCATCAGTGACGCAGCCCTGGGAGAAGGAAGGGCTGCCTGGAGAAGGAAGCGCTGCTCCCAGTGCAGCACTGAAGCTTTGTGGACAGTTCCTGAGGGTTCCTGGGCAAGAACTATGGGAGAGAGGAAAGAAATCCAGGATGAGAATCCCCTGTCAGAGCTCCCTGCTCCATTTCACACCACTTCCCACTTCCTCATCACGAGCTATTCCTGTATTCACCCAAAGAGCAGGGAACTGCTCCGGTGACGTCAAAGCAGTTTCCCAGCAACAATTAATGAGGGCTGTCCACCACAGGGGTTTCCTGAAAAGCGAGCAAGGAATTATCCACCTACTTTCCACAGTGTCAGGATGCAATAGGACAGCACTGAACAGGGATTTCTGTTAACCCTTCCGTGGCTCAGCGGAAATCCCCGGCACAGCTCCCACCGACACGCTCCCGATTCTTTGGGAGAACCCCAAGCAGAATTCCTTCCATCTGAGCCCATCCCCAATGAGGCACCTGTGCTGGAGGTACCAACCAGGCTCAGGAAAAGATGGAAAACAGCTCCTCTCCTGCTGGCAGCTGCTCCTGTGCTGAGCCTGCGCCAGGCAGCAGCACCGGCATTAAAAAMCTGGATGAGGGAATGAGGAATTCCCTCACCTTCCCGAGCTGACCCGGCCGGCAAAGCACATCCCCAAACTTTGTTTTTCAGACCCAAACCTCCACAGGAGGAAGGCACGAGGCAGCAATGTTATCTGTATCCCTCCTCCTGCTCTCCAGCTGCTGCTCCCGCTTTTCCCCACACTGGCAGAGGACACAGAGCCACTCGAGACACTGGATGGGACCCAGAAATGGATTTGAACGTAGAAAAAAATGAGGAAATAACGATTCAAAGAAAAAACTCAACTTCATCTGTTGGCTGCCAGCAGCAGAAGTTGGGATTGAGTGTGAAGTCTGAGGAGATCCCAAGATCCCAAAGTACAGTAACCACACCTCAATCCCAAGGAAACCAGCTCTCAGCACTAAATCTGGAATGAAGAGAGCACAACTTCTTGGGCGTGAGGCAAAACTGGACGACRGACATGTGTGAGGAGGGGGAAAAGTCAACCCAGCCTTCTGATCCCACTAAACCCAACTCAGTGAGAGGTCTAAATTAATTTAAAAATGGGGTTAATGTATCAGTGAGCACAAGCACAGCCCTACAGAACACCAAATTGCATAAGCCACCCCGAAAACGTCACATGGCACGCAGCCAACCGAGTAGCCAACATTCCCCATCAACTAGCCAGCCCCAAACAAGTAAATCCATTAAAATATAACCCAGTGAAAGAGCCGGGAAGGTTCTGTCTTTGCAAAACAACGGGAACTACCCAGGAGCAAGCTGCAGACGCTCGGAGCACAAGGAGATTCCATGATGCCGTCAGGGGAACTCCTTAATGACATGGCAGAGCACAGGATGCCGACCGGGGATTCCCTCTCTCCGTAGGTGCATCCCCGGCAGCACAAAAGGAGGAAAAGGAGAGCTCATCTCACRCTCCCAAGTCTTGACTGGGATCTCAGAGCCACATATTTGTTTAATCCAGCTCCATTTTAAATTAACCCCATCCAGCAGCAGMAATCCTGGCACTTCCCAGCGGGAGAGGGACACTGCCAGGTCCCCATCCCTGAAATATTCGCCCACATTCACGCTGCATTTTGCACTGGGGAGGGGGGAAAGAAAAGTCTGATCGATCTTTCTTTTTCTCGAGCCCCAAATAATTAAAACCTCATTCTAAAAATAAACTCACCGTGGTGGTTGTGCGCTCTGAGCACGTCAGCTGTTCCCCGATTTCAACGGAGCCTCCATGGCCACGACCAGTTCAGGAGGAATTCTGCCAGGATAACATCGCTCCCGGGAAGCCCCCGCCAGCTCTCCCGAATAAAACGCTCGCGATCTTTGCGGCTGCTCCGGCGAGCTCGGGGCTCTGACAAGCGGCTCGGCAGCGGAGCAGATCCCAGCTGTTCCCAGGGATGTCAGCACAGCTCTGCCAATAGCCACATCCACACCCCCCTCCTGCTCTCCCGCAAATCTTCAATGGAGCTGCCTCCGCGCAGCCCGAGACGCCGTTAAAGACGCAGCATCCGTGCCCTGCCAGCCCCGGAGCCACACGGAAGGGACCTGGGGGTCCTGGTGGATGGGGGGGATGGATGTGAGTCAGCAGCGTGTGCCCTGGAGCCAGGAGGGTCACCACATCCTGGGGGAATCACTGCTGGACAGTGAGGGAGGGGATTGTCYCACTCTGCTCTGGGCTGGGGCAGCCTCACCTCCAGTCCTGGGGGCAGTTTGGGCACCACGATAGGGAAAAGGTCTAAAGATATCAGAGAGTGTTCAAAGGAGGGACAYGGGAAYGGGGAAGGGTCTGGAGGAGYSGCRCRAGGAGCAGCTGAGGGCACTTGGCTTGTTCAGCTGGAGAAGAGGAGACTCAGGGGAGACTCCTCGGGGGCTGCAGCTTCATATGAGGGGCAGCTCCAAGCTCTGCTCTGGGGACCAGGGACAGGACCCAGGGAGCGGCTGGAGCTGTGTCAGGTTGGATATCGGGAAAGGTTCTTCCCCCGAGGGTGCTGGGCAGGGAATGGTCCCGGCCCCAAGGCTGCCAGAGCTCCAGGAGCGTTTGGACAGCGCTGCCAGGGATGCACAGGGTGGGATTTTGGGGTGTCTGTGCAAGGCCAGGAGTTGGGATCAATGATCCTTGGGGGCCCCTTYCAACYCAGGCTATTCCACGATTCCATAAAAGAAGGGATGGCAGATACCACCCAAGGTTATCAGCAGCCTCCAGAAGGATTCAGGTGCGTGGACAACACCCGACACAACACCCCACACCTGCCCAGGTGGGTCACAGCCAGCCCTGCTCCGCTCCTGTCACTGCTGCCACGACTCTTCTGAGGGGTCGCTTTGTTAACGGCTTAATTTCAATTCAGTTATTTATTTTTCTTGCCCATTTATTGGTGATTAAATACGGAGAGGCAGAAAAYGAGAAATGCAAACGGCCCCAGAGAAGTTTGAAACCTTTCGCTTGCTTAAATTTTCCCCAGAAAGGCGTTTTCCACCCCAGACCTGGCGATTCTGCGGGCACAGARGCCACAATCAAATCTGCTCTCCACATCCCATGGATGGAAAACGGGAGAGAAAGGAATTATGAGGGATAAGAAGACAAAAATCACCTGCAATGCTATTCCAGTGTGGTCAAAGGTCTCAATTCATCAACCCACGCTTCGGAATGCAGAGACTCCAGGGATGTTGTACAAGATTTTCCCATCAAAAGGTGCAAGGAAGACGGATCCAAAGGATCCAAGTTCCTTTTGTGTCTCCCATTTCTGGTCACTTCAAGTTTTTTTACTCTCAATTCTGCAAAGAACTTTTACAATGAAGGTACCTGGGCAAGAAAAGCAAAGCACGACCTCACGGGTTCTGAGAAATAGGCACCAGGGTCTGAGCAGGGGCAGGAGGATGAGAGACTTCAATTGAGCTCAGCCTAAGGAAGATGAAGGGCTCCAGCTGAGCTCAGTCTAAGGAGGATGAGGGGCTTCAATTGAGCTCAGTCTAAGGAGGATGAGGGGCTTCAGCTGAGCTCAGTCTAAGGAGGATGAGGGGTTTCAATTGCACTCACTCTAAAGAGGATGAGGGGCCTCAGCTGAGCTCAGTCTAAGGAGGATGGATGAGGGGGTTCAATTGAGCTCAGTCTAAGGAGGATGAGGGCCTTCAGCTGAGCTCAGTCTAAGGCAGACAAGGGGCTCTAGCTGAGCTCAGTCTAAGGAAGATGAGAGGCTCAGTCTAAGGAGGATGAGGGCCTACAGCTGAGCTCAGGGTGAAGAAGACAAGGGGTTTCAGCTGAGCTCAGTCTAAGGAGGACGAGGAGTTTCAGCTGAGCTCAGTGTAAGGAGGACGAGGGGGCCCAGCTGAGCTCAGGTTCTGCTGCTGCTCAGGAGCTCCAGAGGCTGCGGCTGTGGCTGCAGCAGCCCCGGGTGGCTCAGCAGGAGCCGGGCTGGAGCCGTGGCCGCAGCGCGTGCTCGGAGTGACTCCCTGTGGCAGCCGGGCCAGCGGGACCCAGGGATCAGCCCAACAGCTCAGCAGCAGCTTTCACCCCCTTCTAACYCATCTCTTTGGGGGTTGGTTATTCCTGGCACCCGGGAATAGGCCCCTGGAGCGTGAAACCTGGAGCTCTGAGCCCTGAAGCGGCTCCTGGAGATACTTTGCAAGTGAAGAAGCGACAGAAAGGGGCGGAGGAAGCAATCCCAGGGCAAGGATCACTGCTCCACACAGAGCCTTCAAACTCCTCCAAACCCAGTGAAGCCAACGGCTTCATTTTGCTAAGGAGCATCCTGTGGTCAGAGGTGGTCTCAGGATTGTGAGGGATGGGTGCTGGAGCCTCAGGATCATGAGGGATGGGTGCTGGAGCTTCAAGATCATGAGGGATGGGTGCTGGAGCCTCAGGATCATGAGGGATGGGTGCTGGAGCCTCAGGATCATGAGGGATGGGTGCTGGAGCCTCAGGATCATGAGGGATGGATGCCGGAGCCCTGCAGTGGCAGGATCAGCGCTGTACAAGGAGAAAATTCAGGATGCTGCTCTCCCCTTCTTCCAGATCTCCCTGTTTTCAAAGAATGTCCCATCAGTTTGGATGTTGAGGCCCCGCTGTCTGTAGTTAAAGGAGGAGGAAAAGCAGCTCCATGAGAGCCTGCAGACCTGAGCTCTGGCATTCGGGCAGGTGGATCAGCAGATTTCAGAATGYGAAAGCCTCCAGCCCCAGGACGTGAGCACCTGCCCCAGACAGCACAGGTGCAGCCTCCTGCAGGCTGATCCTGTTCTTCCCAAAATCCCTGTCCATCGCTGYGAGCCGGCAGCGTTTCATCCTCATGGAGCACAGTGCGAGTGAGAGGATTTCCTGAGCTGCATCCCTCTCCTTACACGGGAAACAGCAAATCCCACGTGGAAGGAGGAGGAGGAGGAAGAGGAAGAATGAATCAGCCCCAGCAGCCTGGACAAAGCCCCAYGGAGCAGATTCCTGCCTCTCACAYCGAGAGTCCTCGGCTCTGGAATCGCAGCCACACAGAGAAACTGGGTCAGGGAAAGCGGGGACGGGGAAGATGCAGCAGTTCCAGGTAGTGCCGGTGCTCCCGGCTGGCAGGGAAGCTGCCAGTGCCCAACGGTCACAGCGAGGAGGAAACAAAGGGAAAAGCAACAAGAYATTCCCTCCTTCCCTGCATGAGCCCAGGCTCTGTCTGCCAGCCCAGCTTCCATGGACAGGAGTCAGCTGGGAAGTGGATAAATTCCACTGGAAGGGGGAAAAGTCAGCACTTGTGACACTAAACCAGTGGAGTGGTGCTGGTGCAAGTCCCCACCAGCAGCCAGGACTGGGATCTCCCAGAGACAGACAGTGGCTGGGAAGGGAGAAGAGCTTTGCCAAGGGAATTCCATGTATCCATGTACCCACCCAGAGCACAGAACTCCCTGTCCCCTCGGAAAGGGGGGAAAGCCCTAAATCTGGGACAGGCCCACGCCTCACTCCTGTCAGCCTCAGCCCCCACAGCACCATGGGGATGAGGGAGAGGAAAATCCCCAAGGAGCTGGAGCACAGATATTCTTTGGGATGGACCTGACCTTGCTCAGGATCCGGCAGTGGCCATTCCCAGCGTTAATTACTGGGATGCACAGGTGGAACCACGCCCCAGACAGCAGCTGCTTCCAAGGACACGAGGAGCACACGGACAGCGGGGAGGAGCTGGAGATGGAGAGGCTGCCTGGTGTGACTCAACGTCAGGTGCTGCCAGGTACCCGCCAGCATCGCAGCRCGGGGGTCAGCGAGGACACAAACACTTGGACAGACACCACAGAACCACATGGAGAGTCAAGGACCTTCCCAAGTCCTCCATGCCCACAGTCTGATCCCGTGCTTTCCTCGGCACGTGCGCGGAGGTGACGCTTCCCGGGCTGGAAGCGTTCTCCAGGCAGTATGAAGAATTTTAATTCCACTTTCTATTTTAAAAAAGGGCCTTTCCATTCAAACCTGGCTCGGCTGTGGATGCATTATCACGGCAACCACTCCCTCCCTGTCTGTCCCAGCATCAGAYACCCAGAGATCCGGAGGGTCTGAGCCTGGCCTGTGACCCCTCGACCCCTCCAGCCCCTGTCCGAGCCGGGCCCGGCGTGGTTTGACATGAACCAAATCTGTCAATGGCTCAAGACAGACACGTGGGCAGCGCCGAGCAGGGAAAACGTAGCACGCTCCATTCAGCTCCAATCCCTGATAAATAATTCAGGAAGAGAAATGCCGCAATACAGAGCCCAGCAAGATTTAAAAATAGACCATGCGCCGCTCCAGAGGAACGGAGGGAAGGAGAGGGGTGGCAGGAACGGGAGCACGAGGGGTGCCAGCAGCTCCACACCCCGACCCCAGCACAGGTGTTCACGTTCCCTTTTAGCTGGGAATTTAACCCAATTATTGTTCACACAGCAGCAGCGTTCCGGGCTGGATCCTGTCCTGGATCGGAGCCCTGCAAGGAGGCAGAATCCCAAAAAACGAGCTCCAGCAGGAGGAAGGATGTAGGTGGGTACTACCCCAAATCCAGCTGCCAGCAACCCAGGCACTTCCATTCATCACCCATAAAAGCAGCTGCTGGACAACTGTCCCAACAGTTGTACCCCAAATTATATAAATAAATAATATTGTATTTATGTATATATAGAAAATGTATAAAAATATATAAATATACAATTTATCCACCAAAACCATACAAATATCATCCCACAAACACCACTCCCAGTCAGGCAACAAGCGGAAAACTCTTGTCTCAGGATTCCATCACCCTTCCTGCATCCTAAAAAAAAACCCCAAACCAACCCAACTTCGTGCTACCYTAAAATATCCAACTCTCTGAACAGTGTAGGTGTCACCTGGATTTTCGTGGTGGGGATTAGAACACAGAAAGGATGTAGGAAGATCATTTACCAGCTCCTTCCACCTGTACAAAACACTCCCCATTCCCTATTAATTATTAATTAACCTCAGTCAGAGGTACAGCCCCTTTATCCCAGTTTGCCACTGGGATGCTCTAAAGGGAAAAATGGGCTTTCCAGGTTTTGCAGGAATACTTTGCCAGATGGCTGCGTTCTCCCCTCCTCTCTCAGCTTCAAAAATAGCTCCAGAAAGACACGGATTTCTCCCTGCTTCCTCGTGAACAACAATCCCGGCTTCCCAAGGACTTGTGAGATGGGGAACTGCCACTAATAAGAAAATACAGAGTGAGTTTTTCCTAAGGAAAAATAAAATTGTGTCATGTATAGGTGATTAAAAACTGAATAACTCTGGACTCAGAGGCCTTCCATAAATATTTTGGCGTTTTCCCAACAAATATGAAAATAAATATAGGGAAGACATAGCAGCAGCTGCTGTGAGGAGACTCTGACAGGACACCAAAACTCCCAAAAAAGCTGCTGGTCAGTGAGGAGATGGAGGAGAAGCTCCCAACGCTCCCACTAGTGGCAAGTCAAGACTCCTGCGATCCAGAATCTGCCCAGAATCCATCCACAGAAGCTGGGAATACCCATAAGGATTGACAGGGGGTCGGAATGAGATGAGCTTTAAGGTCCCTCCCAACCCAAACCATCCTGGGATTCCAAAATTCCCTGGTAAACGGGAGTTGCTCTCACCAGCCCAGCAAATCTGCTGCTGGATGCTCCCAGTCGCATCCCAGTGGGAATTTAGGATTTTTCCTTGTTCTGGGAAGCTCTGTGCTGTTGGGACCACACTCAGCGAGAGGGGTTCACATCCATCCAGGCAATGCCAAGGACACCAACTGCTTCCCTAAATCCCACGTCCCTGTTTGAAGCCAACCTGTGGGGGAGAGYTGGGAAAARAAAACTCCAAAATTTTGGGATACAGAYGAGTTTAAAGGGAGAGAGCAGGCTGAGGCCGGAGCAACCAAGCCAGTCAYGGAGGCAGGACACAAACACCTCAGCATTCCCCACATTCCGGGTCTTCCTTTTCCATTCGTCCTCTTTTCCCCCGATCCAGGGTCAAATCCCAACAGGAGTGGGCTCAAAGCTCCCGGTCCTTTGGGTTTGGACATGGAGAACCAGGCAGGGCAGGATCCTGCTGGGCATCACTGCATTCCCCATGTTCTGGATCTTTCTTTCCTGCCCATGCTCCCTCCTACCCCCCCATCCAAGGTAAAATCACACCGGGATTGGGCTCCAGGTTCCTAGGATGGACATGGAGAAGTAGGCAGCACAGGATCCCATTTCCTCATGGAATTTCCTGCCTGAAGCCTCCCCAGAGAGGTCAGCTTCCAGGATAACACCTTCCCAAACAAAGCGGATTTT
Source organism: Parotia lawesii (assembly GCA_003713295.1). Classification (NCBI taxonomy): domain Eukaryota; kingdom Metazoa; phylum Chordata; class Aves; order Passeriformes; family Paradisaeidae; genus Parotia; species Parotia lawesii. Next base: position 54,486 of record RAHM01000508.1, on the reverse strand, counting down.
GTGTCTAAATTCAGCTCAGGAGAAATTAATTCCTCAAAGAAAAAGATGTCAAAGCAAGAGCAAAATTTAAAAAACTTCATTAAAAAAACCCTAAACGAGCTGCTCTGACGAGTGGGCTGGGCCTGCCCACACTCAATCATCCCCGAAATTCTCCGGGAAGCAGCGGTGACTCAGCCTGCGGCACACACAGACAGCTCGTGCTCCCGATCCGGGATGGAGCTGCCCTTCCCAGGAACCCCTGGATCCGCGCGTGCCCCATCCCGGCGCGCCTGCCGGGGAATCCCGGTGCTGACGGGCACGAGGGAGACCCCAGCCCRTCCCACACCCCTCACCTGGGCTGCAATCCAGGGAGGGATGGATCCCAGCTGGGGTCGTGGGATTCGAGGGAAGGTGCAAGGAAAGATGGAGGAGAGCTGGAGGGGAGGGAAACTCCCTCAGCTCCTTGAGTGTGTTTGAGTTCAACAAGGCCAAGTGTGGGGTCCTGCATTTGGGTCACAACAACCCCGTGGAATGYTCCAGCTTGGGGGAAGAGGGGCTGGAAAGCTGGGAAAGGCCCTGGGGGTGCTGTGCCAGCRGCTGGACACRAGCCCAGGTGTGCCCAGGTGGGCAAAAGGCCGATGGCACCTGGGATTGTCCCCCCGTGCTGGCACTGCTGAGGCCCCTCCAGCGCTGGGTCCAGCTCTGGGCCTTCACGGCCACAGAGACACCGAGGGGCCGGAGCGTGGCCAGAGCTGGGCAAGGGCCGGAGCAGCAGGAGAAGGGTCTGGAGAACTCCTGAGGGAGCTGGGAAAGGGGCTCAGCCTGGAGAAAAGGAGGCTCAGGAGGGACCTTTTCAGCCCACAACTCCCTGACAGGAGAGCGGAGCCAGCTGGGGTCGGGCTCTGCTCCCGGGGAACACCAGGATGAGAAGAAACGGCCTCAAATTCCTCCAGGAGAGGGTCAGGTTGGATATCAGGAGGAATATTACATGGAAAGAGTGGTCATGCACTGTCAGGTTGTCAAGCACCACCAGGTCTGCCACTTGTTCCACAGAATCATGGAATCCCTGAGGTTGGAAAAGACCTGCAAGGGCATCGAGTCCAACCTGTGACCGACCCCCACCAGAGCCCTGAGTGCCACATCCAGTCATTCCCTGGACACCTCCAGGGATGGGGACTCCACCACCTCCCTGGGCAGTCCCTTCCCATGCCTGACAACCTTTTCCATGGGAAAATTCCTCGTAATGTCCAACACAAACCTCCCCTGGGGTACAGCCTTAGGCCGTTTCCCCTTCTCCTGTCCCTGTTCCCTGGGAGCAGAGCCCGATCCCCCCCCGGCTGCCCCCTCCTGTCAGGGAGTTGTGCAGAGCCACAAGGTCCCCCCTGCGCCTCCTTTTCTCCAGGCTGAGCCCCCACAGCTCCCTCAGAAGTTCTCCAGAMCCTTCTCCTGCTGCTCCAGTCCCTTCCCAGGCTCCACTGTCCTTCTCCAGATACACTCCAGGCACCTGGAGGTCTCTGACCTCTCCAAACACCAAGAGACACTTCCAAAATACACCCTTAAAAAAAAAAAGATTCAGACCAAGGTAGGAGCTGAATCCCCTTGTCCCACGCATTTGTTTCCTCCCAACATCCCCTTCCCTGCCAGGGCACAGAGACACCAACACCTCCCGCTGCTTATTCCCTTGAGGAATGAATCCGCTGGGAGTTCTGCCCCTGCAACGATGGTGAGAGGCTCAGGATCATCTCAGCAGACATTAAATCATTCTAACACGGGCTTCAACCTTTGCTGGAGCCTTTGGATCCAGCCACAAATGGATATTTGGGAAGAATTGAAGGCCAGAAAAGCGCCTTGGCACAGGAATGCAGGGGAAGCACCAGAGGCCCCGAATATTGGCAAGATCACTTTATTGAGTTTCTCTTTAGCCAAAAATAAAAAGCCCTTTGAAAAGTCTTCAAGGTGCCAAGCTGTGTTCCCTGCCTCTGGCTGCACCTCCTGCTCCAAATTATTTGGGAATAACACTGAGTGACCCAAACCTGCTGCACTGGAGCGATTCAGGTGGGAGAGGAGCTCCCAGAGCTGCTCTGGAAGTTTGGACACAGATCCCTCTGTGGTGCCTCTGGGGCAGCCACCCCCTCCTCGAAAACAACTAAAAAAATAATCCATTTATTAAAACGAGCGCTGATCTGGCTCTAATTTAATATTAAAGGAGATAACGAGGGGAAGTGAACTGCAGAGGTGCAGAGAGAGGCACAGAGAGCGGGGCTGGGAGCGGTGTTTGCTGAGAGGGGTGGTTTGGGCACCTCAAAGGGGTGATTTAGGCACCTCAAAGGGGTGGTTTGGGCACCTCAAAGGGGTGGTTTGGGCACCTTCCCCCCCAAAATCAGGGGTTTGGAATAGCAGCACTGCCAGGACCTTAAATTTAGCAACACAAATGGCATCACTGCTATAAGGGGAACTCGATTCCAACGGGGGATCCGGTGTCACAGCCAGCACCAGGGGTCCTGTGGAACAGCTGGAAGGAGGGATTGGACGTGGATATTCTCCACTGCTCCAAGGCAGCGCTGAGCCAGAGGGGCTGCTTCTCCCTCAGGAATTCACCCGTCAGCACAGCAGTTTCCTTCCCCTTTGGGTCAGTTCGCCAGGCCCCTCTAATCAGGGAATCCTGGAATAGTTTGGGTTGGGAGAGACCTTAAAAGTTCATCCAGTTCCAGCCCATCTTCCACTATCCCAGCTCCAAGGTCTGTCCAGCCTGGCCTTGGACACTTCCAGGGATCTGGCATTCCTTCCAACCCCTTTTCCAGCCAGGTCAGACAACCAGTGACAAGTACCAGGAACAAACAATTCCCGGGAGACCGAGCAGTGCCGCCCTTTCCCCCACCACTCCAGGAATCAGCAGAATCCCAAATCCTCGGCCCACAGTTTCCCAGGCACAGGGATTACAGCTGTGTGGAGTTCCCCACTCTGGTTCGCTGCACGTTCAGCAAACGTGGCCAAAAAATCCACCTTGTTCCCCCCGACACCTTTCGTCAGCGCTGCAGAATCACCAAAGTATTCCAGGAAATTCATGGAAAAGCTTCTGCGTCCCTGAGCTCATCCATGCCGGTGTTAAGAGGATCCCTACAGCAACAGGTCACCGGGATTAGGCAGAGGTAAATCAGCTCCCAGGATTAGGAACCACCACAGGGAGATCTCGGACAAGGGGAGAGAGGTGGGGCCCACGCCAGGTTTGAGCCAGGACACCAAACTGGGAGCCAGGAATTTTAAATTCCTCAAGAGGAATTCAGGAATGAACAGCAAGGATTCTGGTGATGTTCCTTCCCCCAGCCCACTGCTTCCATCAGGAGCTCAGAAGCACAAACTTCAACCAGCCCATTTCAAACAGACCTGAGGACGCTTTAATTAACACT
>RAHM01000508.1:6985-46849 GCA_003713295.1 Parotia lawesii | reverse complement strand
AGGGATCCCACATTCCCCGGGATCCTCCATCCCCGGCGATCCCGAAAACCCCAGGGGTCCCACACCTCCCCGGGGGTCCCACGTCACCAGGGATCCCACATCTCCCCAGGGATCCCACATTCCCCGGGATCCTCCATCCCCGGGTATCCCTAATTCCACAGGGATCCCACATCACCAGGGATCCTCCATCCCCGGCGATCCCAAATTCCCCAGGGGTCCCACATCTGCCGGGGGTCCCACATCGCCAGGGATCCCACAGCCCCCCGGGGGTCCTAGATCCCCAGGGATTCTCCAGCCCCGGGAATCCCACGTCTCTGGGGATCCCTCATTCTCAGGGATCTCTCATCCGCCATGGATCCCCTATGCCCAGGGGTCCCTCATCCCGCCGGGAATCCCCATCCACCTGGGATTCCCTTTCTCTGAGTATCCCCCATCCCCAAGGGTACCCCATTCCCCGGGATCCCCCATCCGCCGGGGATCCCTCACTGGTCGGGATCTCCCATCTCCAATGGCCCTTCGACCCCCCAGAATCCCCCTTCTCTGAGGATCCCCGACCTCCAGAGATCCCCCAGCCCGCGGGGATCCCACATTCCCCGAGGATCCCCCACCTCCGTGATCCCCACACCGCACCGGGGACCTCCGGTACACCCTGGATACCTTCCATGTCCCCGGGAGCCCCCACAGTGTATCTGCCTGGGCACCGCCGGGGTGGCACTGAAGTGGCACCGGGGTGGCCTCGATGTCCCCGCTCTGCGCCCCCCGAGCGGCAGCACCACCCGCCCGGCTCCACCTTAACCGGAGCGGCCGCGCCGCGCTGCCCGCGCCCGGGCGGCTCCGCAGGGGCGTTTATCTCGCCCGGGATCAGCCAATATTTGTGGCCACGTCAGGAGAACGAGCCCATCCTCGCTCCGTGCTCCCGCTGAGCCCAGTTCCGCCACCCTGCTCCGCTCTCTGCCCCCGGCGCTGCCGCTGGCTCGTCCCGTTCGGCTTCTCGGACACTGCTGGAACCCCCACGCCGTCACCTCCCGCCACCGGCGATGACGGTCACCGTGGCTCTCCTGCTCCTGAGCCTGCTACGGGTGGCGGCTGCCGAGGGCGCGGGGTGCCCGGCCTGCGGGGTGGCCGCGCTGGCCCCCGGCACGCAGCGGGACGCGCTCCTGGCGCTGGCCAAGCAGAGCATCCTGGCCAAGCTCCGCTTGCCAGCCAGGCCCAGCGTCCCCCAGCCCCCGGCCCGGGGGGCTCTGCTGACCGCGCTCCGCAGGATGCGAGCGCAGCGCTCGGACGCGGCCGCCACCCCTGGGATGCTCCGGGACGGCCGCGTCCCACCCCGGCATCCCGGGATGGGGCTGCAGGAATACGAGATGCTGAGCTTTGCGGAGTCAGGTGCGTGCGGGTCCGCATCCTGTGGGTGGGGGGCACCGAGGGAAGGGAGGTCGTGAGGAGGTGGGAGGTGCACGGCAGCGCCGGGCTGTGCACCGGGGTGGTGGGAACGCTGCTGGAAGGTGTGAGAGGCTCCCGAACCTTCGTATGCACATCCCAAGCGTGTCCCAAGCGGATCACTCACAGAGGGGACGTGCAGGGGTGGCACAGAGAGCGGATGTGCCGCTGTGTCGTGTCACCTGTTGCCCACTTCGGCTGAACCCTCCCCCTTGTGCTCGAGGCGGAGGGGTCAGATGGCCACGTTTTCCGAAATGGGATTTTTAGCCTTGATTTCCTGCCAGCCAGTAGCATGCGGACAGAGCTCCACAGCCCACTGTGCCTTCACATCCCACCCAAAGCAATGGGTGCCTCATTTCACTCCAAAATCTACTGCTTCTGGGAGRAGAGAACTCCCCAAAACACACTCAGGGCTCCTGACAAACATCACTGGAAAAAGAGGATCCCACTTCTAGCAGACAACTTTCCTTGGAGAGATGCAGACTCGCCACCCCATCCCACAGATCGTCCTGCACCCTCACTTTCCCAGACCAAATTCCACCTGGCGAGGTGAGGGGGGCTCTGCTCCCCTCGCAGGCCCTGTGTCCTCAAAGCCCTGCGGGGACAATGCTGCTCCGCGGCACATTGTGCTCCCACACTGCAGGACAATGGGGAGTTGTCTCCTGGCTTGGTGGAGCGTCGGCTGGAATCRAGCCAAGGGGTGAACCCAGGCTTGGAGCACGGGGAGAGGGTTGTGTCCTCAGGGGCAGAGCTGTGCCAGGAGCCCCGAGTGCTCTCATGGCCCCATCAGCCCTTTCTTGGCCAGGAGGAGCAGCAGCTCTGCAGCCAGGGAAGGAGGGAAGGCTCCAGGGAGACCTCAGAGCCCTTTCCAGTACCTACAAGTGCTCCGAGAGAGCTGGAGAGGGACTTTGGGCAAGAGCCTGGAGTGCCAGGACAAGGGGGAATATTGGAATATGAAGGGCTTCATATTGGAAAAGAGGAGATTTAGATGGGATTCTGGGAAGAAATTCCTCCCTGTGACAGTGGGCACAGGCTGCCCAGAGAAGTTGCCCCTGGATCCCTGGAAGTGTCCAAGGCCAGGCTGGACGGGGCTTGGAGCAACCTGGGATAGTGGAAGGTGTCCCTGCCCATGGCACRGGGTGGGATGGGACAAGTTCCCACTTTGCTTCACTCCTGACTCTGCTCTTGGTTCTGTGCGCAGGATCCTCCACTCCCCGCAGCGTCCACCTGCATTTCCGCTTCTCCCAGGAAGTGGCCGGGAGCACTGAGATCCTCCAGGCCACCCTCTACCTGTTCTGGGCAGCCCCCCGCCCTGGGGCACAGCCCGTCACCGTCAGGCTCCTGCAGCCGGACCCGGCAGGGCCRAACATGACGGTGGCCAGCGAGACACGGCTGGAGGTGCAGAGATCCGGCTGGACCACACTGGACGTTGGAGCAGCTGTCCGGAGCCTCTTCGGACAAGACATCCCGAGGCTCACAGTGGAACTGGAGGTGCCAGAGGACTGGGGGTCCCCGCTGCCATCTGACCACAGCGATTCCCACTGGCCATTTGTGGTGGCCCAAGCCCAGGCCAGGACACCTCACCGTGTCCATCGTCGCGGCCTCGATTGCGGCGGGGACTCGCGGATGTGCTGCCGCCAGGAATTCTTTGTGGACTTCAAGGAGATCGGCTGGGAGGACTGGATCATCCAGCCGGAGGGGTACCACATGAACTACTGCGCGGGGCTGTGCCCGCTGCACATGGCCGGCGCTCCCGGCCTCGCYGCCTCCTTCCACACCGCCGTCCTCAACCGCATCAAGGCTGCCAGCACGGCGGCGGCCGTGGGCTCCTGCTGCGTTCCCACCCAGCGCCGGCCCCTCTCGCTGCTCTACTACGATCGGGACAGCAACATTGTCAAGACCGACATCCCCGACATGATCGTGGACTCGTGCGGCTGCACCTGAGCGGTGCCGGAGCGGGATGGAGGCCAGGACACGGCGGTGCAGGGCTCCCTCCTCCCGGCTCCTGGCTGGGAGGCTGGAGCTCTGCCAAGGGGGTTTCTCCTCCTCAGGGTGAAGCATCAAGGGTGATGCTGAATGTGCAAGTCCCCTCCTCTCTCAGCTCCCACACGGCTCTTTCTCCCTTCGGATCTGCCCATGGATTCCTCTCACAGCCCCTCAGACTGGCTCATGTGGGACTCCAGAGCCTTCTCCTGCTGGATCAGGAYGGTCCCGCCRYYRTCCCAGMCCAAGGTCGTGGTGYGCCCTGGTTGCAGCTACACCATCACAGGACCCACCAGTGGCCACCCTGGGCTGCTGGGGCTGGCGAGGACAGGGGGCAGAGGTCGTCCCCATGGCCCCACTCAGCTGGACACGCGGCTGAGCAGGGAGAGGAAAGGGAAATTGATCCCAGTGGGAGGAATGTGTCTCCCTCTCCAAGCACCCCAGCTACCTGGTGTCCAATAAAGACTCCCAGCCGTGGTGTGTGTCCCTGTGTGTGTGCCCTGTCACTCACCAGCACATCTTCCAGTGCTCCTGGCATGGGCAGCCCTGGGATGGCATGGGACAGACCCATCCTGCCACTGAAAACCCAGGCAGTGGGACTGGGCATCTCCACACTGCTCCCAAAGCCCTCCCATGCTCTCTGCCCCTTGGCTGCCTTTCCCAGGGGAATACAGAACCCCTAATTCATCCCAACCAGATCCAGGGCATAGCACGGGAACCCCCTGGACACAGGGGGTTTGTAATTCCCACCAGGAAAGGCGCCATTCCCTGCTCGGGCCGAATTTCCCATTCCACCAAAACCACCTGTATTTGGCCACCCCTGTCCCAAATCAGGACAGAAAGGAGAAACTCTTCTGCCTCTTGAAGCAGACGGACTTTGGGGCAGCCTCAGCACCCAGGACGCCCCCAAACCCCCTCGCCCCACTTCAGAGCATCCCCTCGGCACATCCCTGGCCTGCAGCCACAGCAGCTGTCCCCCCCTGCTGCCCCTCGCCAGCCCGGTGACAGCAAAGTGGGACATGTCAGGGCCGTGAGAGCGGGGGGCAAAGGGCGGCTCCAACACTTCAGCCCCATTACGTAACCGCGCGTTCGGGTTTCTCCACCGCTCCCCACGTGTCCCCCATGTGCGAGGGCTGGAGAAGAGGGGAGAAGGTGCTGGGGTGGGACATTTGGGTGGGGGGTCCTGGGGTGATCCCTGAGGGATGACTTCAGTCTTGGGGTCCACCCGGCAAGAGCTGGTGACCAACCCCAGAGGCTGGGACAGAGCTGATGCGGGCAGGGAGGGCGTTGGCAGGGGGAGGGAGACCCTCTCCCCACCCGGCTTTGCATCCACTGCCCACTCCAGGATGATGAGGCATGAGCAGCTCCGGCTGGAGCCAGGGCAGGACGTACATTGTCCTGTGTGGAGAAGGGATGGAAGAGCCAGGAGCAGGTGACAGTGTCTGGAGCAGGTGACAGTGTCTGGAGCAGGTGACAGGGTTTGGAGCAGGTGACAGGGTTTGGAGCAAGTGACAGTGTCTGGAGCAGGTGACAGTGTTTGGCCACACGCACACGCCCCATGGCAGGCGCTCCCATGAAGCCCCAACCGAATGGGGACCCCCACGGCCCCAGCCAGGTGACCTCAGTCCTGGGATCCACCTGCAAGGGTTGACAACCGACCCCAGAGGCTGGGACAGAGCTGATCCAGGTGGGGAAAGGGTCAGAAGAGTGAGGAGCTGCTGTCAGACCCTCTCCCCATCCAGCTTTGCATCCTCTGCCTGCTCCAGGGTGAGCCACAAGCCACGAGCAGCTCTGGCTGGAGCAGGGGTGTCCTGGAGGACCTGTGACACCTGGACAAGGGATGGAAGGGCCACCAGCAGGTGACAGCACCCACATTGTACACGTCCTCCCACCAGCCCTGATGGGGCAGGGACCCCCGTCTCCCCAGATCCAGGTGTCCAGGTGCCTCCAGGACTCGGGCCCAAAGCGCTCCTGCCACACGGGAAGGGAGGAAGGCTCGGGGATTGATCCCGTCTGGGATCCAAGGCCACTTGCGCAAACCCAAAGAGGGTTTGGTGTTTGTTTTTTCCCTTCTTTTTCCAACGCCTCATTTCACCGTTTATATTTATTGAACAAACAGCTTCCCCGGAGCCAGGGCCAAGCTTCCTGGGATGCAGCAGCTGTGGGCATGCAGGGACCGGGGAAGGGGCAGGAGAGCCGCTGGCTGGTCCTGTGGCCCCACAGACCCCTCAGCTCAAGCAGCACAACCCTGAGAGGCTGAGCTGGGGCTTGTCCCGCTCCCACAGGAAACACAGCACCTGGGTGGAGCCGACAGCCCCTTCTTCACCCACAGCACGGGCTGCTCAGGAATTCCAAGGTGGCACTTCCCACCTGGGGAACTCGCAGGGTGGGGAAGGTGTGGTCAGGGAAGATACCTTGGAGCCAGGGATCGTCCCTCCCTGCCATGACACTGTGTTCTGCTGGTGTCCCCTGATCCCTCGGGAGRCTGTGGAAGGGGTGGCTCAGGCCCGGTGATGGGAAATTGTCCTGTTGGGACCAGTAAGGCCAGTGGGGAGCCCACCCTGCAGCCCCCAGCACAGCAGCACCACGGGGACACGGCATCCGTGCAATCAGCCCAGATGGCAGCTGTGACAGATGGGGACAGACGTGATGTTTCTTCTGTCTCCACTCCAGGAGGAGACAGGTGTGCTGGAAGGACCCTCTGCCAGTATCAACAGCCCCTGAAGCAAAGGTCCAAGCACACTGTGCCAAGTGGCCCTGGGCAAGTCCAGCAACCGGGAGGGGTGGGAATTTCTGACAGTCCCTTCCCTTGCCTTGAAAGGAGTTAATGTTTAATTCCCAGTCTCATGGCCCGTTCCCAGCCAGCAGCACCACTGTGGTGACTGGTGCTCTTCTCCCAAGGTACGAGCAACAGGGCAAGAGGAAACGGCCTCAAGTTGTGCCAGGAGAGGTTTAGGTTGGAGATTAAGGAAAATTTCTTCATGGAAAGGGTGGTCAAGCCCTGGAAGGGGCTGCCCAGGGCAGTGGTGGAGTCCCCATCCCTGGAAGGGTTCAAAAAACATGTRGACGTGGCAGCTGGGGACATGGTTCACTGGTGGCCTTGGCTGTGCTGGGTTACTGGTTGGACTCAATGATCCAGGCTTTTCCAGCTTTAATGATTCCATGATTCCATGGTTCCATGGTTCAATGATTCCATGATTCCACGATTCCATGATTCCGTGATTCCAAAATTCCATGGTTCCATGATTCCATGGTTCCATGGTTCCACGATTCCAAGATTCCACGATTCCCTGATTCCGTGGTTCCACGGTCCCATGATTCCAAGATTCCATGATTCTCTGATTCCGTGATTCCAAAATTCCATGGTTCCATGATTCCATGGTTCCATGATTCCACGATTCCAAGATTCCATGATTCCACGATTCCATGATTCCATGATTCCATGGTTCCATGATTCCACGATTCCAAGATTCCATGATTCCATGGTTCCATGGTTCCAAGATTCCACGAGCCATGCTCAGGCACTGCTGCACGAGCTCCTGGGGGGTCCCGGCTCAGCCCAGCCAGTTGTCACCTCCAGGTCAGGTCACCAGGTGCCACATTCGCCCCACCGGCCACGGGGTCAGAGGCCCCGGAGCCATGTGTGCACCAGGTGCTGGGCCCAGGGGGACCTTGGGGGGTATTTTGGTCAGGTCAGTCCCTGGGCTTTGCTTTCTGAGAACCGCTTAATCAACAACACAATTATGCAATGGGTGCAAGAGCCGCCGCGGCTCCGCGCTGACCCCTGCCCTAGATCCGGGGGCCGGAGCGTGCCGGGGGGCACGCGGCATGAGGGGCTGTGGATCGGGTTCATTGGGGTGCTGCCCCGTGCAGAGGAATCCGGGCACGTTGGACAGGGTTAAACCCTTTGGGGACAGCCCGCTGCCAGGCTGGAATGGAGGGTGGGTGTGCTGGAGAGTCCCTCACCCGTTCTGCCACGCTTTGTCTCCTGTTTCCCGCTGTGCCACAGYCCCAAATCCTGGCTCTAGGATCTGGCAGGGGTGGGGGAATTCAGCCCAGCAGGGCAATGGGTATGGGGTGCACAAAGAGTGTGTCCAAGATGGAACGGGTGTCCAGATATTTGGGAGGGGGTCTGAAGGTGTGTAAGTGCAGATTGTAGAATCTGGGATGGTTTGGGTYGGAAGGGRCMTYAAAGATCATCCAGTTCCACCCCCTGCCGTGGGCAGGGACACCTTCCACTATCCCAGGTTGCTCCAAGCCCTGTCCAGTGTGGCCTTGAACACGTCAGAGATGGGGCTTCTCCGAGCAACCTCTGCCAGTGCCTCACCACCCTCACAGGGAGGAATTTCTTCCCAATGTCCCATCTAACTCTYTCCTGTGTCAGTGGGAAGACACCACCCCCAGTCCTGTAAGAGGTCACTCTCCATGTGGGAGCATCTTTGCCCGTGAGCACGTGTGCCCTGCGCCTGGCTGGAAGTGCCACCTGCTCCTGCCTGCGGCCAGGGCTCCCAGGCCCTGTGGGATCCGTGCTCCCAGGCCAGCCTGTGCCCACTCTTTCCTCTCTGTTGACATTTCTGGGCTATTCTGGGAGCTGCCAGCGGGCCCGGCCAGTTGAGCCCTTTGCCCCCTTGCTCTGTGGTTGCATCACCTCCGGTGGGTGCTTTTTCCCAGACAGCCCACTCTGTTTACATGGCACCTCTGGCTTGGCCAGGGCCAGGGGCTCCGTGTGGTCAAGACCTTGGAGTCGGTGCATGGCGCGGTGGGCACAGGACATGCCGGAGCACTGGCCTGGCAGGGCTTCAAGTTCCCTGGCTTCCCTGCTGCAGATGGGCTCTGCCGGTCCCCCACAACGTGGCACCTTGCATCATTTTCAGGAGGTTTGTGCCGGCCCCTGCCCTGCCTCAGCCTGCACATCCCGCTCCAAAGAGTCCRAGAAACATCTTCAGGTTGATGTGACACTGGCTGTCACCTCCTGAGTCCTCAGGACACACAAATCCGCTTTTTACTCTGTGAGGAGGAGGGAACATGCTGTAGGCATTCACTGGCCCTTCCCAGCTCTGCTCCGGGCTGAGGATGGACCAAGTGGTCCAAGGAGTGGGCTCAGACCCCCAAACCTATCACTGGTGGGAGTGACAAAAGCCCAGAGACGTGACAGTCCCCAGGAGCTGTGGGGTCATCCCAGGAGCCCCTGGATCCCTGCTGGGTCCTCTGCCAGCACCCAACGGGGCTGTCATCACTAGGAGGGCTCGGGGGTGCCCRGGGGGCAGTGCCCAGGCTGGGGGCAGGTCTGCGGATCCACGGAYGGGCAGCTGAGCTGGGATCCCTCCGGCTGGCAGCTGGGTCTCCTCCACCGGCCAGGATTTACCCCAGCCCTCACTCCCTGAAGGTTTTGGAAGGATCCCGCTGCCCGTGCTGGGGGGCTGGCCGGGGTCCCTCTTTCCCGCGGGCARATGCCAGGGCGACCCTCAGGCAGAGCCCAGGGCACAGAGAGCCCCTTGCCCGCCCAGCTCCTCACGTCCCACTCTCTGCGCACACCCACAGGAACCTCCCCCATATCACCCCTCACTCGTGGTCAGCCCCCGGGGGCACGGCGGGGGCCGGTGCTCGACCCCCCGTGGGACTCCTCCCGCAGCGACCCCACGGTTGGCGGGGACCGGGAACGGGGGAGGATGGGGGGGCTGCTCACCGACCCCCCCGCGGGGAGGCGGGGGTGGGGTGCTAATCCCGGTAATCCCCGACGGGACGGGACAGGCAGGTGCGGCGGCCAATGGCGGGGGGCGGGGGGGCGGCGGGACCGCCCCCGGCCGCAGGTGCCCAAAGCAGGCCGCGCCTCACCGCTCCCGGTGCCGCTCCCGTCCCGTCGGCGCTGCTCCCGGTGCCGCTCCCGTCCCATCGGCGCGGTCCCGTTGCGCCGTTCCCGCTCCCGCCCTATCGGTGCCGGTCCCTCGGTGCCGGTGACGGTCCCGCCCCGTCAGTGCCGCTCCCGGTGCTGATCCCGTCCCGTCCGGTGGGCGCGGATGGCGGCGCGCGGCGCGGGCCCGTGGCTGCTGCTGGCCGCGGTTCTGTGCGCGGCGGCCGAGCCGCGCTGCCCGTCGTGCCCGGCGGGCGCGGAGCGGCGGCTGCTGGAGGAGGTGGCCAAGAAGCAGCTGTTGGAAAAGCTGCGGCTCCGCGATCGGCCGCGGCTCTCCCACGCCGTGCCCCGCGCCGCCGTGGCCCGCGCCCTGCGGCGGCTGCAGGCGGGAGGCGCCCACCGGAGCCCCGGGGTTACCGGCGAGGAGGAGGAGGAGGAGCAGGGCTACGAGATCATCAGTTTCGCGGAGACAGGTGGGTGCGCGACCCCCGACGGGGCGCGGGTGAGCCCGGTGAGCCCCGTGCCCTGCGCCCTGGGGACCCCCAGGGATGCGCAGCCCCGCGGGGTGCGGGGACCCGGACCCACGCGGGCCGTGGGCAACCCGGGAGTCACCGCACCTGTCGCGCATCAGTGACATCCCTGCTGCGCGAGGGCTCAGCCTGGGACGGGGAGGTGGCCCCTCACCTGCTCCTGCCTGTTGGGACCCTGCGCCCGAGGGGCTGCAATGACCCCCCCAAAACACGGGGCTCCCCAGGGTGCCTGGGACTCCCGAGTAGCTAGAGATGGGAGCTGCAGGATTAGCTTGGGGGGCTGGAAACACTTTCCAGCCTCACCCCATGAAGAAGGGCCAGGTGAGAGCAGGCTCCCCTTCTGCACCCCTTCTGCCAGGCAGCGTGGGACAGCCCCCCGTTCCGGAGGTTGCATTCCCAGGGAAGGTCGGAGGATGGACGAAGCTGGAAGTGTTGACTTGTCGGACGGCTGGGGAGCATCCCTCAGTGCTCACCTCCTCATCCCTTTCTCCCCTCAGATCTCACATCTCCCTCCAGTTTGGGGCTGCAATTCCAGTTCAGCCAGGCGCAGGACCAGGACATTCGCATCCTGCAGGCTCAGCTCTGGCTCTACCTGCGAGTGCCCCGGGCCGGCCTCACCCTGAGCATCTTCCTGGCCGGCGAGGCCGGGGCCATGGCGGGGGGCAATCGCACGCTGCTGGGGGAGAGGCGGCTGAGCACGGCGGGCAGCGGCTGGYGCTCCTTCCCCCTCCTGCCGGCCCTGCAGAGCTTCTTCGCGGGGCAGAGCCGGACCCTGCGGCTGGAACTGGAGAGCCGCGGGGACGGGAGCGATGTCATGGCACTGGTCAATGCCAGCTGGTCCCACCAGCCCTTCCTGGTGGCCAAGGTGAAGGTGAGGGAGCCCGAACACCACGTGGCCAAGCGCAGCCTCCGCTGCAGCCAAAACTCCAACCTCTGCTGCCGCAAGGATTACTACGTGGACTTCCGTGACATCGGTTGGAACGACTGGATCATCAAGCCCGAGGGCTACCAGATAAACTACTGCGTGGGCCAGTGCCCCCTGCACGTGGCCGGCAGCCCTGGCATGGCCTCTTCCTTCCACACGGCCGTCTTCAACCTGGTCAAAGCCAACAATATCCAGGCGTCGGGACATTCCTGCTGCGTGCCCACGCGGCGCCGGCCGCTCTCCGTCCTCTACTTCGATCGCAACAGCAATATTGTCAAGACTGACATTCCCGACATGATTGTTGATGCCTGTGGCTGTAGTTAGAGCTGGGGGAGCTGTGCTGGGACCCCCCTTCTCCTCTGGTGGAGGGGGAGGGAGCTGGAGAGTTCCGTGAGCTGGAGTCAGCCCTCGGTGCAATGGACCCCTTTGGAAAGGTTGGGAGGGAGAGGGTCTCGTCAGGGGGAGCAGGGAATCTCCGGAGAGCTCCTGGAGCAGGGGTCTCTGGGGACATATGGGACCCAGCCAAGGCCACATTGGACTGCCCAAGCCTGGGCTGTGGSTGTTGATGACTCTGGACATCCCTGCCTGCACTGTCCCCAGGCTGATCCCACAATTCTGGTSGTCACGTTCCCCTCTGGTGTGGGGGCCCCACTTGGTTCACGTTCAGTGTCTGGTGAGGGGCTGGGACGTGGCTTCCTTGGGAGCAGAGTAGATGCAGAAACGGAGCTGCTGCCTCCATGTGGGAATCTGGAGGACAAGGCAGTCCCGCTTGTTTCCCTACTGAACAAACCTTCCTGCACCCAGTTCAGGCCTGGTTTTGGGGACAGATGGAATGGGGCACAAATAACAGGCCTGGGAGAGGGGGATGAAKGGTAGGACTTCATCAAGAGCTCCAAAACAGCAGTGACTGGACAAAGTTCTCTGATCCCTGGAGGGTGTGGAACTGTGAGGGCCAAGCTTCCAGGTTCTGTGTGCTTCCCCTTTCCCTGGGTTTGTGCTTTCCTCCCCTGTTCCCACCCCCAGCCAGGTTTCCTCCAGCCTGGTGCCTCCGTAAGGGGAGCTCCGGCTCAAACTTTGCCTTCAAGACCACACTCAAGTCAGGTTTGTGCCGCTGGTTTTGCAGCTGTTCCTACTTTCTCAGTTCCTGCAGCCGCTGGGACTTGCTGGTGCTCCATCCTCTCTGCCGAAGATCCCGCTCTGCCTTCCCCTTCCTCATGCACCCACGTGGCCTCCGCTTTAATTTATTATAAAACATTTTGGTGTGGCTTCCCGAATAAATGGGTGGAAATGCARGATCCAGGCTCCGGCTGCTTTTTCCTGGGAGTGCCTGCAGGAATGGGGTGAGGGAGAGAGGGTCCTGCTTGGCTAGAAGGTCCCAGATCCCTCAGGCACTGGGGCTGGAGTAGCACCGCAGCTGCTTGGCCATACTGGAAGCTGTGGGGAGCTGTGGGGTTCAAGGGGCTCCTGGTGTGCTCACAAGGCCTCTGCAGGGGGGTCTTCCCTGCAGATGGGGTTCCCAGGAATCAAGCAGGGGCTGGGAACCAGGTCCCACCTCACTGGGGACTGGAGAGGGGTAGGAGCATCAAAGCTGTGTCCCAGCAGGGCAGGCACTGGGAGGCATCACCCAGCTTAGAGATGCTGTTCTCCACCTGGAACAATCCCAAAGGGAGCTCTGGTCGCTCTGGCTGCAGGGGGGTGATCCCAACTGCTGAGCCACAGCCCACCCCCAAATCCTGGGCCCCACTGCAAAGCCCCTGACCATGTCCAACTCCCCAGTCCTCCTCGTGTGCTCCCCCAAACACCACCCGGTGACCCCAGTCTCAGCCCCATCCCAGACAGAGGGTCTGGTGGGTGACGGGGAGTCTCCTGCAGAGTTTGGGGTGAGATGCTCCTGGATCTGGATTGCGGGAGGCAATGCCCCCTGCTCATCCCGCTGAGATCCCACACGCTGGCCTGGGTCTCTGTTGCGCAAACGCCCGCTCAAAGCTCAGTTTGGGGCTGTTTTATCTGGGGACAAACCCCCTCGATTTCCCAGCTTGGCCCTGCCAGTGGCCAAAGGGCAGCTTTCATCAGCCAGCGCAGCGGGCATCCCCCCAGCRCCCGGGGCACTGCAGCCACCACCGTGCTCCCAAAATATCCCCGCTGCGGGCAAAAGCCAACAGCACCTGCAGGACGCCTCAGCCTCCTGGGCGCTCCCACAGCCCAAGTCCGTGTCCTGGGGGCACGTGCTGCCCTGCACATGCTGGGAGCTGGATCTCCGGGAAGCGCACGGGGATGTGTGTGGTGTCTGTAGAGTCACCCTGTTCCCCTCCCAAATCAGCGTTCCAGGAGGGAATGCRTCCAGCCACGTGGAGCATCCCACCAAGACACCACAAACGTGTTTTCTGTCGCCAGCAAGGAAAGTTTTCCTTTGTTTTCCCCGTGGCAGTGAGCGTGTCCCCGTGTGGAGGGGGGTGTCCACATGCGTGTGCGCGATGTGCTGACTCACTGACACACTGACACGCTGCCCCCGCACYGAGGTGCTGAGCTGGCTGTGGTGGCACCGCCAGATCCCTAATCTGGGGGATCATCTGGCCCTGCTCTGAGCTGCTTTGACTTTCCCAAAGAGGAGACCGAGATTATTCGTGCGGTGGGGGATGTGGCAGGGTCGGGGTGTGGTGGTTGAGAGCTGCTCCGAGGGGCTGCCCAGGTGTTGGTTACACCCAGGGGCTCGGAGCTCATGGCAGAAGGGACCTGGGACAGTCTGGCCACGCAGATGGCTCYGTGAGGAGAGGGGGGTGGGCTCGGGGCAAGTCCCCGGACCCCAAGCAGCTTATCCAGGGTCACACTCATCTCAGAGTAAAGCTGCTGAGCCGCTTATGCCCGTTACAAAACGGAGTTGGAGGCAGTCCCTCACCTGCACCCTCCCCCTCACCTGCACCCACCCCCTCACCTGCACGCACCCCCTCACCTGCACCCACACCCTCGGCCCTGCTTTATGGCTGCTGTGGGGGGCTCGAGCCATGGCAGACTCTGGGGGCACCCCAGGACCCCGCTGGCTGTTTCCCCGTCCTGCCAGAGGAAGGGGTTGACCCTGCAGCCGTTGTCATCTCCCCTGTGTGCTGGGGGCTCCCCGGGGAGCAGAGACCCCTCCTCACCCTTGCTATGGTGGGGGCAGCAGGGAAGGAGCTGATCTCAGACCAGGACAGTGGGGAGGGAAACTGAGGCAGGGAATGGATTCTGCAGGCCACGGCTGGGAGCTGAGGGGTCCTGAAATGCTGTCATTGCGGTCCCCGCCTTGCCCCTCTGCCCTGGGGGTCCTGGAGCTGGGACACCGTGAAGATGTGAAGCCACCCCCGGTGCGCGATGACATCAGGGGACAGGGGACAAGCTAATGCCGGGGACACCAGAGTTCCTGGCAGGGTAATCCCGGTAAGCGGCTCCGGGGTCAGCGGGGGTGCGCGGCACGGCCTCGTCACCTTCGGGGCTCGCCCCGGTCACGGGAGGCACCGGCCCGGGGAGCACAACGGGCTCCGCCCGCCGCCACCAGGGGGCGCTGCCCCGCCGCGCGCTCCCCCCGGTTCAGCCCCGACCCCCGCACGGGACCGGCCGGGACCCCCGGGCTGGGGGGGATGTGTCCCACGAGCGTGCGTGGGCTGAAGGGTGTGACCCCACGGGTGTGACCCCGCGGGTGCACGGGCTGCAGGGTGTGACCCGCGGGCGCGTGGCTGTGCCTCCTGAGAGTGTGTGCGCTGCTTTCCCCGCGTGTGCGTGGGCTGGGAGTGTCCCCCCGCGTGTGCGTGGGCTGTGCCACCTGGCGGGTGCGTGGTCTTTGCCCCTTGAGTGTGCGTGGGCTCGTGGCTGTGCCCCCCTGCGTGTACAGGGGCTGTGCCTCCCGCGTGTGCGTGTGCGTGGGCTGGGGGGGTTCTCTCCACGTGTGCGCGGGCTGCGAGACCCGCGTGTGTTTGTGTGCGGGCCGTGTCCCCTGCTGGTGCGTGTAAACGGGCTGCGACACCCGCGTGAGCGTGGGCTGGGGGCTGCCACCCCCCTTGTGGGTGGGCTGTGCTCGCCGTGCGTGCGCCTGTGTGTGCTGTGTCCCCTGCGTGTGCGTGGGGCGGTGGCTGTGTTCCTCGCGTGTCCGTGTGCGAGGGCTGTGCCCACGCTTGCACACGCGTGTGCACCGCGCCCGTGCTTACACATGCACGCGTGATCCTTCACGCGAGTGGGCACAGCTGCGCGTGCACGGGTGTCCCCAAACACGCGCCCGCTGCCAGCGCGCCGTGTCCGTGCGCACAGGCGCCCACGCGTGTCCCCACCTCTGTGCGTGTGCGCTGCCGTGTGCCCACGCAACGCGCGGGGCCCCGTGTGCGGGACCCGCGGCTGTGCGGGACCCGCGGCTGTGCGGGACCCGCGTGTGTGTGCGCGGACACGCGTGGGTGCCCGCGGCCGCGAGCGTGCGGGACCTGCCGGACACCCGCGCGAGCGCACGGACACGTGTGGGACTCTGGCGGCCGCGATCGCGCGGGATCGGTGCGCGCGTGGGGGGTGCGCGCGGGCGCGGGGCCGTGCGTGTCCCGGATCCAGCCCGGGTTTTCGGGGCCGCCGCTCCCGGCCGGGGTCTCCGTCCCGAGCGCGATCGGCGCCGCCGCCGCCGCAGTTGGCGGAGCGGGACCCGCCGGGATCCGCCGCCCCCGCGGGGCTCCGGTAACTTACTCCGGGCGCCCGGGGCGGGCCGGGGGAGTGCGGGGGGCGCCGTCCCGTCCCGTCCCGTCCCGCCCCATCCCGGCCGCCGCCGTCCCCCCTGGATGTGCCGCTTCTCTCCCAGACCGAGCCGCCGCCGCCGCCACCGGGGGAACGGGGGACGCGGAGCCGCCGGAGCAGCCGCCCCTCCCGGGGCCGCTCGGAGCCCCCCCGGAGGTAGGAGCCGTCGGGCGGGTCCGGGCCGCGGGATCCTCGCTCCCGGGATGGCGCCGATCCCTCTGCGGGCCGTCCCGTGGGCTCCGCGGGGGGACCGGGACTTCCACCGGGGCTCCCGGCGTGGGGGGACCGGCCACGCGGGGCGGGCAGAGGGGATCGGCCCCACGCGTGCCCCGTCACGTCCCCTCGTGCTCCCGCCCACGCCCGCACGCTCCCGCCGCGCTTTGAGCGCCCGGGTGGTGGGAGGGTGGGTCGGTGTGTGGGTGGGCTGGGACGGCCGCACCGGGCCGGTGGAGCCGCTCGCAGCCCGCGGAAGGGAGGCTGGTTCGCGGCTGGGGGCTGCTGGGGACTGCTGAGTGCTACTGGGTGCTACTGGGTGCTACTGGGTGCTACTGGGTGCTGCCGGCTCTGCCTGGATTGGGGGTGTCGGACTGGGAGCAGCAACCAAGTGAAAGTTGCTGTCCCGGCCCCAGTGACGCAGCAGCCGCAGGACTGTCCCGGGGGGCTGTGCCAGCTGTGCCACCCACCCTGCCAGCCCCTGGCCGCCCTGAGCCTCGTATCCCACCGGCCGGGGTGTCCACGGTGCTCCAGCACCCGCCTCGTGGGCCTCCGCACCCAGGAGCTTTGGCAGGGCACGGGGGTGGCCGCAGGGCCGGAGCAGCCGGATGGACCCCACCGGCAGCACCCGCTGTTCCCGGGGCCCTGGCACGGCTCCGAGGGGTTGGCGCGGGGATAATGGGTGCTCCCAGTCCCCTGATGTGCTGCCAGGCCGTGTGATGGCACTCGGCGCTGCGGGAACGCCGTGGGGGCCGCACCTCTCCCGAGAGGATGGGGATGGAGAGGATGGAGAGGACGGAGCTGAGCGATGGCTGTGGGGTTTGGGGGACACCCAGCACTGCGGCGGCAGTCTGGGGGCTGCAGCCTCTCCTGGGAGGATGGTGAGGACAGAGAGAATGCAGCTGAGGAATGGCTGTGGCATTCCAACGCTGTGTTTGGGGACTGGGAAACTACTGGATACTCCAGCCACAGCTGAGGTCCTGCTCCCAGCCCTGGAAGCGATTTGGGGACCTGGCAGATGCTGCTGAACACCCTGATTCCATGAGTTTCCTCCCGCTCTGCTGCGTGTGCCAAACCTGAGCTGATGGATGCGGGTGGGCACTGGGTTTTGGGGGAAGGGCGGAGGAAGCAGCTGGATGAAGTTTCTTCTTCAGAAATTCAGACCTAGGAAAGCTTTCCAGTTTTCCTGCTGCGTCCAGCTGAGGCAGAGGCTGCCTCCATGCGGGATAGGGGATGGTTGCTTGGGGGGGATCCTCATCTCCCCCATATTCCAGGGTCTTTTCCATCGCAAAACCAAGGGCAGGTTGGGAGCCGAGCATCTCCGGGCCCCCAGGGCCGTTGTGGTGGGAGGTGGTGGAATAAACTCCGTGCTGGAGCTGGCTGAGCTGCGAGGATCTCCCTGGAGTAGGGAAGTTTCCATCCCGGAGTGAGTCAGCACGGACACCTTGTGACGCGCCGTCCGGGCGGGACAGCCTGTGGAGAGGCGGGTGTGGAGCTCAGGCTCCGGGTGGGACCCGTGCCTCGCTGCCCAGAACCTGGGAAGTCGCACCACGGGAGGTTTAGATTGGATATTAGGGAAAATTCCTTCACTGGAAGGGTGGTCAGGCACTGGCACAGGGCAGTGGTGGAGTGACCATCCCTGAAACTGTTCAAAAATCACGTGGATGTGGCACTTGAGGACGTGGGTTAGTGGTGGCCATGTCCATGCTGGGTTAATGGTTGGATTCGATGATCTTGGAGGGCTTTTCCAACCTTAATGATTCCACGATTCCGATGGTGGGCAGGCTGGAAGACGTGAGGGCCCTTCCTCCAGTGCAACTGGGACGCTGTTGGGGACATCCTGCAGCTCCAGCTGCGGTGCCAGCCCGTTATCCTTGCTCTTGCCACCCTTCCAACCAGTGCACACGYGTCCTCACCCCTGCACGGGTTCCCTCCTGCACACACCGTGCACACGTTCACGTGGGCACACTTCAAGAAGTGTTTGGATGCCACTCCCAGGCACACGGTGGGATTTTGGTTGTGCCCTGTTCAGGGCCGGGGGTTGGATGGACGGCCTGGTCCATCAGGAGGCTGAGGGTTCCCACAGGAACACGGCGAGCTCACCCCAATCCTTACGGCACATCCAAACCCTTGGGAAGCTGCAGGACAAGGTGAACAGCTGATAAAATAAAATGAAAGAGCTGCCTCGGACTGGGAACAAGTGGCAAAACAGAGTCGGGTTTCGGCTCCACTGCATCCAGGGTGAGGTTGGGGGGATGCTTCCAGATGTTAGAACCCCACTGTGCAACTCCTGGCCAAGGGTTTAGGGGAGCAGAGCTCTGGCTGGTGCCCCCAGGATGGCAGAGGACGTCCTAGAGGGGATGGAGTTGCTGTGTGGGGACAGAGCAGGTCTCCAGCCAAGGAACAAGCCACCACCACTCGTGGCAGATACTTCAGGAGAGACAAATGTGCCCCAGCAGGCAAAGGATGGCTGGGGGTTTTGGGAGCAGCCTGAGGACACTCACACCGCCGCGTCTCAGCAGACAGAGGGGTCTCCTGCCCCAAGAAGCTCCCTAAAACCCCAAGGGTGCTGCCTTGCTCCATGCTCAACATGTCAAGCCCAAGGCAATTCCACAGATTAACAGGATTCCTGTTGTATATCCCATCCTTTAGTGGGTGCCAGAGTCCCTTCTGTGTCCTGCACATCCTCCTGTTCCCATCTCCGGAGGAATCCTGCAGGATGGAGCTGTTGGGGTAGGAGCAGGCTCAGTGTCAGTCCCCTGCCTGCGGTGGGAGGATGGATTTCACTGCTTGCTGTGTCTGACCTTCGACCCCTCGGGATGGCAGGATGTCCAGGATGTCCCCAGCCCCCCCGTGCTGGGATGGGATGATGCTTGATGCCATGGGAAGGAGTGGTGCATGCCAGGGGCTCCCACAGCCGTGACTCAGAGCTGGGCTTTTATGGGTCCCACATGTTCCTCCAGCGCCAGGGAGGAAGAGGGAAGCATAAAAATTCCTTACAGCAGCTGCTGCCATGTGTGTGCCCCCCTTACCTCCACCCCAAAACCTTGCCCCCACCCAGCCTCCAGCCCGGTGAAGGTGCGGGCCGGGGAAGTGGCTTTAGGGGAGCGATTTGGGGGTGGCGTGTGCTGGGGGCCAAAGCAAACAACGTCAGCGAGGGTCGCCCGCCTGCCCGGGGACCACCTATGGAGCCCCCCCACCCCTGCCACGGCTTCCTGAGCAGCTCCGCTGTGGTGGAGGGCTGGGAATCCCGGCTTTCCAGGGAGTCTGCAGCCCCCTCCGTGGGTTATCCCTGATCCTCGGGACCAGGCTGCCTGCCTTCCCTTTCCTGAAGCACACGAGTGTCAGCGTGTGTTAACGTGTCCAGAGACGTGTCGGTGCATGGCCCTGGGTGGGTGTGGCTGCACGTGGGAGAGCGGGGTAGATGCTTTTGCCCCCTGAGATGTGGCATTTGGGGTGCTGGGGGACACCTGGAGGGGTGGGTGGGCTGGGGAGGGATTTCTGATCCTCCCTGGGAGTGGTGCAAAGGGCAGGGAAGAATTTTGGGATTGGGTGAGGAATGAGGATGTGTGACAGGGCTGGGAGAGGGAGGACGGAGTGGGGGATGTCCCAAGTCTGTCCTGGCAGGGATGTGTCCACCTTTCCCTCCTCACCAGCATAAACGTCCCCTGTCCCCAGCGTTAAGCTGGTTCTTCCCTGCCTCAGCTTTTCCAGGCCAGGGACCACCTTGGAACGAGCTTGGCAGCCCCCACCAGCACGGGATCATGACCCTGAGTCGTCCCCTTTCAGACCCCCTGAACCTGAAGCGATGCGCTTTGTGGAGCCGCGGTCCTGGGCAGATTAGCTGCCCCATGCGGAGGGGCTGGGGCTGGCCCTAAAGCCCGGCCTAACGGGGGGGGGGGTCGGGGGCGGCGGGCAGGGGTTCCACACGTCGCTTCTGCTGGAGGCAGAGTCCAGAAACTTGTGGGGTCAGGGGAAGCAGCTCCCAGCACGGGCTGGGCTCCAAGGGCAGAGGAAAGGGGCTCGTTCCATCGGGAATCTCCAGGTCTTCGCTGCGGCTGTGCGGCACGAGGGGGGATCAGGGTGACCCTGCCAGACCCCCTGTCCTGGCCGGCAGCTGGGATGTGTCCCCACGGTCCCAAACTGCTGCTGGCACAAGGGAGCGTTGGCTCCTGGCAGATCCCTGCCAGCCAGGAGAATTGCRGCCCAGGGTTAGGGTCGGGGTTAGGGTTGGGTGGGCTCGGGGCTGTTGAGGTGCCCGTGGTGGGCTCAGGGGTTTGCCCACCCCAGCCCAGACCCCGGCTCTCCCAACAAAAGGGTACACAGGGGTCTCCTGGGGTGTGTCCCCACCCTGGCCCCTGTCACAGCACCGCACCCTTCCCTCTGTCTGCTTGTTCTCTCTGCTCTGGCCCTGCTTTGCTCCTCCCTGAGTGAGGATTTGGGGTGCCCGGGCCCCCCGTGAGGTGTTGTAGCTCCCCACATGCACATGTGCACATCCCACACGAGYACATGGACGCACATCCCTGTGTCCCTGCATTCCCGGGGACATCAGCGCCTGCATCTGCCCCCCTCCCTCCTTCCCGCCATCCCGGCTCCACCACCCACCACTTTTGGGGTGTCTCTTCTCCCACCACCCCTCGATTTTGGGGTGTCTCCGCTCCCTCCACTCCCCAGCGTCACCACCCCGGTGTTGTCCCCAAAAAACCACTCCCGCGTGGCCCCAAATCCGCGTGCACACACGCAAACACACCGAAAACACGTGTGTTCACACAGGCGCTGACAGCAGAGCAGCTGCCCCACGCACGCAGCCCCCCCGGGCCCCCCCGGCCCCCCACGCCGGGGGCTGTGCCGGCGGGTGATGGATTGTGCCACACACAGCTCAGCGCGGCCGGGCTGTGGGATCGCGGGGGCTAATCCAGCCCTGACATCACATTCCTCCACAGTGGGGCTCCGGGCCGGTTAACCCTGCCGGGGCTGGGGGCACAGGGACCCCCCCGTGACCCCCGGGGGCTGGGCTGGGTGGCAGCCGCCCTGCTGCACCCACTGCGGCACCACCCCTGCACCCACCGCTGCGGGCTGGGGGCAGCGGGAGCGTTCCCGGTGCACCTGGGAGCTGGGGTGGGGGTCTGCACTGCCTTTGGGATGCTGGRGTGGGGGTCTGCRCTGCCTTGGGGTGCTGGGGTGGGGGTCTGCRCTGCCTTGGGGTGCTGGRGTGGGGGTCTGCCCCGTCCAGGGTGTGGTGGGGAGCTGGAGTGGGGGTCTGCCCGGTCGTGGGGTGCTGGAGTAGGGGTCTGCCCAATCGGAGAGTTCTGGGGTCTGTCCCATCAGGGGGAGCTGGAGTGGGGGTCTGCCCCATCACAGGGTGCAGTGGGGTGCTGGGGTGAGGGCCTGCCCCATCATAGGGTACCGGGGTGGGGCCTTGCCCCATCGTGGAGTGCTGGGGTGGGGGTCTGCCCGGTTATGGGGTGCCGGGGTGGGGGCCTGCCCCATCGTGGGGAGGTGGGGGGGGGTTGCAGCCTTCTCCTCCTCCTCCTCTTCTGGTCTCCCCGCGCCGTCAGTGCCCCCTCCGTCTGTCTCCCACCTTCCCACCATCTCTGCTCCACCACCCATCGGTGTTGGGGTCTCTCTGCCCCCACCACCCCTCGGTGTCACCATCCCGACGTCCCACCCCATAAGCTCCCTCCGTCCCCTTTCTCTCTCTGCCTTCTCCTCCATCTCCTTCCCTCTCCCCCCGGCCCCGTTCCCCAGTGTCCTCAGGAAACTGGAGCCAGATGACAGATTTTAGATGTGTTTGCAGGAAATAAAAGGCGAGGAGCTGGGGGGGAGGGGGGCGGCCAGCCCTGACCCCCTCCCGCGCCGCGTTTCGGCGTCTGGAGCCAGCCCTGCTCCGAGAGCTCCCGCCGCTGGCTGCGCTCCTGGTTTTCTTGGCAGAGAGGAGCAGGAATGTGTTTCAGTTTGAGTTTCTTGGCAGGAGGAGAGCGAGGGAAGATTCCCCTCATCCCGCCTGCGCCTGGCTCTCAAATTTATGCCCAAAGGCTGCGACTTGGGTGGGCCGCGGCGGTGTGCGGCCGGCGGGGGAGGCGAGCGCGGCGGTGGGCGAGACGCCGGATGGTTCCCATTGCTTCCCGTTGCTTCCCATTGCTTCCCATTGGCTCCCAGCGTTCCCGGCCCCATCCAGCCTCCTCGGCTCGGGGGGCCACCGGGGTTTGGGGAGCCCCTGTGGACCGCATGGGTTGGGGGGGAGCATCCTGTGGCTGGGACCGGTGGTTTTGGGGTGTTTGTGGTGGTGCGTAGCCGCCCCTTGTCGTGTGCTGGTGCTCAGGGGTGGGATGTGGGGGATTGGGGAAATGCCACCTGGCACCCACCTGGCACCCACCTGGCACCCACCTGGCACCCACCTGGCACCCACCTTGCCAGGCTGGCTCTGCTCACCAAACCCCTCCCCACTCGCACCCAGTGCTGCCTCGGCACAGCGAGACCCTCACGCTGCTGCTGCACCTCGGTGGGGCTGGGGGCCAGAGCCCCCCAGAGATGGCACAGGGGGTGCTGCAGGGGGAAAAGGGGGGACACAGCCCCAGGCAGGGAGGCGGTGTGAAAACGAGGGGGGTGCCGAGGTGGGTGTGACCTGTGCTACACCTGCGTGTTCCCCGTGTGCGGTGACACGCTGGGCACATGTGTGTGCTCCGTGTGCCCACGTGTGCCCAGCCCTGGAGGTGTTCCAGGCCAGTTTGGATGGGGCTCGGAGCAAGCTGGGCCAGTGGAAGGATGAGCTTTAAGATCTCTCCCAGCCCATTTTGTGACACTCCATCTGCTAAGCATGTTCACCTGTGCACGCCGAGCTCTGTGTGTGTTCCTGTGGCCGTTCGTGGCCCCTGTGGGTGTGCTGGTGTCATACAGGTGCCGTGTGACCACGCGGGGTGGCCGCTCTGCAGGTGTGTGAACATCCAGGGCTGCTGGTCACTGATGGTCACCAGGGCAACCGGGGGTCTCAGGTGATGGTTGTGGGGAGGGGGAGGTGGGGGTTTGCTGAACCCCGGCCCCCCATCGCCTCCCAGGTGCACCTCTCTGGTGAGTCGGGTTGTGCATCCATGTGTGCGTTTGTGTGCACACACTGTGAGCAGCGGCGTGCACAGAGGGCTGCGGGGCTGGGGTCACCCCACAACCCCACAAACTTTGGGGCGGGGGGCTTGCAAACCTCCTTAGCCGTGGCAGGGTGGGGGGCAATCCCCAAACTGTCCTGCGAGGCCCAGGCGAAGGGGGCAGGTGAGAGCCCCCCTTCTCTGCCCCCTGTTTCCTCCTCATCTCTCTTTCCCCTTTCCCCCCCCCCAGTCCCACCACCTTCCTGGGCAGCCCCCTCCCCTCTGCCTGCCCCGCTGCCCCCCCCCTCCATTCTTCCTGCCTGACACTCTCACAAAGCCCCTAGACGAGCTTTCAAAGGGGCAACTCATGCGGAAGAATTGCTGCCCCCCTCGCCCCCCCCGCTCCAAACGCAACCCAGCACTTTTCCCAGCGGGGTGAGGGGCTCCCACTCCCCCAGACCCCTTGTTTGGGGCGATTCCCTGCGTCTCAAAGGGGGAAGCTGAGGGGGCAGGAGCCCTTGTTCCCAGCGCCACCCACATCTGCCTCGTCCTGTGGTGGCTTCTGCTCCTGTCCTTCATGTCAGCACTCGGGGTCTTGGGGCAGGACAGAGACCGTGGGGGTGGGAATGGGTGGGCTCAGGATGGTGGCCCTGGGTAGAGATGGAATTGGGGGGCAGGACAAGGACCGTGAATGGGAATGGAGTSGGGGGACAGGATGGTGACCAGGGGGTTGGGATGGATTGGGGACAGAGCGGTGGCCCTGGGTGGGGGCGGGACCAGGCTCAGGGCAGGACCCCACAGGCAGGGATCCCCGGTGGGCTGGGCTGAGCCCCGTGGCAGGGGCGCGATGCGTGGGTGGGACAGGGCAGGGTGGGGACCCGCGGGCAGGGTGGGGACCCACGGGCAAGGCAGGGCTGGGTGGGACCTGCAGATGCTGGAGAATCCCTGGGAAGGGAGGAGTAGGGAGCCCGCTCCGGTCCTTGGCCCGGGAATGGTTCCGGCTGTGCCTCGCTTTTCCATTTCATAGAATCCCAGAATCCCGGAATGGTTTGGGTTGGAAGGAACCTTAAAGTCACGTTCCACCCCCTCACTGTAGGCAGAGACACCTTCCACTATCCCAGGTTGCTCCAAGCCCCGTCCAACCTGGCCTTGGACACTTCCAGGGATCCAGGAGCAGCCACAGCTTCTCTGGGCACCCTGTGCCAGGGCCTCAGCACCCTCATAGGGAGGAATTCCTTCCCTGTATCCCCAAATCTCCCCTATTTTAGTTTAAAACCACTCCCGGGGAGGGGGGGTCCCGCGTGCTGCGGCGCCCCCTGGCGGCCAAACCCAACCTATCCCCCCCCACCCCCCCCCAGGTCCCCACGCCGCCCCCCGGGCCCCGCAGCCCCCCGGGCCCCGCCGCTACCCCGATGCGCCCCTGAGACACCCCCGGGCCCCACCGCGACATGTTCGACCCCGCGGGACCCCCGGCCGCCGGCTACAGCGAGCACTGCTGCCTGCACCCGCCCCACGGACCGGCCCCCGCCACCCCGGGACCACCAGGTGCGTCATGRTGGGGGTTCCAGGTTCCGGATTCACCCCCCGAGGTCAGGGGTGCTCCGGGGGTCCCTCTCCCCCACCCGCCTCACCCGTCCTCCCTCCTCCAGGACTTGATTTCCCCGTGTGCCATCAGCCCGGGCACCGTGGGTATGGGCTGGCACCAGGAGCCGAACACCCTGGTGATGGTGAGTCTGCGGTTTTGGGGGGGGCATGGGGCGGGGAGGATTCCACAGAGGAGTTAAGCATCTCTCCTGTCCTAAATCTGAAGCGAACTGGCACCCTCGGGGCGCTCCTCCAGCCTCCAAACACCGGGGGTGTGTCCTTGGGGTGTCTGCAGCCCCCCAGGACCATGCTGAGGGCAGTGCCCCCTGCTCTGCCCTCCCAGGCTCCCGGTTCTCCACACCCCGCGGCGCGGGAAAGCTGGGGAAGAAGCGGGCGCTGTCCATCTCCCCGCTGTCCGACTCCAGCATCGACCTGCAGACCGTGATCCGCACCTCTCCCAACTCCCTCGTCGCCTTCATCAACTCCCGCTGCGCCTCCGCCGGCGGCTCCTATGGGCACCTGTCCATCAGCACCATCAGGTGGGCAGCTGGTGGGAGCCCGGCTGGGAGCCGAGTGCCCATTCCCACTTTGGGGAACGCTGGGAGAGCCGGGAGCAGCGTGGGATGGTGGGGGAGGGCTGGTTGGGATCCCCGGCTCAGCAGACCCCAATCCCGTCTCCTGACGGTGTCACCTGCTCGTCCCTCTGCTCTCCACAGCCCATCCCTGGGGTACCAGAGCCCGCCCGGGCAGCAGAAGGGCCAAGGCCACCTGTACACGCCTCCCCCGCCCTGCAGCTCCCACGAGCTGCCCACGCGCCCGGGGCTGCTGCACCACGCGCCCGCTCGTGGGGCCCTCAAACACTGCCAGGTACGGGGGGCAGCCCTGTGAGGGGGGATCCATGGGAGAGGAGATCCTGTGAGGGGAGATCCGTGTGAGCCAGGAATCTGTGTGAGAGGGGATCCGTGTGAGAGGGGATCTGTGTGAGCCAGGAATCTGTGTGAGAGGGGATCCCTGTGAGTGGGGATCTGCGTGAGTGGGGATCCATGTGAGAGAGGATCTGTGTGAGCCAGGAATCCCTGTGAGAGGGTAATCCGTGTGAGCTGGGATCCCTGTGAGAGGAGAACCTATGTGAGACATATCCATGTGAGCCAGGGATCCGTGTGAGAGGGGATCTGTGTGAGTGGGGATCTGTGTGAGCCAGGAATCCCTGTGAGAGGGTAATCTGTGTGAGAGGGGATCTCTGTGAGCTGGGGATCCGTGTGAGTGGGGATCCGTGTGAGCCAGGAATCCCTGTGAGAGGGTAATCTGTGTGAGAGAGGATCACTGTGAGCTGGGGATCCATGTGAGTGGGGATCCATGTGAGAGGGGATCCGTGTGAGCCAGGGATCCGTGTGAGAGGGGATCACTGTGAGCTGGGGATCCGTGTGAGTGGGGAATCATGAGTGTGAGTGTGAGATGTATCCATGTGAGCCGGGCATCCCTGTAAGCCGTGCTCCGCTGGCCATCTCCGTGCTCACTGCTTCCCGCTTTCCCTGCCCCGGCAGCAGCTGAAGCTGGAGTGGAGCCTGAGCAGCCCCCTGACTGCCAAATTCCCAGAGGAGCGATCYGAGGGCGACATCTCCAGCCCAGCGTCCACGGGCACCCAGGTACATCCCGGGCCATGAGACCTCCCCTCACATCCCACACGCCCAGCACCACTCCTGTGGGGTACCTGGGAGCGCTCACCTGTCCCTGCTCCCCCAGGACCCCTTGCTGGGCATGCTGGATGTTCGGGAAGAGCTGGAGAAGGAGGATGGGAAACCCGAGTGTGAGGCCGTGTATGAGACCAACTGCTACTGGGACGGCTGCGCCAAGGAATTCGACACGCAGGAGCAGCTGGTGCACGTGAGTCAGGGGCTGCCGAGGTGTTCCTGCCCCAAAAGCTGCCCTCAGGCTGCCGGGCAACATCCCTCTGGATCAGCCCGTGATTCCTGCTCCCAGTTCCCAACCACCTGCCCTGGGAACTCACCGTGATGCTGGAAATTCCCTCCTGGGAAGGGAGGCATGTGCATCCCCCAGTTCTCCTCAGCCACTGATGCTTCCAGACTCCCTCCTTTGCTCCAGCTTTCCTTCTTCCAACTCTCCTGTATCCCCCTGACCATCTTTCGGATCACCTCGACCCCTCTGTCTGCTCTCGGTCCTCCCAGAGAATCCTTCAAACATCCCCTGTATTCTCTGCCTCCTCCAAACACCATCTGACCTGTTCTCCCCCAAACTGCAGTGTCTCCACCTGCCATCCCAGTCCCTCTATGTCCCTTTCTCCCATCCCAGTCCGTCCGTGTCCCTTTCTCCCATCCCAGTCCTCTCCCAAACCCTCTACATCCCTTTCTCCCATGACATTCCCGTATCTCCCTGTCCCTTGTCCCCCTCCCCAAAGCCACCAGTGACGCTCCTCTCCCTCCTCAGCACATCAACAACGAGCACATCCATGGGGAGAAGAAGGAGTTCGTGTGCCACTGGGCAGCGTGCTCCCGGGAGCAGAGGCCCTTCAAGGCTCAGTACATGCTGGTGGTGCACATGCGGCGTCACACGGGCGAGAAACCTCACAAGTGCACGGTGAGATGCCAGAAATTCCTCAAAAATGCTCGGCGAGCTGGGAAAATGAGGGGGGACGGGGTAGAGCATGAGAGGGGGTGCAGGTGTGGCAGCCAGAGGCCGTGGGGTCCGTGGTGTGGCAGAAGGGGGTGGGCAGCAGGTGGGTACAGCTGTGGGGTCGTGGAATCGTGGAGTGTTTTGGGTTGGAGGGACCTTAAAGCTCATCCCATCCCACCCCTGCCATGGGCAGGGACACCTTCCACTGTCCCAGGCTGCTCCAAGCCCCATCCAACCCGGCCTTGGACACTTCCAGGGATCCARGGGCAGCCACAGCTGCTCTGGGCACCCTGTGCCAGGGCCTGCCCACCCTCACAGGGAGGAATTCCTTCCCAACATCCCACCTAACCCCAGAGTCACATTGCCCCAGCGCTGTCCCATGCTTTGGAATGCTCCTGAGTTCATGTCAGGATGGGGAGCCGGGTGCTGCCGTCCATCCCAGTTTGGGGTTTCGCTCTGAGGGGATGCCATGGGCAGGGACACAACGAGGTGGTGGCACAACACCGGGGTGAAGGGCTGTGCCACGGTGTGAGGATGCACCTGAGGAGGGCAGGTGTGTGTTGGGAGGTGAGGCGCGTGTCCATGCCACGGATGTGGGATGCGGGGTGAYGCGGTCCAGGGCCTGGTGACGCTGTGTGACGTGTCCCACCCTGCTCTGCTGCAGTTTGAGGGCTGTAACAAGGCCTATTCCCGCCTGGAGAACCTCAAGACGCACCTGCGCTCGCACACGGGCGAGAAACCCTACGTGTGCGAGCACGAGGGCTGCAACAAGGCCTTCTCCAACGCCTCCGACCGCGCCAAGCACCAAAACCGCACCCACTCCAACGAGGTACGGCCCCACCCAGGGCTCCCCGTGTGCTTCCGGATCAGTCCTGTCCTCTGAGAACGCCCCACATCCCTGCTTTGTGCCCCAACTCCCTCTTTCCCTGCTCTCCTTCATCACCACCATTCCCCCTGGCATCCTTTACTCCGCTCCTGGGGAGCTCCCTCCTTCCTCTGCCTTCCTGAGTGCTCCCCAGCACCCACCATGCCCCCTCCGAGGGGGCTCACCCGCTTTAATCCTACCCTCAGCTCTCTCCAGGAGGGGAGGAGGGGTTTGCTTTTGGGGAGGGGGCTCTAGCTGGAGCTGACCCCCTCTCCTGCTCCGTGGTTTTCCCGGGCAGAAGCCGTACGTGTGCAAGATTCCCGGCTGCACCAAGCGCTACACGGACCCCAGCTCCCTGCGGAAGCACGTGAAGACCGTGCACGGCCCCGACGCCCACGTCACCAAGAAGCACCGAGGGGACGTGGGGCCAGGCCGGGCGCTGCCCACCCCCAGTGCCCCCCCAGACATGAAACAGGAGAAGGACGCCAACGGCCCCAGCGAGGCTCGGAAGGACGATGGGAAACTCCTGGTGCCTGACCTGGCCTTGGTGAGGAGCTGCGGGGGCAGTGGTGGAGGGAGGGAGGGTTTGGTGGTGGGGGATCYTCCCCGAGTGATGGGATGAGAGAAAACAGCCTCAAGCTGTTCYCGGGAAGGCTTAGGTTGGGTATTAGGGAAAATTTCTTCATTCTTCATCACCACTCAAGGCAGTGGTGGAGTCACCATCCCTGGTGAAGTGCCCAAAAAACGCTGGGATGTGGCACTTGGGGCCGTGGTTTAGCGGTGAACACAGCAGTGTTGGGTTGATAGTTGGGTTGACTCAATGATCTCAGAGGCTTTTCCAGCCTTAATGATGATTCCAAGCGTATCCTGAATCCCTGACCCCCTTCCCTTGGCCATGCTCTGGTTCTCCCCAGAAGCCGCAGCCCAGCCCCGGCGGGCAGTCATCGTGCAGCAGTGACCACTCGCCCCTGGGCAGCACCACCAACAACGACAGCGGCGTGGAGATGGCAGGAAACGCCGGCGGCAGCTACGAGGACCTGTCCACGCTGGAGGACGTGGTGCCCGGCGAGCCCATGGGCACCTCGGGGCTCATGGCCCTCCACAAACTGGAAAACCTCCGCATCGACAAACTGAAGCAGCTGAGGAAACCGGCGGCTTCCAAGGGCCTGAACCTGCCACCCATCCCTGGAGCTGGTGAGATCAGGGTGGGGATGTGGTGCCCATCCCATGGGAAGTGTGGGGAGAGGTCTGGTTGGCAGCCAGAGGTTTCCGCGCCTTCCTGGCACTAGAGGTGGACCCCAAAATCTGGGGAAACCTTAAAGCCCCTTCCAGTGCCTAAAGGGGCTCCAGGAGAGCTGGAGAGGGACTTTGGACAAGGGCCTGGAGTGACAGGACACAGGGAATGGCTTCCCACTGCCAGAGGGCAAGGTTAAAGGGGATATTGAGAAGAATTCTTCTCTGTGAGGGTGGGGAGGCCCTGGCACGGGATGCCCAGAGAAGCTGTGGCTGCCCCTGGATCCCTGGAAGTGTCCAAGGCCAGGCCAGACAGGGCTTGGAGCAACCTGGGATAGTGGGAAGTGTCCCTGCCCATGGCAGGGGGTGGAACTGGGTGGTCTTTATTATCCCTCCCAACCCAAACCATTCCATGATTCAATGATTTTTCCAACCTAAATGAGCTTCTGCCCGTCTTTGTTGCCACCTGCTCCCTGTCCTCGCAGGCTCTGACCATGGAAGAGCCGCATCCCGGCTCTGGACGTGGCTCCTGTCCCTGCTCTGACACCGTTGCCACGCTGTGTCCCGGGGTAACTCCTCCTTCTCTCCCTCAGGCCTGCCCGGGGAGGTGCCCAGGCTCCCGGTGCCGCCCCCAGCCTCTCACCGGCGCATCGCGGAGCTGTCGGCAGCAGAACTGGGCCTGGTGGCCCTGGGCGAGCGCCGGAGCAGCGGCACCAGCACCGTCAGCTCCGCCTACACCGTCAGCCGCCGCTCGTCCCTGGTGTCCCCGTACCTGGCGGGGCCGTGCCCGGGCGGCGAGGCGGGAGCGATGCCCGGCGGGACGTGCCCGGCGGACGGCTACGATCCCGTCTCTCCCGACGAGTCGCGGCGCTCCAGCGACGCCGGCGTTTGCGGGGGGCTGCCGGGGGTGGGCAACCTCACCCCGGCGCAGCGCTACCGCCTCAAGGTCAAATACGCCGCGGCCACGGGCGGCCCCCCCCCGACCCCGCTGCCCAGCATGGAGCAGGCGGCCACAGGTGGCCACGGTGGCGTGCCCGGGGGCTACCCCACGCCTGCCGGACCTCGCTGCGTCGCCAACGGCTTGTTGAGAAGGCACAGCTCCAACGAGCACCCCGGCTACCCGGGCAGCGTCCCCRCTCACCTGGTGCCCCGGCACGGCGTGCGACGGGCAAGTGACCCTGCCCGGACGGTGGCCAAGCCTCCGGCCGCGCCCAGGGTGCAGCGGTTTAAGAGCGTGGGGAACGTCAGCGTGCCCGGCGCGGGCAGGACAGCGCTGCAGCCCCTGGGCGGCTCTGATGCCAACYTGCAGCGCCACGGCTTCTCCCCACGCCCCCCCAGCATCACCGAGAACGTCTTCCTGGAGAGTATGGGGGGCCCCGGCCCCGAGCCCGGCTTGCTGGAGATGGATCAGTACCTGAGCTATCCCGAGGAGAGCTTCCCGTGCCAGGGCACTGGCGTGGAGCTGCAGGGTGGCATCTACGGTGCTCAGCGGACCATGGTGGGGACACATGGGGACATGGAGGAGGGGCTGCTGCAGCCCGAGTTCTCCCTCCCGCAGTGCCAGATGAACCAGCGCTTCCCCAGTTTGCCTGCTGGGAATGGGAATGGGAATGGGAACGGGAATGGGAATGGGGCCGTGCCGGCGCCCTGGGATGGGCCCCCCCAGGGCACGCTGGACATGAGCTCCCGGCAAAGCGTCGGTGCTGCAGCTCCGGCCATGTCCGGGCCACACTGTCCCCATCAAAGCGTCGAGTACCCCCATCCCAGCGCCTGCGGGCAGCATCCCAAACTGGTGAGCTCGTGCCAGGACGGCGGATTTCCCGGGGGGCACCGGTTTAACCGGCTGCAGATCAAATCCGAGCAGCGATACCCAGCACCGACYCCAGCCCTCGCTCCCTGCCCCAGCGCCAAACTGGCCGGGCCAGCACCGTCCCCCGCTGCCTTTGGCCACGCCATGGACATGGGGCCGGGCGGGTACCCCCCCGCGGGACCGGCTCCGGGCGGGTACATGGGCATGGCCAGCCCGGGCGCCCGCAGAGCCCAGACCCCCACCCTGCAGACCAAAGAAGTGATGGTCCGGAACTACGTGGAGGCGCAGCAGGCGCTGATGTGGGGGGAGCAGCCCCCCTCCAAGGGGGGAGCGGCTGGCGTGGGGCTGGGCAGCGAGCCCGGGCAGTGCCAGGCCATGCCGGCCCCGCCGTACCTCAGCCCCAGGTACTGCAGTTACCAACCCAAACCGGACCATCTGCAGAGCCTGGCGGAGCCCCAGCACCTCCTGAGCCCCCCCTGCTTCAACCCCGAGATGGTCCCGCACCCTCCAGGTGGCCCGAAACCGCCGGGTCACCAAACCGGCCTGAGCTACCCGGGCAGCCTGGCACAGCCAGGGCACRTCTACGACGGGGTGGACACCGGTGCCCGGCGCCTGCCGCGCTTGCCCCCCACCCGCCCTGTGCCCGAGGGGCCCGGGAGCCTCCCCCTGTACTACCCAAGCCAGGGCCCCCATGGGCAGGGGGGCAAAGGTGGGCACAAGCTGCTGGGCCAGGGGGCAGCGAGCTGCGGGGGCGCCGGGCACTACGGCGGGGGCACAGAGGGACTCAAAGGCACCTCCTGTTACTACCTGGACTCGGGCGAGCAGGTGGCCAACAGCCTGGACTCGCTGGACCTGGAGAACACGCACCTTGACTTCGCTGCCATCGTGGAGGACGTGGAGACCCCCACGGCGCTGCCCGGACCCCCCAGCCCGGCTGGGGGGCTCCTGCTGCCCTCATCTGGGGGTGCCAACATGGCAGTGGGGGACATGAGCTCCATGCTGAGCACGTTGGCAGGGGAGAGCCACTTCCTCAACTCGCTGTCCTAATGGGGGTTACCTGCCCTCAGGTGGGCACCTCTGCGGCCGGGGCGGCCCCAGCGTGGTGGGCAGAGGTGGGAATCCTTCCCACACACAGATTCATGCCTGGGGGGGAAGTGGGGAACACCCCTGGAGCCCCCCCCCCCCTTCTCCAGGCTCTGAGTGTCACCCTCGTTCAGGAGGGAGACGTTGCTGCGTCCCAGACACAGCCCCAACCCTCCAGGTGACCTCTGGGGTGGGGAACTGGTTTTACTGGGCCCTCATCCCAGTGCCTCGGAGCGCGTTCCACCTGCCCTGCTCGGGACAAGCCCGAGCCCCCGCGCAGCCTTAACGCCGAAACCAAAGAGCCCCCGCCGCCATGGGGCCCCATCCCGGTGTTCCCACTGCCCCCCACCCCAAATCCCAGTCTGTCAGGACTGCAAGCGCCCCCAGCCTTGCTCCGGGGGGGGAGGCAGCCCCCCAGAGATGGCGCGGGGGGTGCCTGTACATAGTGTTCATAGCTGTCTGTCTGTCCGGGGGGGTCCCCCCAAACCTCCTGTCTGTGCCACCCCCCCCCCGCCATTAAACCCTTTCTCAGGGGACTGTCACTGTGTGTTTGTCACCCCTGCGAGGGGCTCCCAGCTCGGTCTCGTCCTGGGGAGGGGTGGACAGGACACCCCCTTGGTCCCCTGAGGCTGAGACCCCCTGGCAGCAGCTTCCCCTCCCTCCGGATCAGGGATCCGGAGCTGTTCCTGAGGTGTTGCTGTGACCCAAAATGGTTAAAGASCGATTAGTGCTTCAAGTGATGCTATTAATTATGCAAAAATTGGTTAAAGCAATCCGGTCGTGCGAAAAATTACCTAAGATAACGTAATTAATCATGGAAAAAACAGCTTAAAATAATGCAATTTGATATTCTTTTGTTCATGTGATTAATGATGCGAAAATTGCTTAAAATAATGCAATTAATGACGCCGAAATTCGGTGAAATTATGCAGTTTTGTGTGATTTGCAAAAAGTAACACAGTAATGCAAAAAAGTACTTAAAATAACACAATGATCCGAAAAAATGCTTAAAATGCAATAATGCGACATTTGCTTATAATAATGCAATTATGTGTGCAAGATTTGTTCAAATAACACAATTGTGCGTAATTTGCTTAAAATAATTCAGTCAATAGTGCAAAGAAAATGCTGAAAATCATGAAATAGAGCAAAAATTTGCTTAAAATAACAAAATTAATAAGCAAATCTTGCATTAACGCGATTTTGCATACTTTGATTAAAGTAACGCAATTAACCATGCAAAAAAAAAAGCTTAAAATAACGCAATTATAGAAATCAGGGTGTTTCCTCTCACACCCAGAGCCTCGTCACGCTGTAATTAACCCGTAATTAACACGCAATTAACACGTAATGAACCCGCGGCAGCGATCGGGCCGCGCCGGTGGCGCCCTCTGGCGGTGCCGGTAGGGAATGAGCGCGGCGCTCCCGGAGGTGCCGCCGGTCCTGCGATGCTCCGGGAGCACCGATCCCTCTCCGGACGGGGACTCCGTGGGCCTGGAGCCCTCCGGGATAGCGGGCGTGCCCGTCGGTCCTCTGGAAGTCGCGGGGTCCCGGGAGGGAGCGGGAGCCCCGGGGATTCAGAGCCGGGGCTGAGCTCGCTCCTGCCTCCCTCACTGAGGCGGTGACACCAGAGGGGACAGAGCCTGGATGCCACCGGACCACCAACCCCGGGGGCAGCCGGTGCCAGCTCTGGTGGCAGGAGGGAAGCCGGGACCCCCTCGGCCCTAGGGCAGCGTGGGGAGCACTCGATATTAAATACAGCTGGGGTCGTGGTTGGGAGAATAATAAACAGGCAATAAATAGCGATAAATAGTGGGGGGACAAGGCACAGGGACACACTGCAAAGGCACAGGGACACACCACGGCATCGTGCCATGGTGCTGACAGCAGGAATAGGAATTAGGGGGCTCCCAGCCCCCCTGCTCTGCTCCATGCCCCACACAGGACGCAGCAGGGTCTGGCAAAACCCCCACCATAGGGTCAGGGCCATCACAGCAGCTCCGCTCTGTCACTTCCCCGCTCGCTCCTTGTGCGACTCCGTCACCACTTGCTGCAAAAGAATTTGGGGGTCAGTCCCATGGCAGGGTTGGGCCTCCCAGGCGGGGCACCCCCAATTCTCCCCGGCCCRGTTCTCACCTGCCCGTCCCGTGTCTCGATGGTTTTGATGAGCACCATCCTCCGTGCCGGGCTCTCCGGGGGCTGGGGCTCCAGCACTGGGCACAGAGGGGCCATCAGCACCTCGTGCCCTCCTGGACACCCCRGGCAGGAGCACAGGAACCCACCCACACCCACACGGGGTCTCTATCCACAAAGAAAGACCCCCAGACATAGTGGGGGACCCCCAGCTTGTCGCTCACCTGAGCTTCTCATGCTGAAGGAGGTGGTGGGGTGCAGTGGGATGGTGATCCTGGGGGGGAGAGGGGGATGAGGAGGGTCTGGCACTCCTGGACATTGCCAGTGACCCCAGCCCTGCCACACCCTCAAGTCCATGACCCACATCCCAGCTCAGCTGGGGGCTGTGCCCGCGGGCTGCCAGGCTGGCACCCGGCGCGGAGCTAGAGGCAGCTCCCCCACCACCTCACCAGCCCCTGGCCTTGCCTTTATCTCAGCTCCCATGGGAACCTCTTGTTTTCCTGTGGGAACAAGGCCTGGAGCTGCCTCCTCCCGAGAAAATCCCACAATAACCGGGGTGACTCAGCACGGGGGACCTTCCCCCCCGGGCAGTGGGGAGACGCCGTGTGCCGGGCTCCCCTCACCGGCTCTCCTCGCCCTCCAGCAGCTTGCGGTACGTGGCAATCTCGATGTCCAGGGCCATCTTTACGTTAAGCAGGTCCTGGTACTCGCGCAGGTGCCGCGCCATCTCCTCCTTCATCTGCTGGATCTCCTGCTCCAGCCTCCCCACCACATCCTGGTAGTTCCCGATCTCCTCCCCGAACTCATCCTCCATCTCCCGCATCTGCCGTTGCAGCGCCTCGTTCTGCACGGGAAGAAGGGGCTGCGTAGGGCCGGGGTGGGGTCTGGTCCCTGCACCCCCCCAGACACTCCCCGGCTCTCACCACGCCCTTCAGCCCGTCCACCTCGCAGGTCAGGCTCTGRATCTGCCGCCGGGACTCGTTCATCTCCTGCTTGGCCAGCCGCAGCGCCTCGTGGTTCCGGTTTGCTGCATCCGAGAGGTCGGCAAACTGCGAGGCCCGGGCGAGTCAGGGCTCGGGGATGGCTCAGCCGCCCCAAAACCCCTCCCAGCCCCGGCTACCTTYGACTTGTACCACTCCTCGGCTTCCTGCAGGTTCTTGACAGCGATGCTCTCGTACTGGGTGCGGATCTCCCGCAGCGCAGCCGTCAGCTCCGGCTTGCAGACCTCCACCTCGGCCAGCCCCGCCGGGCTCGGGGCACTCACCTCCAGGTCCCGCAGCTCCTGCGTGGGCGCGTGGGCRTCACGTCGTGGCACAAGGACCCGAGCTGCTCCCCCTCGCCCCATCCCACCCCGGCCCCCACCTCCTCGTGCAGCTTTTTGAGGAAGCCGATCTCGTCCATCAGCAGCTCGACCTTGCGCTCCAGCTCCAGGCGGGACAGAGTGGCGTGGTCCACGTCCTGTGGGAGAGGCCGGGATGAGCTGCAGGGCGGCGTGGAGGGGATGGGAAAACCCTGGAGCCCCCCCGGCGAGGTGGGAGATGAGGATTCGGTACTGCGTGGGGAGGCGGAGCCCCCCAGTCCCCTCACCTTGCGGAACAGCACCAGGCTCTTCTCGGCATCCTCACGYTTCTGCGTCTCGTCCTCCAGCCTAGGGACAGTGAGGGATGAGAGGGAGGTGGGGGCGGGGGTGCAGACCCCTCCTCCTGCCTCCTGTGTCCTCCCGCCTCTACACACAGCGGAGGCAAACGGGGTTGGAGTGACCCCCAGTACCCGCACCAATCCTCTCCCAGCGCCCCCACCCGTGCCCTGCCCCTCCCAGTGCCCCGCCCTTCCGCAGAGCCCAGATCTCCCAGTACCTCCCAGTGCCCTCCGTGCATCCCGGGCGCCTTCCCCAGTGTCTGCTGAGCGTGTCCCTTCCCAGGGGTTCTCTTCCCAGTACACCCGGGACATTCACCAGTCTCTACCCCGGCTTCCCCGGGGCTCCCCCGTCCCCATCCCGCTGCATCCTCCGTTCCCCCCCCTGGTGCGAGTCCCATCCCACCCCTCATGCCAGCGGATCCCCCAGTTTCTCTCTGGCGCATCCCCCAGTCCCCATCCCACACATAACTCATCCCGACACATCCCCGGTTCCCATCGCAGTACATCCCTCATCCCGGTTCATCCCTCATCCCGGTTCATCCCTCATCCCGGTGCTTTCCCTGGTCCCCGGTACATCCCCCAGTCCCCGCCCCGGTGCATCCCTCATCCCGGCGCATCCCCGATCCCCATCCGGCTGCCTCCCCCGGCCCCACCGCCGGCCCACCGCTGCCGCAGGGCCGCCAGGTCGGTGGCGAGCCCGTCCCGCTCAGCCTGGAGCCGGTCCCGGTCGCGGCCGAGGCGCTGCAGCCGCTCCCGCAGCCCCCGCAGCTCCCCCTGCACCAGCCCGGTGCGGGGCCCGGTGGCGGCGGTGGCGCGGCCCAGGGCGGCGCGGAGGGTCCCGTTCTGCCGCTCCAGCGCCCGCACCCGCTCCAGGAAAGCGGCGAAACGATCGTTCAGTGCCGCCAGTTCCTCCCGCTCCGCGCCCCGCGCTGCCGCCGCCGCCGCCAGCCGCCCTGGGGCCACGGTGAGGGGCGGCGGCRTCCCGGGGTCGCGGTCACGGCGGCTCATGGTTGCACCGGGAGGGCGGCGGCTGCCGGTATCGGCTGTTTATAGCGGACAGCGGCTCCGCCCCGCCGGGGGGACCCGGGAGTACGGGACAGAGAGAGGGGAGGGGTCTCCYGGCCGGGGGGAGGACCAGGGGCTGCGGATGTCCCCTCGGAGGGGCGGGGAAAGGGGCTGGGGGTGATCGGGGGCACTTCGCGGGATGAGGGGCAGGGGCTGCAGGACGTWGGGCTGCAGGCATTCCCCTTCAGGRGGGCTCGGGGACCCCCTCGGGATGCAGGGCGGGGGGCTGGTGGGTCCACCCTCGGCGGTGCAGGCAGAGGAGCCCAGCAGCACCAGGGGCAGGAGGGAGAGGGGCCGAGGGTGCCCGGGGGACACAGGACCCCCSCACTCGGTCAGACCCCCCTTATGGGGTCCCCCCCAGGTAGCGTGGGCGTACAGACCCCCCCAGCCGGGATGCGGAGAGGGACCGGGGGCTGCAGGGCTCAGGCAGAGCACCCGTCTGAGCTGGGTCCCGTTCTGCCCGGGGTGCTCGGCACCCAGAGAGGGGGGGCCCCGCCATCCRCCCCCCTCCCTTTCTGTCGGGGCCGCCGTGACTCGGCTCTGCGGGAGCTGCCATGCGCGGGGCAGCGCTGGACCACGGGCTCTGCAACCCCCCCACTCCCCCCTCCCCTTTCCGGGCAGCAAGTGCGGCATTTACGGGAAGGAGTCGGTGCCCTGCCCAGAGGCTGTGGGGAGGGTCCCCCCCGCCCAGGACCCCCTCCCAGCTCTGCAGACAACCGAGAGCGGCTCCGTGCCAGCAGCAGCGTGACACCACGTCCAGCCCGTCTGCACCAGGGCTGGGTCCTACCCAGACACCGGGGGCTCTCAGGGGGTCTCCCCCCACCTGGTGACCCCCAAGGCCAGCAGAATGGTGAGGAGGACATGACCCCCCCGCCACTGCGGGGCACTGCCAGCTCATAGCACAGAACCCGGCCAGGGACCCTGACCTCACACAACCCCCCAGCCTCTCCCAGCACAGCCCCTGTGCCAGCTGGCAGCAGGGCCGGGCAGCCAGCCCGGCTGAGCCCCCCCCCTCCCCTGGGACGTCCCCCCAGGTCACCACAAGGCAGATTGTCCCAGCACAATGAACGAGGCAGCATTGGACAGAGCCATTTTAATGAACAGCACCACAGTGTAACACCAGAGACAAGGCACTAATATTCCTCCCCRTCCTCATCGCCCTCCATGCTGTCAGCCCCCACCTCCTCGTAATCCTTCTCCAGGGCAGCCATATCCTCACGGGCCTCCGAGAACTCYCCCTCCTCCATGCCCTCCCCCACGTACCAGTGCACGAACGCCCGCTTCGCGTACATCAGGTCAAACTTGTGGTCCAGGCGGGCCCAGGCCTCGGCGATGGCCGTGGTGTTGCTCAGCATGCACACGGCGCGCTGCACCTTGGCCAGGTCCCCCCCGGGCACCACCGTGGGCGGCTGGTAGTTGATGCCCACCTTGAAACCAGTGGGGCACCAGTCCACAAACTGGATGGTGCGCTTGGTCTTGATGGTGGCGATGGCGGCGTTGACATCCTTGGGCACCACGTCCCCGCGGTACAGCAGGCAGCACGCCATGTACTTGCCGTGCCGCGGGTCGCACTTGACCATCTGGTTGGCCGGCTCGAAGCAGGCGTTGGTGATCTCGGCCACCGTCAGCTGCTCGTGATAAGCCTTCTCAGCAGAGATGACAGGGGCGTAGGTGGCCAGCGGGAAGTGGATGCGGGGGTACGGCACCAGGTTGGTCTGGAATTCTGTCAGGTCGACATTCAGGGCTCCGTCAAAGCGCAGGGAGGCCGTGATGGACGACACGATCTGGCTGATGAGGCGGTTGAGGTTGGTGTAGGTGGGACGCTCGATGTCCAGGTTGCGGCGGCAGATGTCGTAGATGGCCTCGTTGTCCACCATGAAGGCACAGTCGGAGTGCTCCAGGGTGGTGTGGGTGGTGAGGATGGAGTTGTAGGGCTCCACCACGGCCGTGGACACCTGCGGGGCCGGGTAGATGGAGAACTCCAGCTTGGACTTCTTGCCGTAGTCAACAGAGAGCCGCTCCATCAGCAGGGAGGTGAAGCCAGAGCCGGTGCCACCGCCAAAGCTGTGGAACACCAGGAAGCCCTGCAGCCCTGTGCACTGGTCAGCCTGCAAAGAGAGAGGAAAACAAGACCAAACTGTCAGAAATTCTGAACTTCAGCTGCTACTGACTTGCCCAGGAAGGCACAAATTCCTCACAGGATGGCAAACATTTGTGACAGGATCTCAGGCCCTGTGATTGAGCATGACCAGGTCCAGGGAAAGGGACCCCTTCCTGCAGGGATTTGGGGACACTCAGCAGAGACAAGGAGGGCCATTTTTATTCCAGGCAGCAGAAGTTGCTCCTCTGCATGGCCTTTGTGTGGCCACATGAGGACATTATCAGGGTGCTCCAGCAGCAAGAGCAGGAACCACCAGGGTGGGAGACAAGGTGGCCCTGACCTTACGTGACACTGACTCATGGTGGATCCCCCAGCTCTTGGGAGACACCCCAGCAGGTTCAGGAATAAGTCAACCATGGCTTCACCCTCTCTTTTTCCAAGAGGGTGCAGCAGGAGCTTATCCCACAGGAGCCCACRGGCAGCCAGCTCAGCCTTTGATGCGCCAGGAGCTCCCCGAGCGGAGCCGGCGGCGCAGCAGGTCCGGCCACCCCGGCGCCAGCCCCAGCGTGGGAACCAGAGGTTCAAAGAGCTTGGGCAGCCGCACCAGTCAAACCTGTGCTGCACCAGCACCCAAACCATCTGTCCTGCCCCCCCTGCCCTGGCCATGGGGCTTCCCACCCTCCTCTCCTTGGCAAGGCTTAGCACCGGGCTGGGATAGGGGCAGCAGGTCCCTCCTGGGACAGCCTCACCCTCTGCCCCAAAGTGCTGATGGGCTGAGAAGGACCTGCCCAGGGACACCTGGAGCTTCCCTTTGTCCCCACATCCCCCGCGGGGATGGACCCACCCCACGAGACCCCACAGGACACTCACCAGCTTGCGGATGCGGTCAAGGACCAGGTCGATGATCTCCTTGCCGATGGTGTAGTGCCCGCGGGCGTAGTTGTTGGCCGCATCCTCCTTGCC